>VYZX01000495.1:65253-106260 GCA_013401335.1 Brachypteracias leptosomus
ATAATATATATTTAAAAACTTAGGGGAAAAAAAAAAGTAAGAGGCAGTTTTATTTTAGCACTTCCCTTGCATCAGAGACAATAAAACAAGAACATGTCCATAGCGCAAGCAGATAGCACCTGAAGCTCAGCGGAAATAAACACTTACCTTCAAGATTTCTCCATCTGCATAGAGCACATACATGGTCACTTCAATGTTCTTCTGCACACTTTTCCCACCTCTTTCGAAGTCTCCCTTTTCTAATGTCAGGTACAAGTCATTGCGTATGTCACCTACAGCAAGAGAGCAGAGTCACACACTTAAATTTAACACAGAAGACTCAGTGCCTGTGTGCAACATATTTTGATTCTGCAAATCGTTTTCTGTGTTTTGCAAGACTATGGCTGATGCCCAAATCATTCCAAGCAGCAAGTTAATTGTTAATAACGATGAACATTTTAATATCAGTGCATAAAATCAGACCATTGTTAGTAATGCCTGTATTAAATGTGAACACAGAATCAATACTTGCTTTTATTATGTAAGCAGGAAAGGGAAAAAAACTTTCTACGACTTTGTCTATTAGCTGGTTTGGAAGTGCCGGGCTAAGCCTAACAAAACATTAATAACATCAAACTTCCTATTTCCAGTGTATTTAAAATAAAAAAAAGTAAGTATTTTTCTGATGATCAACAGCAAATTATGTTCAGTTAGCTCTTCAAGTATTTTATACATTTTCATAATTTTTTTTTATCATAACAACAAAACAAAAGCAGCCTTCTTGAAAACCTAGCTGTAATTCAGTTCAGACAGATTAAGAATTATAATTTTTTTTTTGCTGGATTTCTGGCTAGCCTCTGGTATTCATATGCATGAATAAAAGGAAGCGGGCAGTATGGATACTTGCCAATTTCTCACTACCTCATTTTCAAAAGGTTTCAGGGAAAATGACTATATTCAGAAATACAAATGCTAGCGTCTATCTCAGCATCTTGTTATCCTGAATTCGACACATTCTAACTCACTTTTTTTTTGGAGAAATTCTTCTTTCAAAACAACTGCAGTCAATTCTAAAGTATGCACCAAAAACATCATAGCACCTGCTTTTCTGTAAGACTTAGTTTCTGTCACCATTTCATGATGGCTCACTTACCACTGCTTTTTATTTACTTGCCACAAAGACAAAGATACTAAAGGTCAATATATAAAAAAATACAAAAAATATATGAAACAATAAAAAAATTAAACCCTTTCAAGGCAAGTATTTTGTTAAGCAGCCTCAAGAGACTAAATAATGAAGTAACGGAATGGTTATCCAGCAAAGCAGAGGCTCCTTGAGTGTCTGATTTCTTCCACCCCAGTACTTGGAGGAGCTGATGCAGTTAAAACTGTTTGTTAATCAGAAGCACAATGAAATAGGCAGCATTTGCTTTCAGGCAGTGAGGGATATCTTTTTGCATTTGTCAAAGAAGCACTTCAAATTCCTCTTGAAGCCTATAACCCCACAGAATTTGTGCCTTAATCTACTGTAGGGACAAACAATAGAAGCTTTCAAGTCCTGTCTTTACTTTTATTTTTATTTCTGGAGATAAGTACAACTTTGTAAGCACAGAAAACAGCTCTGTAGCTGACACTCAGCGCTTTCAGCTGGGAGCTCTCTATGAATGGGAATCTGTATACAAAATGTCCTCCTTTTTCCACCAACCTCACTTCCACTGTGGATTCACACAGAGCTGACTGCTTGAAACACCTCACAGTTAGAGGTCTGAAAATGCTGTGTTTCATTAATGGGAAAAAGATGACAGCAAGAGGCTGGTGAAAGACCTCAAATATTTGATCTGGTTTTTCTCATCAAAGAATAGCCATGAAATGTAACACTCCCCAGTCCACAACAACAGAGAAAACTAACCGTGCATTTCACTGATTTCAATGTCAAGCCAAGCTACCTGCATGTTGACTACAGGTCTATCAAGGAAATACAAAACTCTTCACAAAAGATAATTAAGTAGGGACTTTTGTTTTGAAAATCCTCCTGCTTAACAGATTCTATCCTTTTTTTCTTAGCAGATTGCACATTGAAGTAAAAAGTTTCAATTTGTATGCTGTAATTCTTAATAGAAATTAATTGTACTCACTATAATTAGCATTTTGGAGCTTCCTATTTATGACCTCTTTTCTGGAAGACAGTCTGGCTACACAAAGTCCAATGTCAGATTGCAAATCATTTTCCAGCCTAAATTAAAGGCAGCATTTGGTTATATATAGCATCTTATCTTCCATTAAGCTTAACAGGAGGGATATTATTTCTCTAATTAAAAAAAAATGCCTTTGGGGTGAGGGGTAGAGGAATCTACAAACCAGTGGATTTGTATCAAGATGAAGGAAAAAGGGAAAAAAGTATTTTAGTGAAGTACAATTGTGTACATTCTCTTGTAAAATTATTGTGCATTGAATCTTAAAAAAAAAAAGAAAAAAAAAGGTCACTATATATATTAAAAAGAGGAAAGTAAATGTATCCAGCAAAGACTAAATGCAGGTAACTATCAAGTATGGAGCCCATCAGTTTCTTGAAAATCTGTATTCAAGAATACAAACTGAAGCACTTCCATTTATTTCAGTGAAAATAACCTTACTACAAAGAAGTATCTCCTTGTCCCAACCTATTAGTTAACCACATCTCTTGCTGAGGCCTCACAAGTCATTTTTTTCCCCACTACTGGGTTTTGAGGGGTTTGAGCTCAGATGAACTAATGGGCTGCATAGAAACTAGAGCAGATGCTTGAACAGTTTATTAAAAATTCTGAGTATGCAAATTGCAAGGCTGGAGAAAACACTCTGCAGAGAGCTCAGTGCAGCCTTGGGGTGACTAAACAAAAGTGTGATCTGCACAATCAAGAAGCGATCGCTGTCAGCTCTAACACAGAATGACAGTTATACACCAAGTCCAAAGTCATGGCAGATAGAACTTATCCTGTATTTAATTCCACTGTGAAAAGAATAAAAAAAGAAGTTGTTTAGCAAATTGGACAATTCATGCCCTCTGCATGGAGAGCCATTATACAAACAGTACTGGCTCTCAAGTGACAGGAACTCTTGCCTTTTGAGAGCAAATCAGTGTGCTACACCAACTGGGATCACACAGGCCTCACATCTGCACAAATAGAGCAGTGCCGATTATAAAACTGGGTTAGCCGTGCCCTCCTATCATTAGTACAGGAATAAAAAAATGCTAGAAGGCTAGTGGGCCAGAAGTATTTATAGACTAAAACCTGCAGATGACATTTTGAGCTGTAGTCTCTTTGTTGGATGGCTGTTAAGGATGAACTGAAAACCTAGTGAGAGTTTTCAGAATGGCATTTGATTTAAAGACTATCATTCAGCAATTGTTTTCCATTTAAAACCAAATGTAAACAGCTTTTTAGCATAAAATATACAGTTCTGACACAGGTAGCTACCAATTCCTTATGAAATATCTTGAAAGAGTATTTTTTTACAATAATAAAAAAATAACTATTTTCTGATGTGTTATGCAGCTCTTCTGTTACCTTCCCTTCACCTTTATGGGGATTTTATTTTGTTTTAACCTATTTACAAAGCCTTATGTGAAATGTACAATTGTTTAAATTATAAACCATAAATTACAGCTTTGAGGGGTTTGTTTATATTGCAAATCTTTCTCATATCACCTGAAAGTATTTTAATGGTAATGGGGAAAAAAAAGGAGTGGTGGAAAAGGCTACATGAGCCATATAACAATTTTGTCTTTAAAATATAAAGAAATGTACTGGAAGACTTCCAAGTACTTATTAATCATTTTTAAGCCTTAATAACATTAAGTATTCCAATGGTCAATAATTGTTTAGTATCTATTAGAGTAAGTAGGAGACTTATCCTGGCAATATTTTTAGGTTTTTCACTAGAAGACTGACTAGTTATTGAACTGGAATGTACTAGTAACTTACAGAAACCATCTGCATTTAAATCTAACAGCTTTTACTATGGGATCCTAGGAGATTTTGTACACTGAGGACAGGAACGGTCCCTGTTAAAAAGGTTACGTAATTCACATAAGTTCCAAAAGGAGAAACAGGCAAAAAAACTCTGACATCTTGATTCTAGCAAATTTGTTTTCTAAGTGGTCAATGTTCTGCAACTCTGCAAACCTGTAAAGGACACATAACACATCCCTGGAAGCTGGGGAGAAGTGGCAGCTCACAGCACTCAGGATGCGTAGGTGTAGTTTCAAGTAGCTTAGTAAAATAGCTGTATTTATCCAAAGAATCTTCACTGGATTTTTTAAAGTGAAAGTTTAGTCTTTTACATTTTAAGTAGCCAATTATATAAAACCCAATCTATCTATAAAAACTAATATTTATGCCTGTACTTGTTAAATTGTTGAGATGGCCCTATTTACTTAGGGCCCAACACTGTGTTATCCTATCTACTTGACTCTCTAACGTCACTGGGTTTAGCAGGTTTTTGAAAGTAATGGCATTTTACAGAGTGCCAATAACCCCCTGAGCATGAGTTGGCAAGAGGGACACTTCGAGTATCTTCCACAATGGCTTATGAAGAAAAATCCAAACCATACATTTAGGTCCTATATATAAATGAACATCTGCACAGGTAGAGTAAATCAGCATCACCCCACTGACTTAAATGAAGACACAGCAGTTTAAACCACTAAGGGTTTGACTCTGTGAGAGGCTCAGCCCAGCAAGTAACAAAGATCTTTGAGACAAACTATAAAATGTTAACTAGTATTATCCTGTGCTTTGGCTATATTTGTTCTAGATCTCTATAACAGTAACTGCTCTTCTTTCTGGCCAAGAGCACCATACCAAACCAGACCTTCCCTTGATGGATGGCTCTTCCCTGCATTGGAGGCTGCTGCACAAGAACAGGGTGCCAGTGGTGGCATTCTGATCTCCAACAGCACACCACAGCTTTGCTTCAAGCTGCAACTTTCGCCAATAGAAAAACATTCAACTACCTTTGAAGTGCAGTAATTTCAACACAGATGGGGTGATCAGAACAAGGCCCACCATCAGCTTCATGACCATCGAGTTGTTTTTCAAAACAGACAGACTAAAGGAAAAAACTGACAAAGTGCCCTGTATGGGAAGGGTCTCACACACTCTCTGGCCTTCTTTCTGGCTGACCAGTATGGACTTGTTCTCACTCATGTCTCAAAGGATTAAGAGTGCCAGGCCTCACACTGCATGATCTTCCCTTGCTCTAAAAGAGAGGCCACCTTCGCCCCTGCTGTACAACCCCACAGTACTGCCCACTGTGGTACTTTGTGCCTGCTAAAATTAAGAAGCCCAGCGTGGTCAGACTGCCTCCAGGAATCACACTAGATCCTTTTCAGCAGCTAATTTCTCTGCCCCCTCACCAGCCAGTCACTATTTTTCTAAGATCTATACTCAAGAAATAGTTCTAGTATGCAACTATTAACAGTATTGTGAGTAATATTACAGCAGTAAGGAGAAACAGGGCTTTTATCTGCTCCCTGTATGGCAAATTAAATTAATGCTTTTTTTCTATAAAGAGAATATTAGCTAGTTTAACCATGTGTTCCTCTAGCTTTTGGTGAGCAGAACACTCAATTGTTTCAAGGAAAAGGAACAAACACCACTTACTACATTATTTGTTATCTATTTTTTGACTTCTATGTGTAGAAAAGTATTCACACAATGCTCTTTAAAAATCCAATTATTTCCCTGAAAGAGTTTCTTTTCAATAGTAGGAAGTTGATTTTTAATACATTTTTTTTCTTATCTCTTTCAACTTTCCACTTCTGCAAGTTTATTTATAACAAAAATATTTTTTATTCTCCTTGCAAATGGTTTTTGGGGACAATTATTACATAATTGTGTCTTTTAGTCTCATTGACTCTCTTGCTATGAATATTCTGAGAATGGCCGAGGCATTTTGCCACATCCATTTCTTAATGTATTTTTGCCATGACTTTGTGCTCACTGACAGAACAGATGCTCAGATGTTTCTCACCTTTGCTACTGATTCATCTGTCATAGCTACTAAATTTGTCTGAAATACTGTGGTATGAAGAGACTGATAAGACAAAGTCCATGCCTCTCTGTTACCAAAGTTTCCCTATGATGTCATGATTTGCTATCTTTACCAATCCCCAGCATTCCATGAAAGCTATGAAAATGGGAAAAAGCAAGCAATAAGCAGACATTACACAGAAAAGCAGAAACTTACACCCAACTATCTTCATCTCTGCATCAGAAAGAAAGAGGAGAGAATAAAGGGAAAGGAAAGGGAGAGAAGCCAGGAAATTAAGACAAGGAGAGAGAAAAAAGAGAAAGAAACATCACTCACAAGTAGAAGATGAAGCATGCACTTTTCATGAGAGGATCAAAGTAAAAGACAGAATACTTATCAGCACATGGGGAAGGGAAGGGATGTCCTTTGGGGAACTGACAAACGCCATGCCTATGCAATAGATTTCTGATCAGCAAGTTCAGTACACAAATAAAGTTGCAATCCAAAAGGCAAGCAGCACATGCCTCATGGCTTCTATCTCTGGGGAAAGGTAAAATTGTCAGGATCAGATGGACGGTCTTAAACCCAGTAGCAATTTAGAAATGAAAAAAAAAACCAAACCCACAAATGAACAAAAACCCATCACATCTCTTCGTGAAGCTGGTTTGACTGAATCCCTTCTGATTTGGACAAAAAAGAGAATTAAAGTCTAAAGACTAATAATTTAATTAATGATGCTCTTCTCCATTCACAACACAGTAGAAAACAAACATTTTATCTTTAGAGATGAAGACAGGCATGGTTATTTTGCACAATAATAATTTTGTTCTGCATAACCATGCAAGATATAAGCACACAAAGACCAGTTTTATTTTATTTCTTAATAATGACCTGCTACCTCTGAATGAGGGGAAAAAGGGGGCTTGATACAGAAACTACGCTTCAGGAAAAAAAATGAGATAGGAAAACTACGTGGTAAGACACAGCTACAGAATTTTAATGGTTAAGATGTGTACATGTGAAAGAATTCCCTATTAAAAAATAAAATGTAAACGTTAAAACCTATGACCAAGAAGATTCATTTGAAATGCTAGAGCTGTTTACTTTTTAAAAAATATATTTCTTGGTTCATCAGAACAATCACTGCGTATTCTAACAATACTTGGTGAAGTAGCCTTTATTAATTTATTCACAAAAACAATTTTTAAATCGCACTGCCTTGAAAATCTTCATCCACTTGAAAAATACAAGTCATGAACTTCCTGTGCTCTTTTCTGAAAGAGGAAACCTTGTCTTTAATAAGAAAGAAACAGATCTGAAGCAAAGCAAGGAAGAGGTAGTTTGACAAAGACATTTAAAGCAGCAGACATGATTGAGAACCACTAACGTGCATGATAGGGTTGGTTTTTTGTTTGGTTGGGGATTTTTTGGGTCCCTCCCCCAACTAAGTATTTTCTAACTTTAGACAATACAAATAAAGCTAAGAAAGCATGTTTGATTCTGGCTGTAGCAACATAAGCACAAAGTAAACTGATAGACATTCCTTGTTGACATAGCTTGGCTAATCCACCTGAAAGATAACTTAATCAGGTAAACGCAAACCCCAGTTTGATCTGCTGTTTTAAAAGCAAACAACAGGCTCATATCTGCTGTCACTTGAATAATGTTAAACATATTTTTATTTCCAAAACAATTGATAAGTAATTAGAATGAGCACTGTTCACTGCATCAGTGAATTTACATTGTATTTTAATCTCCTAATTTTTTCAGAAATTTCTTTATCCTGGAGAATACCCAGGATACACCAATTCCAAATAGATTATCATCTTAAAAAACCCTGTGTTTTCTCCAACAAGAATTGTGGTTCTCACAAACATGACATCAGCAAGCAACTGTGTCCTTTTGAGGGATATCATCTGAGGAACTGCTGGGCCTACCAGAGCTGGGAGATCGCTGCTGTACCAGTACAGCCAGCCTTTCAATGGCAGTGCTGCAAATGTATGCTGTGTAATCTGGCTTCAATTTACTTTAATGTCCAAGGTCTTGAGGCTGAATATCACAAAGGTCATAATAATATACTTAAGATTCAGTTAATATCTTTTGCACTGAGGCAGTATTTTCACTGGAGTTCTTAATTAGGGAAAGAAATTTTGGCCATTTGAAATGGCTGCAATGAATAGAGTATTTTTAAAGTTTGGTAGGAGCACTTTTGGCATGAGAACCGCCAACCTGTGCATTCAAGTCCTGGACAAAAGCAGCAGCTGTACAGGGAAGACAGTGACTGCGTCAGCTCACAGAAAGAGGCGAGGGCCCAGGGAGTGGAGAAGCAGTTAAGGGGAACACTGAGACCATACTGTTACTCTTTAAGCTTGCTAAAATTCAGTGGTTTGAAGCATGAGGGACAGCTCTATACACAGAAATGGAGGATAATGCAATTCTTGATGGAGAATCAATTCACTTATACAGGTATGTAGATGTTATTTTTGACACTGACTTTTCTAGCTGTGATCTCGCTATTCCGACACATCCAGCTGTGATCTCAATTGCTACTGATCACCTTGCAGCAGCTGTGTCTGCATATCAACATGCCATATTTGATCTTTTTTCTGTTTGATTGCTTTGGGTTAAGACTGGAAGTGCTATAAGGTCACTAAAACCTAAAATTTATAATTGCCTTTATAGCCCATGTCCTCTGCTGCTGTATTACTATTAAGTTTGTTAGTAAATAAAACACATACCGTTTTAAATCCTTTTACCTTATCTTCTATAAATTCTTCCCACCTACTCCCTATTTTTATTGTGCTTTCAGAAGAACCTCCATAATGAGGCTACAACCACTTTTGACACTGATGTGTCACTGCAGTCTTTTGAGTAATAAAATCTGATACTTTTCCCATTATGCTTTCATAAAATTTCCCATGTTTGCAAAGCCATCCTTGGTCTCAGGTACAATGCATAGCAATGAGGCAGTATTTCAAATGCTACACATGCAATATAATTAGCAAGCTCATTTCTTCCTGCACTGTAAAAATCAAGACAGTATAATGCCAGGTTTCATATCTATCGATTGCATGACTGGCGAGGTTCCGGGTTCCTTCCCAGAAGAACTCCTGTCTACACTGAGGCTACCTCAACTTCTGCCAAAACAAGCAGCATCTCAAGCTGCTGGTCCAGGAGCAAGGAGCAAATGAAGTCCAGCAAGACTTCAGCCAAGGCAGCTGCTGCATGGACTAGGTGCTCTGCAAGGCCAGCTGGAAAATCAGACCAGATTTGCAGCCCTGTGTCTTGTCAACCATTACAAAAGGATCAGAGTAACACCACAAATCAAGGTGGCAACATGGAAATTTTTTTCCAGGCTTTGGATTATTGGGAAGAAGAAATCTCATCCATTTTAAAAGAAACAGTTCTATACTTCACATACATGAGGGATATCTAATTGGTGGGGAGATGGGGTGAATATCAGAGCAACCTTTCCAGATCCCCTTCTTTCATGTGAAGTTAACACCTTCTACTACTATAACACTTGTTGACTAAGATGTTTTAGCATGCCTCCCTGAATCTGGAATTGGCATTTACTGATAAATAAGGTAGCTTCTCTTATTAATCCTCTTCAAGTAAAGCACCCATCCCAGTGGTGTCTGTCTAGCAAAGTATGAGAAAAAACCAAACAGTATTTTAAGATTAGAGCTGTTTACCTGGCATTATAACATCAGGAAAACCCAGCTTCCTAGTAACGGAAACACCTCTGTTAAAGATCATGGGGTTTTCTCTTCGAATCTGCTCCATGTCACCACGAAGAAGCTGAAGAGATATTATAAGTCCTGGAAAAAAAAACAACCAAAGATGTTAATTTTTCTAGACTTAAGAATTAGATGTCCATATATGCAAGGCATGCAGATAAAATAATGCTTTGATCCATGGTTAATTTAATACAAATCTATAAATACAGAGCTCTTCTCTTCCTTGGAGTAATTTAAAACTGAAATGGAAGAACCAAAACTGCTTTAAGTGATCAGCTAAGAGCATAACATTATATTGAAATACAATTTCTTTAAAGCACAATACTTAATTTTACAGAGATGTCACAATTTAGAGTGAAGTACTCAATGTTATTTCTGTTCCCCACATACAGCAGGTGACAATACATGTATGAGCAATGTCACCTCTGTCTGAAGTACCACATCACAGTGCTGTAGAACACCTCTAAAGTGCCTTTAATCCAGTTTAATACCATTAAAAAGAATAATGTCAAAGCATATCTGTTCCATTTGTTTCTTTACCTACTTCATACAAGAATGTTGATTTTAATGAAATTCCCTTCAGTATCTCAACAGGTTTCAAGAGCACCAACTGGTCAAAGTGACTTCAGCAACCAGCTCTTTCAATGCAACCCTTTGTTCAGCAGATCAGCTGAAGAGCTTGATGAGGAATAATTACACCATTAATCTCAGTCCAACTGCTTTCTCTAGTTGTTTTTGATTTATAGCATACTACACCCTTAAAATGAGGATAATATATTGGTAAAGTAACAAAGTCAAGCATCATGACACCAGAAAGTACCAGGATTAAGCTCAACCACATGGGCTTAGTCTCATCCACTGAGCATACATTACCAGCTTCACACAGCAACGTGAGTTACATTCACACAGTAATTTTCCACAATTTTTACCTCATTCAATGAATGATAGTTAGTCAACAGTTGTTTCTATCCTCTCTCTCACTGGAACAACATACACGAGAACAAATACTGCCTTGTACACATTTTACTGCATGAGCCATCTAAACTTCTGCTATTTCCTAAACTTAATATATGGGCTTTGCAAACAATACTTAGTTGTCATTTTGTTAAGGCAAATTGCTAAGGGAATGAAACCAGTAATACTATGTACCTCCCACCCACTTTCTGCTTTCTTCCCTTTAAGTAATTTCCAAGCCTGTTGTTCAGCTTCAGCCAATTTTGGCAAATAAGTAGATATCTAGATAACATAAAGACTGTATAAGTTTTATGAATACTGAGAGTTGGGATGAAAAAAAGAGCATACAGCCTTAAAATGAAGAAAAAGGGAGGCCAACTAGCCAGCTGGACAATCAGTATGTGTCTGCTCAGAAGCTGCCAAAACATGGACTTGCAACTGCCCAGCTAAGCAGGCAGAAGGGTGCTGCAAAGCACTGCAGGGAAAACAGAGGCTGTGTAACCACGGAAAGAATTCCAACCCTTTGAACACCATGTATGAGCATACATCTGTGTGGGTATGTGCTGCAGAAGGTTTAACAGGGGACAAGTTCACTAGAAATCAGTCTTGACTATTTTTGCCACTTACAGAAAAGCTTGTTCATTTTATATCCTTTTTTGCTATTAAAACAAACAGATAAAAATAAATTTAAAAAATTCCAGCATAAAGGACTGAAGCAAATCTGGAAGTTCGGACCTTTCCACATCTACAGTATTTGACAAATAGCACTAGAATTAATCTATTATCTATAAAAATCTATAACTACAGGTATTAGAATATGCATTTTTCCAGCATGGTATTACATAGATGACTTATGTGATACCTTTCCACATATTCCACCCAAAAAACCTTCTGCCTAGCTTCTTGATCTCCCCAAGAGGTTTCGTAAATCTGCTTTCCAGTCCTCTTTCCTACCCAGACTGCCCTTCCAGTTTGGTTTTTTTTTCTATTCCTAGCAGTAGATCTGAAGGACTAATTTTACAGAGGACCTTGGAAGGTGGTGAAAGAAGCAGAGAGGTTTTCTCCAAGGAAAAAAAAAAAAAAAAAAATCACACTTGTGATTTGGGGATTTTCTTCCTGCAAGAGCGGTTCTGAGAGGCCCAAATCATATTACGTCTGCTTAAATCACGGCAGCCTGCAACAGAGCCCCTCCTACCAGGACAATACCTCTGCCACCTTTCACAGCCTCCTATTCCAGAGATGCACTAGATCTCAATGAAATGTTCGAAATAATTAGTCTAAAAAGCCAAAGACAAGGGTAAAAAGCTATTTATTTTCCTTCCTTTTTGCTCTTCAAAAAAGCTCACACTTGAAAAAAAGAAAAAGTTTTAGGCAGATACCTGGTATTGGAAATAAATGCAAATAGTCCAAGTTTTCAAAATATATAAACAATTTAGGAAAATATTTGAGTAATAAGTGGAGGATGACCTTAACTGTAACAGGATGAACAGCAGGGAAGGAGACAAGTTTTGCATAGAGTAAAATTCCAAGCCTGAAAACTCTTCTACTTGCTTGTTGTTGTGCTTAGTATCATCTATGTGAGTGTGAACTTCCACTACAATATCTCAATATGCAAACAAGTGAAATGAAATCAGTATCAATATTTGGACATCAGTTTACTGATGAATCAGGCACTTCGTAATGAATGCAAAACTAGCTGCAATGAAGCAGAACTGATTCCTATCGGCTGGTTCATTTGGAATGGAATAGTAACAATATCTCTGAATTAGCAAAATACAGAAATCATTAAATGAGGTAACAAGATAAGACAAGATTTACTTTCCATATTTATCTGTCATTAGCTAGGAAAACAAAAATGGGTTTGAAAGGTGGCAAAAACTCTGCCAAGACATTTATTGTCCTTAACTATGTAATGAAACATTTAGTACTGAAATTATCACAGAGAGTCTTCTTGATAATTAATTTCCAGGTATGAAAACACTACTTATTTTCTCCACAGTCAGAATTCTTGAAAAAATATGTTAGACAAATTTAACCTCTGGTTTTGCTTCTGTTGACAAGGATGCAGGGTATCCTCAGGAGAGGAAGCCTTAGATATGTGTTACATCTGGAACTTTCAAGGGAATACAGGATGAAAAGTAAGATAGTTTTATTCAGGGAAATTCTGATTAATAAAATTTAAATTTGTTTCCTGTGCAACCAAGTCTGGTCACAGTAACTTAAGCCAGTGTCAAAAAAAGCACTTTTAAACGTGTGTTGCCTGAGATATACTCAGGAGTCGTAACAGCCAACAGTAAGCTAATACTATAGTAAGCCACTGGCTCTCTCCACTGCCAACCTCTCTTGAAACAAAATAACACTACAGATATAATGATGAAGGAAATTTAGCATGCTGAATTAATACTATTGTTATCTGTATCTGAGAAGGAAACGTATCAGGTGGGTGGTTGTTTTTTTTTTAAACTCCTAGTTAAATTGGCAGATGCAATACAAATTTTCACCTGTAAGTTGAACATGAATGCACTTTAGCTAAACTTTTAAATCACCAGTGGAGACATTCAGCTATGTATAATCTCACACCTCACTGACTTCCTCTGCTATAAATAATTAGCAATTTCCTAAAGCAAATCTTCAGCTATTATTGTGACAAAAACGTACAAGAAAATATTTACCATAGTTTGAGCTGGGCGCTGTGTATTTAGTGCTGGACTTGCGAATGATATTTTCGTGGATCTGGCACCATTCATTTTCATTGTTACACCTGAAATAAAAAGAACAGTAACTCAAGTTAAAAGCTTTCCTCTGAACCACCTTAGAACAGGAGTCAACCTTGCTGTAGAGATAATGTGAAAGGTTGTGGGGTTCTGATGAATGAGAGAAATCCCACATAACTCTTGTTTTTAAAAGTGGAAGGAAACAAAACATTCCCTAACAATTATCTCCTTTTTATGGACACTTTGAAGCCTGTGGTGACTCTTCTGCCATTGAAGCCAGTGTTTCACTTTTCATATTATAGAATGAAGAAAGCTCTGGACATCCTATTTGAATTCTGTGCATGTAGAAAGTTAATTTTAAGCTGAAATTAACTATTGTCACATATTACCTTTTTTTTTTTAAATAAAAAGTTAAAATCAAGAAATTAAAATTGAAATTTGAAAGGATATTATTTAGTATTTCAGTTAGCCCTATTTTTTTTTAAGATTTCAAGCATTACAACAAGACTTTTGCTTACCTAGATACTTCACAGAATGCCTTCAAACATGATGCTGTAGGATAAAAAAAAATGTAACACCAAAAAATATGCTTCTGTATGTATATAATCTTCCGAAGGAGAATTTCACAACTGTTTATTGACCTATACGTAATTTTAATAAGCATTTGTAAAAACTGTTATACTTTGGTTTTGGTTACATTACCATCTGTAAAGCCTCAATAAATTTCTGGGATAGAAATTACAACATAATTGTTTGTCAACAGATTTCCCACATTTCCACTCAGTACTTTTTCACCAGGAAAATTCAGTTGTTGGTATCAGTTCCAATGAGACATAAGAATTTGGTGTGTGGATGAAACCTTATTCAAACAGTATTCAGGCAGCAGAGCTGGCTGCACTGTCCTTGATCAAACAATCCAATCCAAACCCACTGGATTGGATCCTACCAAGACCACCACTTAATGGCAGCACCTATAAACAAAATTGTTCTATTTCCTAAGAACTCCGTCTTTTCCGTTAGGTTATGCAGTTAAAGGCTTATCTTAACACAAACGAGAGGAGGAACAATGGCAGGTGGGGGAGCTCTATAGATATTCTCATTGCTCTGATGGCATGATTCTGGAGAGAGAAATTAGGGACACTGCAGCATTTAGAAACTATGTTGGATAGAGATGGCTGAGAGCATCAGAAACAGAAGTTTCAGTGTCCAGTCATGGAGAAATACAGATTCCTTTCAAGGATAATCCACAAAAAAATCATCACATGTGCAGAGAGCCAGCAAAGCAGGAAACAGAGCAAGAGCACACATGGATGGTTGGATCTTGGGCACCCGAGTCAGAAGTGACACATTTCTGTTTAGGATCCAAAGACAAAAATGCAAGAATTGAAGTGCCACTGAGAAAGCATTCAAGAAAACAAGCCCCATGTCCTGAGTCCTTAGGCTACAGTCCCACTGTGTGAAACACACACATTAGACTGGAGCGGGGAGAAAGGCAAGAACTGAAGTGTCCCTCTTAATAAGCTCTTAGATGAAAGACGAGCCATATAATCTTCTCTCTTGTGAGCTGTGTTTTCAATGAAAGTGACTATGGCTGTTGTGTGTAGCACTGGACTCAGTGTCACCGGCATCTTTAGATGTCTTCTGGGTCTGCCTACACAAGTAGGCCCTCAGCAGATATAAGCAGATCTTCAGTTTAATTAAGTTTCCTTGTTTCTAGACAGTAACTAATGCCTCAGCTCTTTCATAGAGTTTAGGTATTATCTTACATATTCAAAGACAACAAACCTCTGGCATTAAGACAATGGTAGGGATCTAAATGTAGATATCATATAGGCTTTGTAACTGCTGAACTGTTATTCTAACTTATCATTTCAGAAAATAAAAAATCCCTATGTATATATAAACAATTAACTACTTTATCATATCACATTTCATATATATCTGCACATCTCAGGTCTTTTTGTATTCTGAAACTTTTATTTAATCCAAAATCTTGCTTCCACAAGAAGTCACTCATGCTATATGGGTTAAGTGAACTTCCCAAATCTTTTCACAAAGCAAAGATACACTCTCTATTTATTAGTGAGAACCTTCTCCAGTGATAAGATACACGCAGAACTATATTTTGTAAATTACTCTTTACACAACACACCAATATTTAACTAGGATTTATTTATATGTTTCTGCTGTCAGCTGGGAAAACATGTTACATGGTAGGTGTTAGTCTGGATCTAGAATAATGTGTTCAGGTTTGGATTCTCCAATATAAAAGACAATCGGAGACAGTCCTGTGGATGGGCAGGTGGCTGAAGCACATACTGTAGGAGGAGAGGCTGAGGGACCTGGACTTTTTCAGCCTGAAGAAGACAAGGCAAGAGAGGAAAATTAACAGCAGCCTTCCAAGACCTATAAGCAATTACTAAGACAATGAAGCCAGCCAGATTATTCAGTGGTGTGTAGTGAGATGACATAAAGCAACAAGCATAAAACCAAACAAGAAAGGTTCCGGCTGGATATTAGAAACAGCATTTCCATGAGGCCAGTCAAGCGCAACTGGAATAGGTTGTCCAGAGGCTGTGCAGTCTTCAACCTTGGAGGTTACTGAGACACGGATGGATAAAGCCCTGAGCAGCCTGGTCTGATGTCACAGCTGGCCTTGACCTGAGAAGGAGCTTAGATTACAGAGGTCCCTATCAACCTGAATTAGGATTCTTATTTATCTTAATATCAAAGTCACATGATTTTGTTTGCACTAGTGCATGTAAAGCTGTACAACCAACCTGTTAAACACACTGAGTTTGAACAGAACCAAACTAGAAGAAAAGTGCCATCAGTTCTACAGTTTGCTACACATAATGAAGGGAGGCACTGTAAATGTTATGAAGTACTTTACCCTAGTGCAAGCACAGCTGAAACGACAATTTTACTAGTATAATAATGTGACTGAAAACCAAAAATGAAACTTTTACCACAATCAGTGCTACTGGTTAAAAATGAAAGAAAAAGGAAAAGGGAAAAAAGGCAAATCCAGTATGTTGATCAAGTCTAATTGTCTTTTAAATTCATTTGTGCTTTATTTAAATCATGACTGCAAGATTTAAAGATTTCCTGTGAAGTCAGCAGTTTTTAACTAAGCAGCCATAGTGAATCTTATTTCTCCTGAAGTGCAAATGAATTAAACAAATCAAACTTCTCTCCTATTGACTCTGTAGTGGGTCTGTCTGAGCTGATTTTCCCCATACAGCCTTCATGCTGCAGTACTGGGACCCAGAGGCTGTTGATAACACACACCCATGTTATGACTATCAGTGCTCACACAGCACCAAAGGTACGGGGGGGACAAGATTTGGGAGGGGATACAACCCGGACAGCNCCCATAAAAGACTCTAAAAAGAAAAAAAAAAAAAAGAAATTAAGACTATAAGCCTTCAACTCCTAACAAGACAGGAGTCCTGAGAAATAGGTCACTTTGAAAACCTCACCCAAGCTTATTAATATTTTTTTTCCCTTGTTTTGTTTCCCCCCAGTAGTACATAACATTGGCAAAATCAGGGTAAGGTACAAGCCAGCTACTGTGAAGACAGTAGGGATTTTTCATCTGCTGTGTTATGTAACTGGAGAAGAGTATGGCAAAAGGAATTAAGACTATCTAGAATAAGTAGTAGCTGGTAATTTTCTACAGCTTCAGTATTGCAAAACCATACACTGCCAAGAATAATGAGATAACCCACAAAGCCTGTTACGGCACACTTACTGACACCGCCTGCAAATGCTGATTATTACAAAAGCAAATGGAATATTCCAAGTTAAACACCGAGTACAGACTGTAAAAAAGGAAAAATAGAGAATAACCATTAAGAGTTACTTCCTCCCAGTGTGGTATCCAAAAGTATTCATTTAATTAAAATGCTGTTTTCCTAGGTTATCTGGTGCAGTTAGATTGGGATTATCTCACCTGAAATCTGAGCTCCACCTGTCTCAACATTCCTCCTTTCACTGCACCGGGCTTAGGTATTCAACATCTGAGCTGATTGTTAAGAATGTACGAACATAAAAATTAAAACTTTCCATGCTGGCAACACGAGACACTACTTGGGCAGGGGACATGAGCCCAGCTGCTCCTGTACCCTGCCCTGAGGTTGATGGACAAGAGAATTTAGAGTGTACACTCCTGCCTGTTCCTATTCCTCTGTTTATGGACCTGTTGTTCATAAACTTGTCTAATCCCCTTTGGACCTGCTGATACTGCAATGCCCTCTGGCAGCAGAACCCAGAAGACCATTACCTCTTTCCTACCAATTTAATTGAGCATCCCTAACTCTCATACTATTGTATTCTGTGAACAACATTTTTTCCTCCACCATGATTTTGTAAGTCTTGGTTGTATCCCTTCTCACCACCACTTTTCTCCACGTCAAGATGAAGCTCCTCAGGTTCTCAGTCTCTCTCGTAAAGAAATGACTCTACGCTGTTAAATGTTTGAGTTGGTCTACTCCGTACTTCTGTAACTACTACAAACTTTTTGGGAGGAGAGATCAGGTATCCACATAGCAACTCACAACAAGCCAGTGCTGAAGTGACCTTCCAGAACAATATGGCAAATTGACAGTATTTGCACTCCCCAGAACAATCTCTCAGAACAAAACCACAACAGAGTTAAGACATTAATGGGCAGTACAAAACTCCTTTCAGTAATTGTGGTGTTCTGTGCTAGCTCAGAACTTTAACCAATACTCAGCTCACTTGTCAGGAAAAAATCAACTTCAAGTCATTTACTTCTCTTGCCAAGATATTAATAGTCATTTATCCTACTGTAAATAATACTCTCCTCAAAATAGGGAGATAACCTATAGGACAAATTCTGTACCATCCTCCATCCTCTCAGTTGAGTCTACAGAAAATTTCTAACCTTTGCTAATTTTTTCGTTGCTGTACCAGTCTCTGGAGCGCAAGTTAAAATAGATTTTAGCCTCCAATGACTTATGCCTGCAAATTAACCTGGAACAAAGTTATCCCAAAAATCAACGGACTGTAAAGACAGCTTAAAGCTAGTTTTGTACCAACTACCAACACGAGCTGCACTTTACATTTCCTGAACACAAATAAGAATATTCTCCCAAGTTTGAAATACTGGCCTGAAAACACTTTTTGTAATGCATTTTATTGTGTTAACCTTTTACTTGTCTAAATATCAAATATTACAAAAATTCTCATTTAAAAAAGAATTTTCTCCTGGGCCACCCATCACCTTTTCAGGTTGGCTGGTTCTACAGTAAATTCACCATTTGGAATGTTTGCCATATTACATCAGACCCTGATGTCAGACAGATGGGGACAGAAATGCAACGTATGCTCTTGTCCAGCTGGGCAAATAGCAACAACTGAGCATCAAAAGGGAAAGACATTCAGACAATACACCACAGTAACAGGAAGGAATTTTAAGAGCTAGTGCTGGAGAAGGAGAAAAATAAAGGATTGAGAGAGAGAAGACAGAAAATAAAACTGAAAAAGATAATACAAAAGAGAAATACATGTGTTTTGTAGAGGAATGGCAAGATCAATGAACAAAAAATTCCATTAAAGGTAAAAATTAATATAAAAGATGAAATCAAGTAACCTTAGGAAAACAATGGATTGAGAATTTAGTTTCCATCTCACTTATAAAATATTTTGCATGTGTATTATTTAAAAGAATTTCAAAAGTAAATCTTTGTGCTTTTACATAATGAGCTTATACCTAGAGCTGTGGTACTATATCCTCTTAGTAAGATTATAACATGACTGTGGGATTAACAAACAGGAAAATCTGGATTGTGAGAAAGAAGTATTTTTCAGACATAAATCTTTAACAATAATAAGGCAAGCTGAGAAAGACTGGTGAAGTAAATTGATTCTCTTTTTTTCCATAAGCATTCTCTCCTGTGGAACCAGCAAAAGCTTCCATTGAAACACCGCCTATTTGTTTCAGCCTTTGTTAAGTTTTCAGTCTCAGTCTCTCAAATTTTTTCCAGCTTCTCCCTGTGAAAAGGCTTTTCAGGATATACACTGACTGCCTCATCTGTGGCAGCTGTAAGCTTTAGCTTTAGCCAGACAGCGCACAAAAAGAACGCTTTTTACTGCTTCTTTAAAAATACAAATACAACTCCCTCCTTATTTCATCTTTATGATGCTTTTATGTTGGCCCAAGGCATTGTAACAATAATCAAAATGAGAGCAGCAGGTAAGGAAATCAGTTCAACATTTTTTAAGCATTCATATACAATCTTAAACTTACAAAGGAAAAAAACCCTGTAATTTTAATTTTAGTCTACAAAACAAGGTAGGCTAGCTAAAAGAATGTGCAAAGAGATGATACAAGCAGATAAACTTCTGTCATGGAAGACCAACAACTATTAAAGCTGCAAAAGGGATAAGCTGGTACCTTTTAAATATACCCACTTTCCCTTCTGAAGAGCTTTGTTCGAGGTTTACAGAGAACACTCTAAATAGCAGTAACGTAAAAGAATGATGCACAAGGTTTAAAACAACTCAAGTGAATAATAATAGTGATGATAAAAAACTACAAGTCTCTGATTACAGAGTTGAATTTTATTATGGGCTCTAGTACCTCTCTGGGAAGGCTCCAATGGCTGTGTGTGGATGTTGGAAACAAAGAGTGTGGGGAAGCAGACATGAAGAACAGCTGATACAAGTTAACCAAAACATTTAGGCAGATACAGCTGGTACTTTGGGTGGTGTGAAGGGAATCCATACTAACAAACACTTCAGGTTGAAAGGAAGAAAAGGGAAGCTCGATCTTGTCATTTTTTGATTACAGTACTAGGACTTTGGATTGTTCTAACTGGCTGTGTGACTTTGTCACTAACAAATGGAGAAGTTCAGTATTTTACAAGTTTTGTCTCTCCTATTTTTTAGTGAATAAAAAGCTAAACATGCATTAAAAGGAAATAAGACCAGAAATCTGATATTCAGAATGTTCCATTACTGCAAACATTTAAAACGCTGCAGTTGCAATATATTAACACCATATCTACAAGGCCAATATTAACATAAACTATATAAAAAAACCCCACTGGTTTAAGATAAGCTGAAACTGAATGGTGACAAAATGACAAGTTTATCCAGATTCTATTGACAAAGAGAAGAAAGACCATTTTCTTCCCTGTAACTTGACATTTTTGCTACAGTTTTCATAACTGTTGGCAAAAGAAGAATGGAAGAGCTGACTCTGAGAGACTTTTCTTTGGGCTTGCAGATTTCTAATGTATGAAGAGATACTAAAGAATCTTTCAGTGAACAGCAAAAGCCAGTTTTTCGTTTAGTCTCCCTTGAATGTCAGATTTTCTGCTGCTGAACATGCTTCTCAAAGAAGAACAAAGTTCTATAACCCACCAAATTATCTTACTACGTGGAATAGTGGCCACAGACCGCACAATAATGTCAGCTGTATCTCAGCCCATCTGCAGAGCAGATCTTGCCAGTATTTATCCTGACAAGAGATTTAAATATTCCCTGCAGTCTCCAGACAGTTTGTAGCCTCTTCATTATGATTGTGAGACCACATTTCATAATAAGAATTTGTTAGTTCAAAGTTCAAAATCACAAATAACTGAAGATAGATTCTTGCTCAAAAATGTTGCCTTGTTTTGAGTTTTTTCGTCACACACTGTTGACTTCAGTTTTTTTCTATTTCTTTTGCTGATCACAATGACTGATGAAACAGGAGATGGAGCATGAGTAACAATTCCCTACATCAGGTGAAATACAGCATATCTCTTTGGGTTTAAGCTTGGCAGATTTTTAGGAAATCACGTGAATAAAACCGCGGCTTTGCACATCACATAGATTAGGGCAACATTCAATAACTTCTGAAGCATTTCACATACCTGAAACATCTGTAATAATATGCCTTAGTTTCTATGAGCTTCTGGAATAATAAAGGACCAAAACCAGTGCCAGCAGCACTCGCTTACCTTGTGAGGAGGATAAAGCAGCAAACACAGTTCCACCTTGGTATTTAACGTCTCTTTAGTATCTCAACACCCAACACATACAAAGTGTTTTTCTTAATTCTTTTCCCTCTAGGAGTTACTCACGTGTAAACTTTGAGAACAAAATCCTTCTCTTCCTTTATTTCTGAGATTGACTGAAGAACATCCATGATGCTTAACACTGCACAGCCATAGGGACGACGATAGTGTAAATGAGGGGGCCCTTTTTTTGAATCGTTTAGCAACATGCGACCTAAAATTAACAGAAATTTACAACATGAGAGATTCACATGCAGCTATTCTTTCTGTTCTATTACACCTTTGAGGATGCATAGCTACAGTAATTGTCAACTACAGCTTGCAGTCTTTCCTATACTTCTGTACTGGGTCTAGCTGAGATGGAGTGTCTTCCAGAGCAACCACTATATGTACTGAAGCCCTGCTTCCCAGGAAGTGACTGGACATTGTCTGCTGATGTGAAGTAGAGAATAAAAATTTTCTTTTCCTTTTTTTTTCCACAAACGGCCTTTGCTTTTGCTTCATTAAACTGCCTTTATCTTGGCCCACAAGATTTTTCTTCCCCTATCCTGTCCTGCTGAGCAGAAGAGTGATAGAGC
The DNA here is from genome assembly GCA_013401335.1 of Brachypteracias leptosomus. NCBI lineage: Eukaryota > Metazoa > Chordata > Aves > Coraciiformes > Brachypteraciidae > Brachypteracias > Brachypteracias leptosomus. The sequence goes on from VYZX01000495.1 coordinate 87,261, forward strand.
AGCTTGGTGGGCACCTGGTGTCCAGCCAAGGTCAACCTATCAAAATTCTCATTCTTTTTTCTTCTTATACTGTATCAAATCCAGAGGTCCATTTGAACCTACCTGACCCACTCAGCTATTTTAATGAAGGCATGTCACTTCATTTAGCTAAAAGAACACTCAAGGGCAAAGTGAACAGCATCATGTCTGGCCATCTTTCATTTGCAGCTCCATGACACATATTTGCATCCAGCTGGGCTGACAATACATTGACTGTTGAATGAATGAAGAATATGGTTTGTACTTGCCTCTCTGCACCCACACAGAGATTCACCACAGTTCTTCCATTATAGTCCAGTATTTACACAAATTTTGTCTTTATATAACTGCTTTAAAGTAATGTAATATATATTGTGTCATTTATCATGTTTGTTTTGGAGCATGGCAAGGAGAATTCTGAGGCACGAAGCCACTGAACAATTAGCTTCCTACTTTTAAAGCAGTTTTTTAATAGAGTAAAAAACGCTGAGATCAGAAAAATCACTAAAATAACCTAAGCTGATTTGTAACATCACACATCCTAATTTGTACAGCACTTCTAGCATCAAGGTTAAAAATCTGAGCTTGAACTACAGTGTATCTTTCTACAAGCTTCATTTATCCTCTCAAGTGATACAGAGTAATTCTAACTTTTAGAGACTTTATGTCACAGTGAAGTCAGGTAAGGAAAACCCAACCTTTCTAATCCATTAATGACTTAGAAGGCACACTGTCATTCACAGGACAGCATAACAAAGCTATGGTTTCACTAAGCTTATCAGACTTCCTGTACTTCAGAAAAGGTATCTGTGGCTGGTAATGGATACTAGTAGCGAATGGGCTGGAAACAGGGTCAAACACCCTTTCACTGCAAACACTACCTAGACATTTTTCAGTTAACTGAAAACCTGAACAACATGAAAGACGGTGCACTACTCTGTTGTTTAGAATAATACATTTGAAGAAACTGCTACTTACACTATATGTTGTTAACAGTTTAGGTCTAAATATTTAACATAGAGAAAATATTTGCTTTCCAATTTCTCCGTGAAATTCATAATTCATATTTTAGATATGATATACAGAGATCCATAATCAGACCTGACATACATTCATAATTTAGAACCATTTAACTCTCTGTTACTAACTAATTAACTCGAGCCTTTTTCTATCCAACACCTTCCATCTAAAAAAGATGCTAGCAATTTAATCCCCATACCAAAATTCACATAGTCACTTCACTTACATTGCTGGGCTAAAAAATTCACCTGGCTGTCCATGAACTACTTTGAGCACTGCACTGTACTGTGTACGACACATCCTAAATTCAGCTTCCATCACCACCACTTTCCATTTCTGCTACTGCAAATCTCAAAAAGAATATATGAAGCCTAGCCTGGCCTACAAGTAGTCAAAGAAACCCACTCTATAAAGGGTGACTATCCGAGGGAACTCGCAAGGGAGGGCTTTCTTCCCTGGGGAGCGTCAGGTCTAGGCACTATGCATCCAGATCTCTCCTTTGGATGGCTCCATGCAAGCAGCCAAGGGAACCTGGAAAGAAGCAAGTGTATGCTGCTAAATATAGGGCTGCAAGCTTGACAGGCTTCCAGCAGGCAGGTACTGCTGCCAATGCTCCTTTTTGGCATCAGCAGGTAGAAAGAACACCTGTCAGGTGTGACACCTTCCTTGCTCTTATCTTTTATAGGCATCTCTCTAAACTTGAGTGTGGGTTCTTGCAAGAACTGCAGACTCCTACAGTGAAAAACAGATCTTTATCTAACAGTCTCAGATACAATGATGTGAATGGCCAGGTAAGCTGATATGCATCCCTGTAAACCAGTTATGTATTATCAGTGAAAAGACCCCATCTGAAATTTTGGAACATTAAGCAAAAGGCCTTTTTAGTTCCTTCCTTCTCTCCCAAATGTGGTGTTTAACCAAGTATTTTGTGTCAGACTGAGAAAAAAAAAAATCACTGTTAAACAGTCATCAGTAACTTTATAACACTTAGCTACATATGGTCTGAATATTAATCTCAGCAGATAGGCATGGTCTATGGCTGAGTTTTCTAACTGATTCAATCATTATAATGTCAATTAATTAAAACATACCTTTAAAAATACTGTAAAAACACAGTCATTTTTATGTATTTAAAGCATTAAATCATACTGTACCTATTCGAATTACATGGGCAACTATGTACAAATCTCTCTTCATGTCCTTGCTGCTGAGATCCTAAAAGATTGAAAAAAATAGACATTAAAAAAAGAACACATTGCACTTCCAAAATAAGTGTCTGCAGAACTCCCATGAATAATAATAATGACTACACAGGACTACCCTCCTTTCATTTATCTCCTCTATCCTTAAAAAGAGAAACTATTATTATTTATAATTTACAGACAAGAAAAATAAAGTATAGAAGGATGATATTTCATTGGAATGTTCTTTAAAAGGAAGGAAAAATTAAAGATTCTGACTTTACTGACTAGCGATTCTGTATCAAAATTATGGCAAACATTTAAAATGTTCATTTAATCCTTAATTAAAGCACATTATTAGACTGCATTAAATTTACATTTAAATCCCTGAGCTACCTCAGCCACAACCAGACCTGGCTTCCTTCATCCCAACCCCTGAATGCAGGTCCCAGACCTGTCCCTAACCCTGTTTCTTTGCTTCTGCTTTCCTTTTTTGGCTTTTGACTTCTCATGGTGTACTCTTAGTCTCACATGACAGCTCTAGAAAAAGTGTGCAGCATGAGTGTCAGAACTTAGATAAAACCTGTAGTGTGTTTTAAACTAATCTCCATTTTAGAGTGGATATATGCAATTCCTCAGAACAAGCAAAAGAGGAAAAAGGTAGAAGACTTGAGAGACTTGAAGGGGCCAATTTAGCCAAATGCTTCTTGTTTTAAAAATCACACAGTACATTTTTTTCCTATGTGACTTGAGAAACCAAATCTTAACAACAGATTACAATGTCAACGTCCACAGACACTGAACTTCAGATTACAGTGACCTACAGCACAACAAAATCTGGGCATAGCGACTGAGAACTAGGCATAAAGAGAATTTATTTTAAGAAGTTGCAGTCCCTTTCAAACAGCCTTATATCACTAAATTACAGCAAGTAATAAATTCATGGTTGTATCTTCTTACTCCCTATAAAAGGAGCAATGTATTTGTCTGGGCAGCATATGCAGGGAGTTGCAAATTGGCTGTTTGGTATGCTTACCAGCTAGCAGATCATATCTCTCTGAAGCCAAAGAATTAAGCTATATAAATCTCCCCCAGCGTTTTCTCTTCAAGTCTCATTTTGCTGCTGCATGAATAAGGAACATACTTTCTAGGCTTTCTTCATCATCTAACATAGCAGTGTAGCATATGGTCTTGTAGGCTTGATCTTGCATGTCTTGGAGAAATTGAAGTTCCACAATAAGAAGGGATTTGACATAGTTTTAATCTCAGCAGTGCCTGACAATACATTTCAGAAAGCAAAAAACCTTGAAGCTAGTACCTAATATTCTAGAGAGTGATAGATCTTTGAAAATACCTGTGATGTGACAGGGGGAATTTTATTACACTATCAGATTACCAGGTCTAATTAACAGCAATTCAGAGAACTATTTTTTCAAAGGGCAGCTGTCAAAATATCAGGAAATGGTAGGGCATGCACATATTGATGGGTTCACACTTCAGTCGCTTTTCAATTTCACAAAAAATACACTGTGTCACAGTCAAAAGACAAAAAATGTGGGCCCAGATGGCCTTGTATTTCATTTTATACAGCAGAGGCTTTTTACAAGGCGAGAAAGTCTTAGTATGACATGGACCAAATAATCGAAAACCTCAACTCCTGTGAGGATGTCTTCAGATAATTTCTTTGAAGACAATCCATGACTTAAGGCTCAGAAGAGGACAAACTATGTTTATTATTTGCTTGCATGCAATATAAATAAACTAATTTCCAGAAAGATGTTCTTAGCACTGCATCCACAGGGGGTTTATTTCCCGCATCCTTCTGAGCTTCTTAAGTGATACTGGTTGATAAACAAAATGATTTCATAATAATTCTAACTGCATGGCTTTTTAGAAAATCAGCCTTCATTTTTTTCCCCACATTAAATATGGAAAAGGGTTACTCTATAAAATTGGCTAGTTCTTTACAATGCTGTAGTGGGTCTGTCTGAGCTGATTTTCCCCATACAGCCTTCATGCTGCAGTACTGGAAGCCAGAAGGTGTTNTGGTTTCTATAAAGGTCTAATTGTATATCAAAAAAACCAACCACCACCACCACCAAATCAAGTACCCCCAAATCAAGCATACCACTAATTAGATAAACAGCTTTACCAAATTCAGTTGCCAACCTCACAGGCCACAGAGAGGAAGCTATTTCACAAAAATACAAGCACATACTGTATGTGATATTTTAATTCAGACACAGGAATATTAAGTGTGCATAGGCTGAGGTTTACTTGAGTGAGCTTTAATCTTCAAAGGAAGCAGTTTCTCACCTTTGGTATGATATAACAATAGATTTAAACCCAAAACCTAAGTCATTTTGATATCTTACACAAGGAGACAGCTGAACCCCTAGAAACAACCAAGATAGCAAGAAAAGACAGGGATACTTTGAATTACCTATGAAATGGGGCTTCTTGCCGCTGGGAAAGCTTAGAGTTTTAGAAAGATACTGCAGGGTGGTGCAGGAGGGTGAGGGAATAAACAACTACATTTAAAGTCAAGACTAAGACAAGCTTGGGAACAAACGTGAAAATCACAGAACTATCTTATTTTGGAAGCATTTAATAATTAAAAAATTATAAGGTAGAACCATTGCAGATAAAATGGTTATTCAAAGAGCTATTGTTTGTTGCTCCTTTGCTACATACTTTGAAAAGTATATTTGAAAATACTGCGTCAAAAGTGTGGGGTTTTTTTTTCACAGATAATTTCCCAATATCATAATTCCAGTTATCCAGAGTATACACTCTACCAGAGAGTGATAGACAACAAGTTTAAGCACCTCAGAGAGTTGATACTGCTGCAGCTTTAATGGTTTTGTATAGTTAAATATCAAGGCAGGTTGGGAGGGATCCCTGTCAGAAGGAGAGATGCTACAGAGCAGCAGGGCTGCAACACTCGGGGCTGGCCTCTCCTAGACTAGGCTGGCCCTGTTCACAATATGCAGCAGGTCTTGCCTGGAACTATGCTATGCTCTTGGCCATAACATATCATTACTCTTTTTGTACTTTCGAAAGCGTGTCAAGACAGGTTTGCAGGTCACTGGAACAAAACTGTTTCACACTCTTTACAGTACAGTCTGAAGCAGGACAGTTGTTAGGTGACCCTGAGTAGTGTGGCATCAGGTTTGGTGGTGAAAATATTTTAAAGAATGATAAACCTCAGAGGCCAGAAATTGCCAAACTTCATATGAACCAGTCTGTGCTGACTTTTGGGAATTATCCTTAACAACAATTTTTAATCCTACACTCAACCCCTTCTGCGTGATCCAGACACCAGTGTCGAAGCTTGCTCCTTGGCCAGCTTTCTCCTAGAAGACAAAGACACTTGGTTTAAGTTACCATCAATGGAGTCACCAGTGTCAATGGCAATGTTATGACACTGTTACCTTTGCTGACATTTAATCAGCTGGTAGCACTTCACTGATGGTCCCAAAGCCAGAACTGCTACTGTGTCAGCATCTATGTCAGTGATATTTTTGGATTGACCTGCATCTCTTATACCCAGGTGGAGCAGAACTGAGCATCCTTAATCTGACTGGATATGTTCTCTTCCTTAAGAGGAGAAAGTCACCTACCTTCTTAAAGGAGAAAAGGGAATGGTGCTGGGAACCATGCCTGTTTCAGTGTTCAGCCCTGCCTGACCTTAGAGGGTTTTGCTGCCAAACTAAAGCTTATACCTAAGCTGTCTGCCATCTTTTTTCTGAACTGTAGGTAAAAATACTTCCGTCAAAGAGCTTCTAGCATGTGTGCTAGCTAAAGGTGAGTCACGATGGAAGGTGTTTATCACACTTGGGATCTGAAATTCCTTACAGTTACTCTGTGATGAGCTGTTAAGTTTCGGTGTCTCTAGATTTCCATATTCTTTTTGAGAAGTGACAGATAAAATCATGGTCTAACACATGATTCTGAGGCAATTTTTGACAGAACTTAAGACCAATGCAGAACAGATATTAAAGCTTGAGTGTTTTGAAACTACTCCTTTGACTTAACCAAAACCATAAACCAAGAAGGCAGTTATATGAGAGATGAGTTGGAAGAATTAAAAGGAAGTAAATCTTAGCTGGCTATTTCACTCCCAACTAAGGTATCATCTGGTAGGAGCTGCAGATGGATATTACTTAGCCTGTCTTTCTGGTACAGATGGTTAGAGGATGCTGGTACAGTTGGTAATATCTGTTTTGCATCAGGATGGGGTAGCTATTTGCACAGACCTGCTGTAGAAAAACTTAGGAAGCCACAGTGTTTCCTTTATTACAACCTACTTTTCTGTAGCTCAACTTGGCTGCTGCTTCTGCAGCACATGCTGATGCTGATCTTTCTGTTCCATCACACACACCGTGCTGTAAACCTGGGAGGCTAGTTCTGCAGCATCTACCCGAGGCTGCTACATGGACTCTTGAATGAGCCATGACAAAAATCTGTTCGGAGAATTTTCTGGTTTTCTGTGTGCATGGGTGTGCTGTTGTAGTTGTTTTTCTAACTTGGATTCTGAAAAAGGTGCCTTATTTTATGTTCAGGCCAATGCAGCTTTTTCCTGTGCTATCTAAAAGCATAGTTCAGGCAATGAAAATATTCAACATTTCAAACTATAAGCAGGAGCAAATGCACTTAAAAGGAAATACTTCAGCATATTTACTTTGCCATAAAAATAATTTAGAAGTACATACAATTCTCTTATGTTAGCATGTAGCTATAACCATAACAAAACTTAGAAAAGGCTTTAGTTCTTCTCAATACATTGGAAAGGAAGAATTGGGTTTTTTTCCCCTCAGGGCGACCACATCTCCAATCATACTACTGTAAGGGAAGAAGAAAGGGAATAGACACGTACTGTGAAAAGTGCACACATTCGATCTATCTTCTCCGGATTCCTGGGGCCTCCGTTCTTGTTTAACCTCACCATAAACCTCTCACTGAAAAGCAAACAATATTAAAAAAAAAAAATAAACAAGAGTTTCATGTCTACACTTCAACACAAAAATACAGGTAGATACAGGGGGTTTTGTTGCTGCTGTTTTTTTCAAAATGATGAAATAGGTATTATAATGTTTCTAATTCCCAAAGCATATGAAAACAGCACTCACTGATCTAAACGTAATTACATGGAATAGCAGAGAAGACTTCTAAGAGCAAGTGCTCTGCATGTAAAAACATCATGTTGATGCATATTCATGAAACAATAACATTAAAATAATATGAATATATGAAACCCAGGATTTGAACACATTACAAGTACTTCAGGCAAAGGCTAAGGCACACTGGCTGAGGCGTACACTGCCTTTGGTAAAACTAAATTAATTAAAATCCACTCAAAACTAAAAGTAACAAGATTACCAATTAAGCAATCTCCTTCAACCTGTAGTATTTATAGAAGCAAGATATTCAAACACACTAAGATTCAATTGATAGAACTGCTTATCAGTCAAATTAAACTGTCCTTTTACCAGCTAAACCAGCATGTATAGCTAGGCTGCAACATAAATAATTCTTACTATGGATGGTAAGCCACGGACATTGATATTATTTCTTAAGACAGACAGAGAATTTATGTATACAAATAAATAAGATGAGTAAGAGTAATTTATTCACTAGATGTGCAACAACACACTAAGTATTGACTAGAGTTTTGTGCCTGCAGATTCATAGAAATAAAGCAAGAGCATATCATTAAATCTTCTAGTTACATTTCCATTCTACCACAAACCCTTTCTGCTTTATCCAGTATGACACTATCAACTCCAGGAACCTTTACTGGACTAAAACACAGTTTTCAGCATATTATCCACTGCTGGCCTGAAAAATATGAGAATGTAGAGTTCTCAAGCACTACTTCCTTTTGTAGCATGCTTCAAAAGGTCATTCACCCCTACCATTAAACCACGTGGGTTAACATCAGCTTGGAAATGTGTGACTTTGGATCTTAGCAACTGCTTTTTATTACACTTTCTTGAGTATGTTAGAGAGCCCTTTAGAAAAGCTAATCTCTTACAGGGCAGTGGTATCAGTCATTAATTACATTCTGTAATCGAACATAACTCCAAACAAGTAAGCAAGTTCAGTCTGTTAAGAAATTCAAGTAAGTGCTAGAATTGTCTTCTGGAACTTAGTCATAGAGCAACTTTTCAACAGCACTTCATGAACAGTTCTAAAAACGTGAGTTTGTAACAGTCTAGTACTGGTACCACCTACACTGTAAATACAAATACACACATATGTGTATTTTACACATGAAATCAAGTCCCTACTAATCCTAAGCATAATTTATCAAACATCACATATTAACCTTTTTACTACAGTATTATGCTGTTAGTTCACATGAAACAACCTGTCCATTATAAACACTGATATATTTTCAGAATTGCTACTTGTCAGAATGGTCCCCAATTCTGTAAGTATGACTCGTATATCTTCCTATACACCTTTGCATGATTACTTGCTTAACTTTACTTTGCTAACCAGTCAGATCACACTCTTTGACTGTTTCACCCTCCCTGACACTCACTCCAATCTCCATGTATTCCAGCAATAATTTTAATTACTTTGCAGCAGATGTTTATAACCTCAGAGATTGCTACTATGCCCCAAAGAAACCCACAAGAAACAGGTATCTGATGGTTCTTTATTTGTAACGACTTTCTGAGTTGTCAGTTAGTAAGTTAAGAATGTTTTAGCAAATGCTTTAATGATATGGTATAGTATTATCTTTTAATAAGTATTCTGTAATTTATTAAGTGGAGTGCAGAACAACAGCACAATTTCAGTACAGTGACAATTAGGACAACAATGCTACATCTTCTTAGTCACCTCTACCTACCCAGTACATAAATCATAAAAAATGAAGGCAGAACTTTTCAAAACAAGACATATTTTCAATACAAACACATTAATTGCATTATTAACCTCTATCATTAACTCAGTCTTGTGCCCATTATTTGGCAGCTAACTGACTGAGGTTGTGAAAACACACAGCAACAAGCCATTCAAGCAGGATGGCCAAAAGGGGCTGCTTCTCCCAGCTGTTTGTCTCAGTCCTTTGTTGCTCCTGGAAAAGGACACAAACAGGATCTCCAGCACTACCTGAGCAGTGACACCATGGAACTCCAGATGTTCAGATAAACTGAACTAGGTGTTAGTTTGCAGCAGTTAAAGTTGCTGGCCTTCAAGCTCTCCCTACTCAATGAACTTCAGAAGAGGAGCAGGTGGGCCAGTGACAGTGCAGTGATGCAGGTGGACAGATGACAGTGACAGTTAAGCTCTGGTTAATACAGGGAATAAACCAGAAGATAACTAACTTTTATATCATCAATTTACAAACAGAAACCATGCTTTATATCACCAAAAATATGTAGCAATTTTTCTTTTCAAGCCACAGCAATAAACTTCACTATTTCCAATGCCTTCAAAACCACTGTTTAGGGAGACTTTAATTTTAATCCTTGAATCATTTTAATCACACAATCTTCCATTTAGAAAGACTAGGAGTTAACATACATTTCATTTCTATTAAAAGTATAATTTGTAAAGTATGTCTCCTTCCATAAAGTAAAATTCCTTGAAGAAAACAAACAAAAAAACTATCCTAACTTCCAGGGCTACACAAGCTACTTTCATAAACGTTGGTCCTCCTTAAAACACCAATAATTAAGTAATTGTAGTTTATTTGTTAAATGTAAATTTGCCAACACCTGCTACATTTACACTGAAAAATAATTACCTTGTACACATTAATCATATCCCATTTTTAAGGATAAGAGCATAAAATAGATCCATACCACACAAACAAGACCTCTGGCAAACTGTTCTTTCACTTCTGCTGCTGGGAATGTAATCTAGACACCAAACAGGGGCACTACAGATGAACACAAAGCTGATACATGTGGCCTAGGACTGGGAGGAAACAGGACAACAAGCAGCCTGCCAGTTGAAGTTTATGACCAATATAAATCAGGTCTGCAGGGGAAAAAGTGTTCACTGGTGAAGATGTTAATCCAAATTCCACGTGTAAATCAAAGCTGGCTCACTCATATTTGATTGCAAATCCCTGGAAGTTATTATACCCCATATAATAAGCACCTGGAATATCTTCACTTTCACTGCAGTGGTCAAATCAAGCCTGGTTCTCAATTCAGAGGATGATGGACATTTTGAAAGGAAACCAAATCACTAACGGAGCACCAAGCTCTTCTGTGAGATGAAGAACTATTTACAAAAAGGCAAGGCAGAAATTTGAAAATGTACTGCTGGCCAAGAGTATTTTCAAATTCTGACGTAAAAATACAAGAAATATATACTACTATCCAATATTATAGAAGCAGAAGATGCTAGTCCACAGTTAAACTGAATTAAGGCCAAAACCAGACAAATTGAAACAACGTTTCTCCATACAAAAGGTCCATCTTACCCCACTAGCCTGTCTCCATTAATGTCCAGTAGTGGATAATTAGGGGAACAATAGAAGAATGAAGAAAGCACATTGTAATACTCTGCTGATATGCACTATTAGCTTACACCAAAGTGAAGCTCAAGAATAGCAGCAACATCTTTGAGTTTAATAGTCCTGGATATACTGAATCCAGGAAAGTATGTGTAGTGGGTCTGTCTGANGGCTGTCACACTTAGAAAATATTCACTAGCCATTTACAGAGTTACTCTTAAAGACTAAACTTTACAGTAATCTATAATATATGTACCACACAAATATATTTATATGCATTATATATAGCATAACTGAAGAATTAAAACTCATTAAAGTTATTAAAGAAATAATATCATAACTGCTCTTTTACATCCATTGATCTCAACAATACTGTTACATTTTATTATGTTAAATCTCCAGGAAGTCATATATTTTTGAACTTCCAACACAGGTTTCCTTTGAAAAATAAATTCAGCACTAATGAGCATTTCATTTTAATAACTGGCATTGAATACAACACTCTATGGCACAGATTCCTGCACAGGCTGTCCCTCTGACAATGACAGAGAAGGGACTGTCAAGTCTTTGAGCTGAGACAGTCTATTTATACTTGATTCATTACCGAACGTTGTATTGCTCAGTCTGCTTTCAAAACATCCAAAGAGAGAGATTCTGGAGGGTCATTTGATAGCCTCTTGCAAGGTTTTACTTCATTATCAGCTGGAAATCTTTTTAAATTTGCAATTCACCCTATTTCTTGTTACAGCCACAGGGAAAATGTGGTTCCTGTCTCCATACTCCAGTGCTTTTCAAGAAATGAAGCAGCCCACCATCTTTTTCACCTGCCTATTCATCAATAGTTCCCTTATTCCAGCAAAACCTCAGTAACAACCTTTAAATTCCTTCCTTTAATTTCCAATTCTCCCTTGCATCCTTTTAAGCTTGTGTCACTAAATAATTAAGGGGACGCTGAGGCAACTGCTGCATTTGAGAACTGCAGAACATGAAGAGGCTTTCTACCAGAGGAGAGATCCATGAATGAAGAGACAGCAGTGCTAACAGGCAATCTTAAATGACTAAGTCAACTCAAGCTCTTCCAACTTCCCTTGCAGGTCATTTCTCCTAAACTTAGTTTTGTTTCTCATCTCCAGAACTTCTCTAATCTTTGGTATCGCTCTTCAAGTTTCAACAGTTTACAGAAACTAGTCTAAATATTCCACTAAGGATTCACTAATGTTGATAATGTTGGCGGATCCTGGAATGGAATGTGAACCACTTTTCGTTGTTGATCCATATCATGAACTAATTAGATGCTCTCCATTTTACAACTGCAGATTTATTTCTGTGTCAAAGGAAACCAGTTCTCAATGATCTGAAGATCCATTACCTTCAGCTATAATTATAGCTCTTTTTTTTAGACAAAGATACACATATTTAGGGTCAAGAAACTTAACAGGATTTCAGTTAATTTCTTATTTTGGGAGCCACTTCCTCTGAAAGAGTTGAGTCTTCAGTGCTCCTACTGGTCAAGCTTATCTTCCCCACAAAGACAAGAGTACGCACAAAAGTCCAGTTTAGTAAGAACAAAATACCAGATCTAAGTAAACTCCATATGCAAATAATTGTCCATGTTTGCATGCATCAAGCATTATAAATGAATATGCTCTAATTGCTTAAAGAAAACAGACACATGCTACTCCTAAAAAAACCCCAAAAAAATCCCTCAAGTACATTACAAGGAGAATTTAAAACTCAGAAGTTATAATTGCCAAGTGAGTGGTGGAAATCAAGTATGAGAAGATACTGAGTATTTGATGAAGTCTGACTGCTTGATAAAATTACTGTAAAAAAATCACTTTCAGCTATTCTGAAAATAAATCAGTTCTCTGTTGCATAAAATTGAAGATAAGAAATGCATCAAGACAGAGCAAAGAATTAACATTTTTACCTTGTTGAGTTCAAACCTACCAGTAGCATTACCTTAAACAGAAGTTTATTCCTCTTGCTCCTGCAGGCTATTAGCTATCTTCAATCACTTTAATTGCAAGATCTCCTCCTGTGCTAACTCACATCATAGTGAAACCACCTCTTGTGCAGCAATTTCAGGTTTTACAATCACTTGTATGATTATTAATTGCTAAAGCTACTCCAATATAAGAACCAATAGCTGCTTGTTCTGCTTTTTGAAAGGAAGAAAAGTGAAAGAAGTGTAGTGTCTCACTTCTTGGCTTCCTTAACTGTCTGAAAAGCAGGACCATACTGAACTGGCATCTGCTTCTGCAAAAAGGAAGGAAGCAAGTTATCAATGGTTTGGGACATTGTATTTCCAGCGTTAAGAAGGGGCAAACAGGGACAAAATTTACTGATGGGTGAGCAGGAGTGGTGTTATGCCTCTGGGGAATTTCTGTTATTGAGGTTGTTTGCTTGCAGGGCTTTTTTTTTGCATAACATTCGGAGATGACAACAAAAGGCCTGTGAAAGAGCTTGGAATGGATTAGTGAGCTCCCTTGTATTAACTCATTGGTGGGTTTAATTAGCGTGGGGTTGTGAAGCAAAAATCCTGACTGTATATCAACTTATGACTGTAGGTACAGCATTAATAGATGCTTAGTGCCAAAGCAATGGCAGCCTGTAGAAAGACTGCAGATCAATTTTCTGTTTGACTTGGAAATTGATGATAAAACCCATGGATTTAAAAAATAATAATAATTCTTTAACAATGTATAGGAGATTTGTTTTCTGAAGCAGAGACAGAGACACATTAGGGTGTTACTGTCCTTAAGCAGCAACCTCATATCTTGTACCTATACCTCGCCTTAAGTAATAGGTTTGTAGCCATTTCTCCCAGAAACAGATGTCTCCTTCCTCCTCTCCATTCTAATATGCCACTAAAAGGAAAAAGGTACAAATCTGTTCCCTCATTTTTCTTATTTTCCTTAGTTCTCTGGAAATAAGAAGCACAACTGAGAAACCCAGACATTTTTACAAATACCTCAATCCTTTCTCAAAAGCTGTATTTAACTGGGTTTTCTGCATCTATCATTTGACCAATCCCTCCTAAGAATAAAAGTTCTTTTAAAAATATATATTGGTCCCATGATATATGTACCAGTGCAGAGTGAAAAGGGTCATATGGTAGCAGGGAAGGTCATACAATAACTTGTATTTCAGTCCTTGATCAGTGCCTCCCTAGGCTTCTTTCTCACATCTCTAGTATCATGTAAATCCCCACCCTGCATACAAAATAAAAATTCAGGAACAAAAGCCTGAAAATACTGTTACAGCAGCTAGCACAAATACGCTACATACAAAGACCTGCCTAGCCAGTACTGTTCTCCTTTCATCATACTCAGTCCTGTCATTTAAGAAATGTTGATAAGCACGATAGTATTTAATTTCTCACCAACAAAAATATCTCTTCTAGTCTCTTCGTTTAATGAATGCTAATATGCTTGAAAATAATTCTAGAATAAAGTTTGAGTTGGCATATGAATATCATAAGCATTTTAAGACATTATGGTAAAAGCACTATTTCTTTTGTTGCAGATAAATGTTGAGAATAAACCCTGTGTCCTAGAAGCCCAGATCATCCAGGATAGACGCCAGGATGAGCTGGTCATTCTCTATGGCAACAGAAACCTTGCCAGCACTTGCCTTCAAAACACCGCAGTCTTGCTGTGCACACCACATTTCGGGCAGTTTGCTTCATCAGTGCCATGAAATATTGAGTTCCTTCTACCACTGTGTGTACAAGCTCTACAAGGACAGTATGTTGACCAGGTGAATGGAATTATGTTAGGAATTACTGGTATATGACCATTTTCTTAAAGCTGCAAAAAAAAGGTGCTTGTTTCAAAACATTCACAAGTTAGCAGAGAAACACCATGAAAGAGATACCTGGAGTTTAGTTGGGATAGGAATGGGAGAGAACTGAACTATAGTCTGTAAATCATACAGTCTGGACAAGCTAATATTTGCAGGAATTAACTTGGGAAGCTGTTCTCTGTATCAGAGAGAACAGACACTGAACAAGCATGGCAGAAGTTTTAAAGGCCCAGTGCCGCAGCATTAGCTAGTTTTTCAGGGAAGCAATTGTTGCTCTCCAATCACCTGTGAGGTGGCAGAGAGAAAACCCTGGCTGCATTGCCCTGGCTTTCCACTTGTGCTGCATCCTGCAATGCAGGAAATAGCAATATGAGGCTTCTCATATTTGCTAGTACAACTACGTAAAATTTGTATATAAGATTATGGAAAACACAGAATTTTCATTCCATTTGCCAAATTAATCTAAATCTTTCTCAGGTTTGCCAACTGCAAATACATTACCATGCTCAGTGGTCACTGCAGAACAGCCACTGTATCCTGAAGCTTCTGAGAACATCCTGTAGAAATTTTCTAAAAGGGAAACAACTTTCATATCAGCACTTCTGAACTCTCCAGATGATCAAGCAGTTTGTGTGAAGTCCATTTAGGAGTATCCCCGGCAAAAAGCTTTGCAAGTTTATTTTCTGTTAACCAGGTTTACCTTTTAGAGTTGTTAATTTTTGCCCATCCTCTTGGAAAAAAAAAATCTCTAAGGCCTTACAGCTGCTGTAAGAGTGACCTAATAAAATTTCCTAGTGCTCCACAGAATGAGTCTTCAGTTCTCAGTTTAAGCATGAGAGTAAGTCATAGCATAAGTACAGTTTGATACCATGTTTGTGAAGACCTCAATTCCTATTTAAAATGCAAACCAACAGCGCACACTAGATCCGATGGCATGGCAGTATTTGAGCAATCCATCACCCATAGCGGTCACTCCTGAACCCCTGAGACAGAAAGATCACCTCTGCTGAACTTTCAGTTTGCATATTGTCTGAACAACGATTCTTGGACTATTTAAAACAGTATTTGGGGTTTTCCCCTTTTCTTTTGCGGTGGAGGGAGGGGAGTTATTTCATCAGCTGCCTTATCCAGCAGATCTGCAATAAGCCCAGTTTCAAAAACAAGTGAAGAAAAGTGCACTGCTTTGGTTTATGGAGTATGTTTTATAAAGACATTTTAGAGAAACGAACACTAAATTTGTGAGGGAAATGAACCTGGCTCCGAGAAAACGGCTCCAAGCAACAAAGTTTGCTTCCCAGCAAATTCAGGCTTAACTCTCATGAATTATTAAGTTACCACATTGGCTAGAAGCCCCGGGGGAGGATTACAGAGCTTACAGTAAGACTGTTACTGCAAACACTGGGTTTCCATAGAAACAGAAAATAGTGAAAATAACTACCTGTCATTTCTCTCTACCACATTAAAGAAAAAACAACCACAAGGTTAAAAACATTATTAAAGCCTGCAGGAGAAATGCAGCTAAGCACCAATTACATTCTCCTTGGGTTCTCATGAGTCTGCCACACTTGAAGATTCGACATTGTCATTAGTATTTTTTTGCTATTTACATCATGAAAGGTACATATTTGTGTTCCTGAAAGGAATCCTCTCCATTAGCTAGAAAAAGTTTCTAATTTCAAAAAAAAGAGACAAAAGAGACTTTAGTCATACAGTGTGATTCCTTAGTCCCTGGCAGTGACTGTGATTTTAACTAATGAAAGAAATTCAGACTGACCCTGCCAAGTGGCAGGTGTGAAATGCTTTGACCGTAACTGTATGGAAGATTCTAATTCTGGATTACACATATCTTATAGATATTTTATCACCATCTCTAACCTGGCAGCAGCTAATGGTTCTGAAGTCTAATACAGCAGTTGTCTCATTTAATTCTTGCTCTACAAACCACAGATCCCTGTTACTTGGCTTTGCACATGACAATTTCAGTCAGAGACACAGAATTGCATTTTGACAGTGAATTTAGCAACAGAAAGAGCTCAAGTATGAAGAGTAGTATTCATTACACTGGGCCTTCCTACAGACAGAAAATAACATGTAATTGCTTTCTTTGAGCAATGCAGTTCACCTAAACATTTTAACAACGTGTATTTGCACCCTGCCAGTTGAGGTAGCAAAATCTCTTCTAGCTATAAGAGATGTTCAAGATCTATTTTTGGTCTTTCTGAGCAGGAAAACGGAAAAAGAATACCTTTTACTAATTGATATCTTCCTGATAAGAACTACAAAATCAAAATAACCCTGTAGAAAATTTCTGACTATTGATATGTCATATCTGATCCCCAACTGAAAAAAAAATTTGGGGGAAGGAGGATGGTGGTGAGAGATTTAAGACTGATTTTTGTAGAAGGTCCTCCTTTATAATAGCTTTGTATTAATAATTTTACAGGAAAGAATTAACATCTCTAATAAGATCACTTCACTCTCTACAGCAACTTTCATGTACAAATCCAGATAGTGACAGTTTCTTTAAAATATATAATATTAACAAGAAAGGGGATAAACAGGAAAACCAAGGAAATACAGGTTTGGAAGAGAGATTCAGGGAATGAAAGCCAGCTGAAGCAACTGGTAGAGAAAATGAAAAGGTATTACTCCTTCTCTGCCCTTTTTAAAAAATCTACACAGAAAAAACCCCCTCTTTAAAATACTGTGTTGTCTGTCTCCAGTGATGATCAAACTTGTACTTTCTAAAAGTCACGTTATGCCAGAAAAGCTTTTTGTTCCCTGCCTGTTACTGTGTGCAGTAAACTTCAGATCCCCACAGATTTTCCATGTTAACTGGAGTGACCAGAACAAGGGCCATTGCTGTGGAGAGCAATATTCCTGAACGTGTGATTATTGGATGGTGTTTTTAAAGAAGCTCATCTGGAGCAGGATCAAGAACTGATGCCCTCCTTGCTACCATTGCTATGGATTATCTATTGCACAAATATATCAAAACTACTTTCCTTGAAATACTAAGAACACAATAAACTAGAGTATAGGAGGAACTGATGGAGGATTAGCAATGCCAGAAGATCAGATTGCTAGAAAAGAAGTAAAAATTAGAAAGATGGAATTTTTTTTTCATGGCAAAACAGAAGAAAAACCTTATTAGTTGGTAAACCTAATCCGTAGCAAAATTCTCTGAATACTACGGACACAATTCTGCTTCTGATACGAAGTTATTTTTTCCCAGCAGACAAATCATTATACCAACAGTGAATGAGATAACTTTTCTATTTTAAAATAACTATGAGAAGGTTGCTACTAAAAACATAACAAATGGAAAGTTTAGCATGTAATTGCACAATAAAAGTAAAATATAATTTTCTGCTTCCTAACATAGCAACTGGCAACAGTGAAACATAATAATATTTTGAAGCAATTAACAGGNTTTGAGAGGGCTCAAACTCCTACTCAGGTAGAACTTATAGAAAATTTGCTATTGCTTTTTCAGAAGCTTGTTTATCATTTAAAATTAAAGTTTCAGATAATGGTAATTGCTTATGTTAGGAAGTGTTACAAGAAAATTATTCAAGAAGACATGCACAAATGCAATGTAATTTTAGCTACACTGTTCTCACTAACTCTTCTGAGCAGCTGATATACAACCCTATTGACAGTTTAGAAGTAAAGAAAATATGACTAAATCATGATGAGAACCATGGAGCTAACTGTCAATGAATACGCAAAGACATAAAGGATTCCTGTCAAATTTGTCAAGGCTACCTTCATCAACTTGGTATACAAAGCTGTATTCTGACATCCAAATTAGGAATAGCGCGTCAGAAAAGACTCCTGCTATAGAAAAAGTGAAAATAAATTCCTCTACAAATTACAAATGTCTAAATCTAGTGTTTCAAAATGGTGAATTTTATCCTACTCTATCCAAAGAGAACATTTTCTTTTTACAGCCCCTACCCCCAAAAGGCAGTATTATGACCTCTATCAATTCAATAACACCTAGGAGAAGTAATGGAAGTTCAGAGACACTGAAATATGACAAGACTGTCCAAGTGAGTGTAGCTTGAGAAAATTTTTCTAACACTGGTTAAAGCAAAACCACTTTGATCATGCAGTGGAAGTTAACCTGTTTACAATGCCAAAGAGATAAAATATTTAAAATAACGATCATGTTCTCAAGTATTTTTACACCTTTAATATCTTAAACTTTTATGTATTCGTCTGCTAATTTTTATCAGGTAATAGAACTTGGTTGGCAAGTATTTCAAGATCATGAGATGAGTTACAAATGGGAAATCATTACCTACGTTACTTCTGCAGCCCATGTACAACTGTAGAGCAACGCTAACAACAAAACATTGCCACTTAAAATATTTTGATTCAGCCTTGGAAAAAGGGATAGTTCACTTTAGGTTAGATGACTTTAGAATAGCTAAATCCAATGACCATGATACAGACTACCAGCACTTTTTTACTTGATAATTATGTT
>VYZX01000496.1:0-53215 GCA_013401335.1 Brachypteracias leptosomus
AGACAGACCCACTACACTTGTTTATTTGAGTTTAGCTTTTATTTACATCACAGCCTTGTTCTTCTTTAGTCCCCACAGTCCAGGCAATCATTCTACAACAAACCTCTTCCACCTCTTTTTAACCTGGCTTCTCGAAGAAGCAAGCCTCGTGCAATTACACTATGTCTGCCTGTGATAATTTGCCATTCCATTCCCCAGTTATCTTTGAACCTACTAGCCAATTCCAAATGCATTAAGCAGAAAGATAAAAATCTCCAAGGTCATTGTATCCTTAAGTTTCATGGAAATAGGAAACTGGAAGAAAAAGAGCCCAGTCAGTGCCTCCACTCGAGAAAAAGCTATAACATGCAGTCATCCTTAACAGAAAACCTTACCAGAATGAGATTTTCAGAGCCTCAATTGCACAAGAAATTTCATTTGGAGTTTGTACTTCAGTAGACATCAGAGAATTTAATCATAAGATACAAATCCATCAGAGACCAATCTTCATTAATTCTAACACTCATAGAAGTACATATTGATTCACCTCAGGTTATGACTCACAGGAAACCATTTAAATTGTTTTACGGCAGGAGAGGAGCCTGGACCAGATGCAGCCTCAGCTGGAGTTGCCAACAGCTCCTCTGTTCTGGCTTGAAGTTACTCTTGGATAAAGTTCTGTAATTAGTTGTGTGACTGGTGCCCCACAGACTAGTACAGCAGAAAAAAAAAAAAAGAGAAAAGAGAAAAGCCATAAACAAAAGCTTTTTCTTACTTCACCAAAATCCTTACTTGTCAAACACAATTGCAACAATTTTCAGAACAGAGGCTTGCAGTTACGTTTAGTGGGCAGGATTAAGAGTAGAGAGGAACAATGGGATTGTCCCACATTTTCCACCAAGCAGACTTCTGCTGGAAACTCTGGCAGCAAGAAGGTCAGAGCTCATCTCTGGCAAAAGCAAAATGCAACTGGTAGCTGAGGCAGTAGCCCTTGACCCATAGTGAATAATTTGGTTGTGCCAAAGGACCTCCGGCAGAGGCAGCATCATCCCTTTCCTGCTCAATCCCAATCTCAGCAACATACAAATTGTGCTGCTATTCAAGGAACACATCTAGTCCACATGGTTCCTGCTGAGGGCCACCATGCTACAGTGATATTGTATCAGAGCCGTGAGGATGCCAACAGGCTCAACATTGGCCCTGGCTCATGGCTGGCCACATGTGAGTCTCCCAACAGAGCCCATTAGCAGCACCTGGCTCCACCCATAGTAGTCAAACCCCATAGGCTTGTGCACCATCAGCAAGGTGCTGGAGCAGCCTTGGCTTACACTGGCTGGCTCCAGCTGCCCCACCAGTGTGCTCAGCTGTCAGGCAGGAGCTCTGCCACAGTGACTGCAGGCAGCAGTAACCAAGTCTTGTTTCCTATCAGCCTTCCCCAAGGCTGTTTTTCCCAGAGCATCAACCCACTACTCTGAGCGCTGCCTGCCAGCGCATTACATGGTGCTACAGGCTTAAACAGAAACCCAGCAACGTTGCTCAGACGGCAAGTTACCTAGCTCGCCAAGAGTATATGTTGATACAGGCCTAGGAACTCCAAAACTCAATGGTTCTCAAGAGAGAAAAGGCAATCTCTTGCCTTCTCCCATCTTTAAATTTCCATTGAAAGCTACCATCAGCTTCTCAATAGGTTTCCATCCTTCAGCGTTCATTGCAACTTCCACAAGCATTCATCAGTAGTTCTAATTTGCTCTGCTGAATATAGGTCAATAATCTATTGCCCCTTCCCTCCCAGCAACTGTGAAGAGATAGTAAGTTGAAACAAATCCTTGGAAAGCCACACTGTCAGCTGGAGCAAAAGTCTGTAAGAAACACCAGCGCAAACTCAGGCAATAGAGATGTTGCCTCAAAAGTCATTGAGAGTGGACCATAACAGGTGATAAGTAATATTGATAAAACAATGCAGTAAGAAGTCACTTTTTTGAGCAAGGATTCCTCTTTCTTTCATTCTGTAATTCATGTCCAATTCAAAATATTCTTTTCTAGTATAGCCAGAATTCAAAATTTCAATTTTTCAAAACTTGAAAAAGTAAACAAAGTACAAAAAAACCACATGATTTCCCTCCTACACACACACACTTATGTAGTTCTTACTAGGTATTATTTATTAAGTTTCTAATAACATTTAAGTTCATTGGTAAATTTGTTGAGGGGAGGGGCTAGTGAGACAGTTACCAACTTACCATAGGAATCTGGCTTTTGCACAGAAAAAAACCCAGACAAACCAAAGTTTTACTAAAGTCTAATACAGTTCTAAAAAGTAATCCTACTCATATTCATTGCTTTCATATACTCAGACAACATAAACAACATATGTCACAATTTTTCCTTCAGAAGAAGCATTCTTTTCTATCAGTTGTAGGTACAAAGTTTTTTAGTTGGTTGGTTTTTGTTCGTTTGTGTGGGTGTGGTTTTGTTGCTTGTTCGTTTTTCTGTCTGTTCAAAACAAATTCTGGTTCTAACAACCTGATACAACATAGATTTTAGTAACCTACATTTACACCAAAATCAGATGTTTCCCTCACTGAAGGAACTAATTTTCCTGTACACTTACAAAAGTATTTAGTTCACTTAGTCTTATATAATCAAACTCAAAGTATTCCCCTGATAATTTCAATAAGGCTATTAAATTAGACCTTTATGTAGGCAGCAGCCTTGCACTAGGAAAAATGACCTGCACCAGATGATGCAATACAAGTGGGAAAATATAGAAGTTATCAAGCTAGAACAGCTTTCCTCTTTTTGGCAAACTGATAACAGGGCGATCTGTGTTAGTGCCACTGTACTAATACTATACCAACATGATCTCATATTTCAAGCTAAATGATACATAGGCATTTAACTTCAGCCTTTAGGAAAATTATTTATAATACTATAGCATCCATAAGTATCATTTGCAGTATTACATAAATCCTTGATTGAAAACAGCATGAATGTTCAGTGCAAGTGCATCCTGTGACAAGAGAGTTGTTGCTCAGAACAAGTAGCATGCTGTTATCCAGATCTGCATCATTCCTTTCAGAAATTTTTTCCTTTCAAAAACAGAAATGAAGGAATGGTTATTATGGCTTCAGAAAGAAGCAGTGCAGCATACACATTCTGCCCTCCAAAAAATGAGAGTGAAAGTTGGCTGCTTGCTTGGTCATTCTTAAAATAGTCTAATTCCATGGAACAGTTCAGAGAGCACTCACCAGAGAAAAAAAAAAAAAAGACAGAACTAACAGGGCAACAGCATCCCATGGTGGTAGCAACAGTCTGTGGGCAGCAAGGTGGGAAGAGAAAAGGGCCTAGAAAGTGAAAAGCTAAAGATTAAATTAGCTTTGTACAACATCAGCCTAAATCATCTCAAGGTGTCATTCACTTGACTTCTGCAGCTAGCCTGAAACAGAAGTGACAAGAGAAATAAATATGACTCCTTTTAACTTTAAAGGTCTGTTATCAATACAATTTTTGTGATTTTGGCCTCTTTATTGCTGATTATCTTAGCAATAGCATTCTACCTTTGAGCTCACGGTGTGGTCCAAAGTTAACTCCCTCTAACATCTCTCTGGGTAGAAAGATCCAACAAATGTAAGCAGCTGCCAATATCTTCAACTCTCCTTCCTCTAGCATTTTTTATTGTGTAGTCAAAAGTTTCAAGACATGATGGAAACACACCGAAAAGCAAAACTGAATTCCCCAGCAGATATGCTGATTATGTTTCTGCTTAAGATTATAAAACAAACACACAAAGCTGCTGTAGAAATTTCTTTGTGTTGAAGAGCCCAAGGATTTTGCTCCACAGCACATCCAGGGTCCTCAGCAGAGAGGAATTAACCAAAGCTGAGAATAATGCTGTGAGACCTGCATGGTTTGTAAACCTCTAATCATAGAGGATGCACAGCAAGACATTTGTGAATCAATGAGGCAACACAAGAGAACATTTGCAGTTGAATTTTACAGAAGCACTTTGTCTCTTTTTCCCCCTAAAACTACAAGACAATTTTACTGTATCCAGAATTTCAAATTAGGTTTTATCAGCAACAATATTTTACTATTAATTAGTGCTAGTAGAAACGTATTGTTGATTTGTTGTTTTGGGGTTTGTTAGGTTTTTTTTAACTTCACATCTTTCCTGCTAATGCCTCCAGATGCTTTTACATCATTCTTTTTTTTCTTCCAAATTTTTTCAAATTTTCAAATTACTAATATTGTGTTGGGAGGAAGCAGGCTAAAATGTATCTTTACTGACAGAAATAGCACAAATTTAAAGGCCTAAAAATGGAATGTTCATTAAAGGCAACAACCCCATTAAAATTTATCAGGTTCCTTGGACAAATTCACCAAATGCAGAAGAGCAGCCCAGGTACACAGAGGATGTATTTCACTATAAAGAGATTATGAAAAAACTATCACTATACTTCAGAATAACCCTGGTACTACAAAAACTTTCCATGTTAACTTAAATCTCCCTTAGAAACATCTAAAGGTAAGAAGCACACAAACCATAGCATTAGGCAGGGCATTGCAATCTCCCAACTCTATATTGCACTTGCTACAACTTTACATAGGATATAATGATGGAACATAAATTATTTTGAAGTACAAACTAAGAAATAGAGGAGAAAAGAATCTAGGGTTGTTGTCCTGATACCTGTGAGATCCCACAACTGGATGTCAGCTCAAGTGCTTGCTGTCCTATGAACTTATTCCAGAATTCTAAGTTAACATGAATCCAAACCATGGAGCTAAACATATTAATATATCTTTGCTCTGTAGTAGGAAGATGAGAAGAGTTCTTTTCATCTTAAAAAAAAACCCACAACCACCCCAACAAATATAAGTGTAACATTTTTCTTATCTGTTATAGTGAAGATTCCTACAGGGAAGAGAAGCAGAATTGTTACCATTTGGGGTGAAAAGAGAAGCAGCATTTCTGAGGCTTGTGACTTATATTGTTTTTTATAATATCATTTTTCAAAGCTCTCTGCATTTCCACCCAATTTAAATTTATCTTGCCATTTCCTAATAGATCAGCAGAAATGGGCTTTATTCTATTACAGAATATTTCTCTGAGAAGAGATAATCTGGAAGTGACAAATTGAAAAAAAAAAAGAAAAATATTCCTAAGAAAAAGGACAACCTGATGAGGTCACATCTCTGAGATCATAAAGCCACATCTTTTTATCTGGTTACATAAAATAGCATTGTAGTAGGTTGCAACAGTTGTAAGAACAGTAAGTGTATTCAAATGAAAACTAAGAGTATGATTGGTTGAGATTTTCCAGCCACAGCACACAGAATTGCATTTAAACTTTTACATTGCACTACACGCTGTTGCTGTTTTTGTGAAATTCTAGGCAATTTTTAAAGAAAAATTTGTAGGTCTTCAGCAAGTATGCCTCAAGCAGTGTCTGATGGTCTATGTGACAGTATGCTTCTAGTTCTTAGTCATGAGGTTTGATTTTAAGTTTTAATAACACTAATCAAGTGGATCTTTTTCAATTTCTAGTTTAAATGAAAGTACAGTAGTACTGATATGTTTCTTATAACATACTATGACCAGTTTTACTAATGGGTCAAATTAGATTAAAATAATACTGTCCATCTGTGTTGTATTTTATGTCTATCTAAACACAGCTGGAAATACTTTTTTCAGCCAAGGCACTCCGATATCTACAGTGAATTTAATTCATGCAGAACCTTGTAGAGTATCATGCAATAAAGAACAGTTTCCAGCCTTTTTAACCCATGACACCTGTCCTTCAAACCATCCACTACTGCCTATGAATTAATCACTATTTATACAAAGTAGCAGTTATGGTACCTACCTGTAAGAAACAGGAAAATCAGTGTAGACATTGGGGTTTAGCTTTTGTTGCAGATATTTTTCTTCAAAAACAAAACAAAACAATTAGAACTACTTAGCAAAAATTAGATTTAGAGTCATTTTTATCCATTTCTTGGTGGCTATTTGTCTCAATGTGAGGAGAATTACACTGGTTTTAATATTTGGCTCAGAGAAGTAAAAATGAAAATAATGGCATTTTACTTACAAAACAGGAAGAGCAGACATCCTTATCATGACAAGGGAGCACTGTTGAAAACCTGTAAATCAATGTAAAAATTTAACAGAGAGAATACGAAAACCGTTTCCGGAAAATCTTGGTTAGATGTGGTCTAAGTAAGACAGAGTGAATAAGCTGGTCAGTTTATATCTCAAAATAAACTAAATCTTGAAATAAACTACAAAGCAATTTGCTGCTGCAAATGCTTTCAGAGCAGAGAAACTACCAAAACCACCAGCTTCTCAAAAGAACTATTTGAAACTACTTAAATTTTGTTTCTCCTGCCCCCCTCTTGTCTTTGCTTCATGCCTTCTCTCCTTGCCTGTTGCATAGATTCCCACTCAGTTGATCATCTCATTTCCCAAAGAGCTCCTCAGTAGCACTTGGCAGCTCTGACTTGCACTTCAGCAGAACGTGAAAGCAAATGGCTGCTCAGGCTCGACCGTGGCCAGAGGGAAAGAGGGTGGGGGGTCTACTCTGCCACCACAGATGCTCCCAGATGCTTTTTAAGTTGACTTACAATTGTAAGCATTTGACTTGCATTTCTCATGAAAGGTCCAAGCTGCTGCTTAGTACTAAAGAGTGGGGGAAGGGCTTCTACTTCTACAGAAGTGTAGAACAAGTAGATGGTCCAGCTGCATCCAGGCTGAGGGTGATAGGGAGCTCTGGCCACCAGCGTAGCACACTTCAAATTTCCTCTCTCTGAAGCAGTGCTTCAGAACAAACACAAGTTTCTTGATGCACTCTTTCTAGAGCTACAGCAGCTATGGGGTTTACATTTCTGTTGGGGGGAAAAAAGCAGCCATGTGGGAGCCATCTAATGTTCCTGACTACATTTTTCAATAGAAGTGAAAAGGAGCTGCTAAAGAAAGATTTTAGATGTGAAAGGCTGGGCTACACTTGAGCAAATGGTAAGGCTTAGGGCAGTGTATTGAAAGAGGAGGGCTCAGGAATATTAAAAAGCATCTGGAAAACTTTTCTTAAAAAACAGAAGTCAAACTGCATATGATGTTAATTTTTAACAAGCTGACACTTGAGGAGGAAAAAGAGGTGATACGACCTAAAGATACACGTATGCAAGTAACTGAACTATATACACGAGAAGGGAAAACTGATTACTCAAGCGAAACTGAGTCTTCAAACCACTGTCACAAGCATTTTCATGTAGAGTCTAGTCCTCTGCTTTTTCCTGATGCCACCTCATATAAACCCATTTGTAATATCAAGCTCCATTTAAAACACTAATTAATATGAACAAATTTTTTTCATACCCAACCGCTATATCAGATAACACAATGTCATGATTCAAATGTGTCTGGCATTACATGCATGAGCAGACAAGAATGCATAGAAGTGTGTAGCAAGGTTTGAACCAGAAATATGTCTCTTCTAATTAAAAAAAAAGTATTTTGTACTCATGAATTGGGATTCTGACAGATGAAACCTAGCAGGAATGGTTTAATCTATCCCTACCCCTAACTCTCTACCCCATACTTCTCTATTGAGGTTATCACATCACAACAGATGGAAATGTATGACTCAGTTGCTCCAGTTCACAGTGTAATATGTAAACCTAAACACTGATTAAGACGTGATGTGTGTGAAGACATCAGACCATAAATTGAACTTACTGATACTTTGCATGCACATTTCACCAAACCTGCAGAAGGGGTGGCAAATTTTGGGGTGGCTAACTAGTCGTAGCAGCATCTTTATTCACTTAATGTGAGCAAAACTACTCAGCCAGGTGAGTACACTCAGATGAGCTGGCAACACTGATATTGTTCAGTTCCTTTACTGGTCATATCTTCTGTTCTTCCCTTTTTATCATCTGGCTCATCTGACTAGTTTTTATCCTCTGTGAAAGGCTAGGCACAAGTCAGATGTCCCAAGGCCTTCACTGTATTTAAAGGTATGTAATTAATAGACAAAAAAATTAATCATTGTAAATAGTTCAGAATTTGATTTTTCTTAGACGAAAACCAGAGAGAGACTTACTGCTTAAATCTCTGTATCCAGCTCCTACTGTCACAGAGTTAGAGCCCCTAAGTTTTATGTAATTTGCAAGTACACATAACATCTGAAGGAAGACTATTCCAGGCTAATTAAACCCCTTGTTATTAGCTTATCTCAGACTTCTTATAAATGTCACCCAAAAAACTGTAAATAAAATCAGTACCCAACAGAGATTAGTTTCTCTTGCTTTCAAATTCACTTGTCAAATATAGAATTCTGGGGTTGTTTTTTTTTTTGGGGGGGGAACAAAACACAAAACCTGAAAGCACATTTTAAAAATTAAATTTTTTGTTTGATTTGCATTTTTCATGTCTATGTTCATGCATGGGATTATGTTTATAAACAGAGTTAATGAAATGTGTTAACTTCAGCAGAAATCAAAACTTATCTTCATTTTTAAATATCCATTGAGATAGAGAAAAAAATCCCTCAGTTGGAAAATTCAAAATAAGATGTAAAAGATGTTAGCAACTTCCAGGCATTTGATTCTACCTTGATAACTTGTCTGATGTACATAATGAGGGTTTTTAACTGATTTTCTCTAAGACCTAGAAATATTTTTTAAAATAAAAGAAAATATGACCTAGAATGTTTGTGTTCAAACAATACCATTCTGTTGTAACTCATGCTCCATCCTAGCTAACAACTATTAATCTTAGTTTTTATGAGCTCCTCTATGATGCTGGTGTCAAAACCTGTAAGTAGTATCCTAAAATGATTGTTACTAGTGCATTCAAGATAACAGTTCACTCATAATGCACAAAATCTTATAGTAAATATTTATAGTGTACAGAAATCACTGATAAAATAGTCTGTGTAAATTTATAAATTCAGTGAGTTCTATGTAGCATATATCAGGCAAAACTAAAACACAAATGTTATCCCTTTCTCCCGAGACAGTAGATACGAGAAACTACAGTTTTGAGAAGGCAAACTACCCTGCACTGAAAGTGCAGATACAAAGAAAAATAAAAAAAGTAGTAAAGAAATGTCTAGACCATACATTTGAAGTAGATTTTGTATGTGGAATAAAGTATTAGAGTAGAATCCAACATGTCTTGCAATTCCCATGTTTCCCTGTACTTCTCAGAGCATGAGCACTCAGAGAAGACAGCTTTGGAAGTGGTGGCATCTTTAGTGTTTGGTCAGTTATACCAATACCTCTAAGCTGCAGAGCATCTTTCCAGCCACTTCCTCTTTCCTTCTCTTTTTCCTTCTTTATCCCTCTCTTACACACACGTTTATGCACCCAGAGCTGTCAAAATCTGTAAGGACTGCATCTGCTCCCAGGCCAAAATCTATTTGTCATTTAATTCAAGCTTTAAACAAAAAGACACTAAACCAAAAAAGGTTGGGGGAGAGAGGGAGAAGCATAACTGGAAACACTCACATTTTCCTCTATCTTCCTGTCCCTAGCATCACAAGAAAGTTATTGCTTCCTTAAAGCATACTTGAAAGTCTGAAAAGGTGCAGCAGTGATCTTCAAGGATACATCTGGGAAGAAGTCAAATAACCACTTAGAAGAATAAAACATGTTGTTGTTAAACACACTGAACAAAAGCACAGCTGGTACTTAAGGCAAAGAAATAAACTCATCTTAGGTGCGTGTGCAGGAAGGAAACTGTTTTTGTACCCAGTATATCTACATAGCCTAATTGCTCAGATCAATGAATACTCCCAACCCTTCCCCAGCTCTTCCTTAGAAGGCTGCTAGCATACACAGATAACTGATACCTTCATATTTCTTGAGAAAACAGGCTCAAGATCTAGCTAACCTAGCTCAGAAAGAATCTGCGCTACTTGTGTCCCTCATTTCCTTCCTTCCCAGTCTTCTTCAACAAAGGGGAAGCACACAGGTGCAGGTGATGGGCTGTTTCCTGCAGCTCTGGTTCCCATCTATCTTGTCATTTTTTCAGCTGTAAGTCTCATCAGAAACACACTGCTCCTGCAACAGAAGTACAGCCCAAGGAAAGGGGGACACACAGACCACGCATAGAGGAACCAGTACCCAGAAGAACAACCTAACATCTCAGGTGAGGTGTGTTTTCTTTTGCATCCTGTGGTGGGTTTATCCTGGCTGGGTGCCTGGTGCCCACCCCTAGTCCCTCTATCACTCCCCCCCCACAACCCAAACCTTCGTCAGCAAGGCAAGCAGGGAGAGAGTAAGATGGAAAAGAAGAAGAACCCGTGGGTTATGATAAGAAGCAGTTTTAATAAACAGCAGAGAAAGCAAGGTCGCGCGCGCGAAGCAAAAGCAACAAAGCCGTTACTCTCTACTTCCCATCCGCAGGCGGTGTCGGGCCTGTCCCGGGAAGCAGGGCTCCAGAACGCGTACCGGTTGCTCGGAGGACAAACGTCTTCCCCCGAATCCCCCCCGTCCTCCTCCCTTTATAGTTGAGCTGACGTCATATGGTATGGAGTATCCTATTGGTCAGCTTGGGTTGGCTGTCCGGGTTGTATCCCCTCCCAGATCTTGTCCCCCCCGTACCTTTGGTGCCATGTGAGCACTGATAGTCATAACAAAGGTGTGTGTTATCAACACTCTCTGGGTCCTAGGGCTGCATGAGGAAAATCAGCTCAGACAGACCCACTACAGTCTCAAGCTTCCAGACATCTGTCTCCTTCCACAGCTGTCCTCTGCTCATCAAGTGGATACTGGAAATCCTCTAGATTAAAGGCCTACCACCTCATTGTTACTGATCTCCTCATTATGTGCTGCTCATAGAAGTTGTAACCTGTGGGTATTGTTTGGACTAGTTATTTTTCTCTTCCAGTCTTTCTCTATTTGTGTATGTGTCATCTAACGTAAGGGTTGCAGTGGTAATTGCTACCCTTCTGTGGAAATGCTCAGTAATCACTGCAGTACACCTTGAATAACATCCAGAAAGCAGCTTAGAGTTAGCTCCAGACAGCCTTCATTTACATATCCAAATGTATTTTTGTAAAGCTAAACTAAATGTGTGTTTATCAGACAAGTCTGCAGGCTCTTCTCCACCAAAAGGTTTGTCCTTACAAGGGACAAGTAATTTACTGTCAGGCAGTCAGCTACCATCAAGCAGAACCTCCTGCCCAGGGAACACAGGATAACCCCATTTGCAAACTAAACCTCAAATTAGCCCAGGGCAAGATACCATCCACGTTGAATAACCAGTTATACCCCCTAGGAAGAAGGGAAAACAAAAGCTGTAAACAAAACAAACACAACACAAGCAGAAAAACAGAAGAAAAAACCCAAACCATTATCTTCCCCTAGGGTGAATTTTTTCTAGGGTCTTGCGCCCATCTATCATCTCACTGATTGTTTTGGTGATTACAGATATAATATGCAGCAAAAATGAGGCCAGACAGCAAGGCAGAAAAATTTGCTGATGGCACACATTTGTAAATTTAATTACTTAATAAGATGATTGAAGTCTTCTGAACAGAGCAAGCAATATCAAGGATCAAACTCTGCATCACAATAAGTACTTCATCACACTGAATATATCCAGAGGAACTACTTACAAAAAGAATTTAATCAATAGCTGACAATAATAATACCCACCAGATCGTACAACACTAATAGCAATATATGCAAACACATGCTTTTGTTTTTTCAGAGAAATAGCCTTCCAAAATGGAGAGGAAAAAAAAACCCAGTAAGAAACTGACAGTAAATGAGCTATAGTTCCTTCCAGGCAAAATAAAAATTAAAAGCAGCACAAAAGTGGAACCTTAATTAAAAGCTTCAAAAGCAAGTAATAGTTAAATAATAGAAAAATACTTATATACATAAATAAAAGAATAGAGAATGTGGTGGGATAGCATGACAAGGAAGGGAAAATTGTAAAAAATAACAGTGAAAACAGGAGAATTGAAAGAAAAAGCGCACTAGAGTCTGTGAAATTGAGGTGAAAGAGGATCACTTGTAGTTCACTGTTGTCTTAAATTAAGACAGGCAGAAGGAATATTTCCCTAAGCAACTGTATAACAACCTTTGCAAAAATTAAGAAAATTGTAAACCTACTCACTGACAAAAAAATGAAGAGTATTTTAATAAATCATATACCAAGTTGCAATATGTAACACTATGTCCTGGGTTTGGTAGGATAGGGCCAACTTTCACAAGAAGCTGGGAGAGGCCACAGCCAACTGAACCAGCCAGTGGTTTATTCGATACCATACTGGATGTATGTAACATGCCTGCTATATAAGGGGAGAGCAAGCCTAGGGGGTAGGATTTTGGGCATGGGGTCAGTTTGCAGGACTAGAGTGTCTGGATGGTGAGTGCTACGTTGTATATCACTCATTTCATATATTATTTCATTAGTACTGTTGTTATTACTCTAGTTTCATCTTTTTGTGTTGTTCTAGTAAACTCTTCTATCTCAGACCACAGAGTTTTGCCTTTTTCTCCCAATTCCCTTCCCATCCTACCAGGAGGTGATGAGTGAAGGGCTCAGTTGTCGGCTAGGCCTGAACCATGACACACTAATAAAAGCTAAAGTCATTTCAGGAGTAAAGGCAAAAACAAAGTCCTCAGCATCCTGTTCTTCAATTCACTGATAAAGTAATTGAGAAGTAGGTTCACGTTGGACAAGTACAGCATATCTACAGATTATGTGGCTTGGAAAGCAGCACCTGTACCTGAATCAGCTCTCACTTTGATATGCAAAATGAAATCCCAAAAGAGGCATGCTCAAATTTTGTTCTGAAAGAGTATTATCAAGAAGTACAGACAGTAGCATTCATCAAAAAAGTTCTGCAAGCAGCTGTTTCACAGACGTCTACATAATCTTCCCACAAAATCCATCAAGTGGTCCCATGTTTATTTCTAAGCTGAGGAAGATGATGACAAAGGTTTAGTTGATCCCGTATCTGTACATAACCATCATAGTCTTCCTCTTAATGAGGAAGAAATTCTTCACCATGAGAGTGGTGAGACACTGGAGCAGGTTGCCCAGGGAGGTTGTGGATGCCCCATCCCTGGAGGTGTTCAAGGCCAGGTTGGATGGGGCTTTGAGCAGCCTGGTCTAGTGGGAGAGGGGTGTTCCTGCTCACAGCAGGGGTTTGGAGCTACATGATCTTCAAGGTCCCTTCCAACCTTAACCATTCTATGATTTTTTTTTAAATAGAGAGAAACCTTGCCTTTTTGGAGGAGCTATACAGGATATTTTGAATGAAGATGATAGAGCTGAGAGATAGATGAATATGTAAGAGTTTTATCTATTTTTTTAATATAATACATATACATAAAAAAAAAGTAAATAAGTTAAAGCAGCTCTTCTGTACTAGCTAGGGACCCATTAGTAACAAATGTTGCCAGAAGCTCCAGAGTGAGCCAGCCATGTGTCTATGATAGGTGCATAGCAATAATATATACTGGATCTATTACAGAAGAAACACGGTCTATGTGGAGTATCCAGATCGGTAGACATGAGTGATCTGTCACCAACCAGCCACAGAAAGAAGTTATAGGGGCTGGAGGGAATTGCTTGAAGGATGAGAAGCCAGAGAGTCCACTGCAACCACAATCTGGCATTTAAAAATTGTCAGATTACAGACTGACAAGACAGTGCCTCAGAAAGAATTGCCAGACCATTAGCAAAAGTCCCTATCCTTTTATAGAACAGACTGACAACATGCTGTGAGGAAAGGAAATAGAGACAGGAACTGACATAGAATTTACAGTGTAAGGCTACAAGAGTTAAGAGATGCCAAGGAACGGTCTATGAACTAGCAGAAGGGCATGGGACTCGCCTAGTGACCTTCAGCATGCTCTGATACTAGTGCGAGATAATTTAGTCCACAATCACCACTTCTGGATATTTCCAGACAATGGGGCTCTACAAGGGAAAGCAGTAACCTTTACCCATACCTGTTAACATAAAGGTAAAAGCAAAAGCAGACTCTACCAGGCAATCAGTGTTCTACAGAAAGCAACAGTCCCTTACAGAAAGTTCATAGCACAGAATGGAAATGTATTTTGTGATTCAGATGTGAAGTTCCTGTTCTATTCTTTGCTTTTAATGGAGAAATTCAGCAGCCTTCTTACAGGGAACATTGCTACCTTTGCCCTTAATAAATCCTAGTGAAAGAAAAAAAAGAGCACAGACAACAAGTGAAAAGACAAAGCTCTTTTGACCTTTTACAATCCAACTTTGTTATAGAAATGCAATGGTATGTCTCTCCAAACCAGAGTATTTTAGACAATCAAAAAATCCAGTTCTACAGTCTGAGATTACAAACAAAATACTGCACATGTGCAATATGTGCCTTGCAGTGAGGAGGATGATTTCAATTGGGAGCTACTGAGACTTAGCAGGATGTTGTTATAGGTTATTTTCAAACCAGAGAAATATAGAGTATTACTTGGCTTGCCAAATTCTGTCCTACCTCCTATAAACAAAGTTTCCATAACTTTTCAATACATCAGTTTTTCAATGACCACTGAAATGTAGCTACATATGTAGAACTTTAATATACATACAGTAAATCCCTTCCTCATCATTGCAGGTGATCAGTCCACATCCTGGACCAGAAGTAGCAAATAACTTAAGCACTATAGAGGGTGCTAAATGAAAATAGAAAAACAGAGAAAGAAGAGCCTTACAGGAAAAAGAAGGAATTTGTTAGAAAACAAAAAACCCCAACCTTATCAACAGTCAAGATTAGTCTAAGAATGCACTACTTAACACTTTTAAAATCCATTACTGGACTGCAATACTGAAAGGTAGCCTACATTAGGCACAATGATATTACCTAAAAGCTTGTGATGTATTTTATGAATGTTATTCCTTTGTATTATGCATTTATTATCCAAGACCATGTTCCTCTACAATGTTTTGCACAAGCATATGATGAAGAATTCACCAGCACACATTTACTGGGGCAGGATGAATTTGTGGAGTTGTTAACTTTGATTTTCACAGGAATAAAACCACACTCTAAATCTATCTTTTCTGAGAATTAATAAACTTTATAACTACAGCAAACTGCAGTATAAAAAATGATGACCCAGTATCTTTTCAGATTTGAAACCCTTTTTTGTGAACTATAATTACTGATCAGTTTTATGAAAAATGTCACATTTAGCAGCCCTCGCAAACTCAGTTGGATAAGTAATAGATGTTCTTATTTTCGTGCCAGGCTAAAATAAATGCAAAATAGCATGTGACAAGACAATAGAAGCTGATCATAGCTTCTATTAACTTCTTCATAGCCTTATACTACTAATTTATTGGAAATCCCAAAGAAGACTGTCTAGGACATCAAAATAGCTTGTAAAGCACTACCATTGTACTTCCAAAGTGAATAAATTCAAGTTTAGCCACTTCACTCCAAATTCTGTATGGTACTAGAAGGAGCTTACTTTTCCTTATTTAGGCATATCTGTTACTGGAAAGTTCAAAGAAACACAGAAAAGGATTGGTGAAATTAATCCATAGATAAAGAAATATAATGGAAAGACATTTTTTATGATGGAAAGACATTTAATAATGTTCTTGTAATTTAACGAATAATTCTAAAAATAAAGATATCCCTATCTTATCACACAGTAACAGCTCAATATCTTTGTTTGCTATGTTTAAAACTAGCTATATCTGAGCAAACTTAATGGTTGTGCAGCTTCATCCACAGTATGCAATTTGAAAAACAAAGAGCTTTATTTTATGCCAGGAATGAGCACGAGAAGTAAAGAACACGTCAGAGGTTTATGAATAAAATCAACCACGAGTGTTGTGAAGAATTATCCTCTGTTTTGCAGCTGAACCTCTAAATCAAAAGAACAGTGGGATAACTGTGTAGCTGATCTGTGAGGGAGAACCAGCCAGAAGCCAAGAGCAACCACAGCACAGGGTTCCCACTCACCATGGCACAGCCCCCCCAGCAGGCAAGCAGAGCTTGGTAGGAGCACCTTGCTTCATCAGAGGATCAGCAGTCACCAGACAAGGGCAAGGCAACAAATCAGGTCTGATGTCAAGCTGGGAAATCCAAGCAACAACTCAGGAATAGCAGAAGACAGAACTCTAAACAGACATATCTACAACATAGCTCAGGCACAGACTGACAGCCCCAGGCTGAGCTGAAACAGGGCTCTTGGGCCCATGGGAACCGGTTGTGAAGACCCAGATGAGGCTGGTTAAGGCCATTAAGGCTTGTTAGTGCCCTCAGGGCCCAAAGATAAATCACATGTGTATAGTGAAGTAGACTAATGGAACCTCAAGCTCTCTATACTCCACACAAATTAATTTTTCCTTGCCTGTAAGGTAGTGACATTACTTGGACACCATCTCCCTTCAGCTTCTAAAGACTTCTGATTTATCAATTCTGCTGTTTATATCCTTGCACAACTTTGTTTCACCATTCCATATGGCACAGATGCACAATCTGGACTGAGTTCATGAACTAAGAAAATACAACAAATCTGAGTTGGTTCTCAAAATAGAGTGTGAGATCTAGATTTCTTCAGAGACATGAATTAAAAGATATTCTGTTAATTGATATGTATATTTTTGCTATGGAAAAATGCATAGTGTATCTACAAAACAAAGAGATACAAAGTAGTACTACAATGATAGCTGGCAATTAAAAATAAACAATTAAGTTGTCAAGGAAAACTGCCAATATCCACATTGAAAAGTTCTCAAAAGAGTTGGCATGTCTTGCCATCATTAAACCACTCTTCAAAAAAACCTCGAAGTACTAGATTTGATTTACATGCCAGAATTTACAGATGACTTGCATACAATCAGCCAGTACTTTCATTCACTGCTCTCTGTGCCCCACTTCCCTCTGCTCCAAAAAGTTGCAAAGATATGAATGCCTGTTCAAATTCAAGACTAGCATCTGTGGTTTCTGAAGGCCAAAGCAGTAAACACATTGTGAGCAATTACAATAATGGTGAATACCTCTGAAATAAGTGAATTTTGTATTGCAATAACATATTTTAAACTCTTATATGTATACTCAGCTGTTTTTAATACTCCATCCAAACTTTAATGTTTTATAATGTCCCATCCAAACTCTTCTTTTAAAAGGGGTTTAATATAAAAACTAAGTTCTGTGATACTTGATATAACTGACAGCTAATTATAAGAGTAATCCATTGATTTCTAGACCATTAAAGTCTGAAAAAAGTATGCCAAGAGACAAGCAGAAGTTATACAAACACGAAAATAAAGGCATTGTCATGGCAATGCGGTGTTTTACACATGAGATGGGGCTCCCATATGCCAGTTCTTTCCTTCTCAGTTTTAATCTTCCTTATCAAGTTCTGCTGTTTGAAACCAACAAAAGCATACCAGGTTTTTAATTAACAATTGAAGATGTGTTGGGCTAGTTGCTAACTCAACAATGTCAGTCACTAAAAGCATAGAAGATATTTCAGAGTGAGTCCCAAATCATCTAGGTTTCATCAAACTTGATCTATGCAATGACCTAAACTTTAAGAAAGTTGATGTAGACATATTGAGCCCTAGGTCTGTGCTGAACCTGAAATTAAGATACCGAGTTCCAGGGAAAGCTGCTTGGCAAAGATGGAACAGAGCAGAACACTGTTATGTCTTTAAGAGAACAGCACATCGTGCCTCCGGTGCTGGCCAGGTCCGAGGAGCAAAACCACGGCCCTGACTGCTCTTTTGCTTTTGTGCAAAGGCTATAATTAAGATTAAACTCTGAAAAAGCTGTAAAATGAAGGAAAAGCTCCCTACATTCTCATTGTACATCGCTTCAGCCTCACATATCATGATAAAAATATGGTTTGAAAAACAAACAAACAAAAACCTGCTCTTCAATACAGAAATTTCAATACAAACATGGGAGTTTGTGGGAACTAGGGAGTTGGTTTGCAGCTCCATATATCGTCAAGATGTAGAATGAAGACATTAACACAAGCAAATATTTCATGCGGCAATAACTGCAGAAGATTTTGCCAAGATTAGAAGTATTGCAGAAAACATGCGCATTTTCATTAAAATGTCTAGAATGTATCATTTTATAATCAGCCTATAGCACAGGGAAGGCTGAAAGAGGACTAATGTAACCTTCCCATTGTCTCCTGTTGTCTACATTTAGCTCTTACTCAGGGCTAAACTATAACAGTTGCTCTATCACCAGATTACCCCTCCCCAGCCAAGAAACAGGATTGGGAGGAGGGGAGACTCATGGTTTGAGATGAAAACAGATCTAATGAAACAGCCAAATTAATATTAATGTCAGTATAAAGCAAACAAAGTTATACTTAGCTCAGCAAATGTATGGTGGCCACAATAAACAGGAAGTCAGTCCTCTGGAGCAGAAAGAGGAGCAGGGTCAAGGGAATCCAGAACAGGAGACCAAGCAAGAGACCCTCCATCCTCACCAAACTTCCCCCTTTTTAATGAGCATGATGTTCATGGGCTGGGATACACCTGTAACCAACTCAGCTCAGCTGCCCTGGCTGACTCCAGACTGCTAATGGCCTGTAGACCATGTTTGGCCTATGATTCTGTCCCAGTAAAACCAGAACATTTGATCAGGAGACCCAAAAAGAAGGTGTCACATAAGAGACTTGTGAGAACAAAAGCAAATCCATCAAGTTCACAGGTATAAACATTTCACAAGTCTTCTGCACCTTTTTTTTAGTCAGCCTCCCCTCCCCTGTCTTCTCTCAGATCCCATCTTAACTCCTCTGTAGATTCAAGCCAGCTGTTCTGGGATACATGGGTCACTCCAGCAGAAGTCTCTGTTAGGTAACCTGATGATGCCTACAGCAACCAGACAGAGGAGAGTCACTGGATGCAGGCAGGCACAACTGGCTGATTATTGCACAGCATTGCCTGAAGAGTACAACCTACAACTCACAGTTTCTATTCACAATATCTACAGCCTGATTTTGCAGCAGAAAAATTATGTTAGCTTTCCCAGAACAATAGAAAATTAGTGCTAAAAGAACTTCATTAAATTGCTTAGTCCATTCCTCTGCCATAAAAAAAGAAAAACCAAAAAAACAACACAGGAGAATTTGACCAGCCTGTTTTTAAAGACACACAGTGACAGATAACTCCATAGCCTCTCTAGACAGTCTTTTCCATGGCTTCAGTGTCCTAATTATTAAGGAAAAATTACTAACATCTAATCTGCATCTTCCTTACTGAAATTTAGGCCCATTGCTACCCTCCCCTTACGCTACAAACATTTTATGCCCTTCTTCTTTGCAGCACCTTTCATATACTTGAAAGCCGTAACATCTTCTTCAATTTTTTTTTCACTAAACATCCCTTTTATTCAGTCTCATGTCAGAGACCTTTGATTCTCATTCCTTCCTCGGGCTTTTTCTAGTAGAGATGGAGGTTTCCCAAACATGAGTGCATTACCCCAGTAGAACCCCAGTCAGCTTTATTTAGACCCAAAGCAATTACTTCGTGTGTCTCGAAGCTGTGCTCCTATTCACATACGCCAGTATGGTATTTATCTCTGTTGTAAAGGACAGTACCATCATCTGCTCAGGTTTTAATCTCCTAAAATCTCCAGGATGTGTCTGCCAAAGTGCCACACAATAATTTCCCCTTTCTGTATACATACAGTTTATTATTTTCACCTGCACAGCTACTTTTCATCCATATTTCTCCAGAGAGTTCATGAACAGAATGAAGAGGAACGAGGGATAATACATTTTCAGGTACACCAAGGATTTAGAGATACTAAGCTCTGAAATTTTCACAGTGGTCATTAGAGGAGGAAACCAATAGCAGACTTCTGGTGAGCAAAATACTAGATTTGGTAGAAATCAGAAGGTTTTTAATTGGTTGGAGAAGGAATAGAGCAGAATGTTAAACGTCCAAAAAGTTTTGGGTTTGTTAAATGTGGAAACAGGAAGAAAAGATCTAGAAAACTCTTCCAGATTTGATTCTAATCAACAGGGAAAAACTGACTGGGAAAGCAATCTGGATGAGGACAAGCATCAAACAATGACGATCACAGCATTTAGGAGGCAAACAAAGAAAAAAGGACAAAACAAAACAGCCAACATAAAGAAGGCAGATGTCTGTGATTTACTGACTTTCTGACAGCAAACATGAAAAGGAAGCACAGAAAAAAAGTTAAAAACCAAGTCAGATCACTATGAATAAGTATGAAACAATAGCACAAACATATGAGAGGAAAAAAAAAGACAAAGGCATAAAAGATTATGGAACTAACAGAGGATACCAAGGTTAACAAGAAAAAAAACTTTATTAGTAGTCACGGAAAAAGAGTTATAACAGGAGTCCATTACCCAGAACAGAAAACTACTGACATATAGTACTGGAAAGGAGAAACATTTAGCAAAGTGTAAGGAAAAAAAAAGACCGCCTAATTTTAGTTGAGATTATGTTAATAGCATAGGAGTTCAGCATAAAAGAGAGAAGTAGTTTGGCTAAATTAAATATTCTTAATCCACCCAGTTTGAATGGATTTCATGTAAAAATAGTTAACCTGGCTGAAGTACAATTAAATGACTATCTGTAAGACCTCTGGGAGAAACAAAATAACAAATGACTAGAAAAACAAAACCAAACCAACAAACAAATGAAAAAGAAATAGGCCATATCTTTAAAAAGGGTGGAAGTAAAAATCTGGGGAACTTTCAGTTAGGATTAACTTCTAGATACTTCTCTTTTAGAATAAAAACTATTGTAAGTGCAAATATAGCACAAAAAAAAAAAAAAAAAAAAAAGCTAAGGGAGGTTCCTTATGAATAAGTCACATCAAACCAAAGTAATGTGCATCTTTAGCAGAATCATATGCCCTGTGAATAATGGAAAGTCAGTAGAATTTATAAATTATAAAGATTTTGGCATGATCTCATGTTGCATTTTTGTATGTGAGGAAACAAAGATCAAAAGCTACAAAAAATGCAAAACTAATAGTGGCAGTACTGCTATGCAGTTAAGAGGCCTCCACACTAGTGCTGTTGAAGATTTTCATTAATCATCTGAATAATGCAACAGAACATCTATTGTTACTAAATTCAAAGGTGTTAGCAAGCTGGGTTGTAGGAATGAATGAACTCAGAAGGATCTTAAGATATCACTATGCAGTAGTGATTAATACCCAGTCATGCAGTGCAATTCCTGGGATGGTAATCCTCAGTATAAGCATCCTTACTATGCTAATCTTAGAAGGATAGAGTATTAATTACAGCAGTGTAAGTGGAAACTGAAATATTAAAAGTCATATTAGTTTCTGTTTTACCCAAACCACAGCAGAAGAGAAAACTACTATAGTACAAAAATACACAAGATTTATATTGCATTTCAGCCTGTTTCCAAAGTTAGTGTGTAAAGCACGCATGCTCTGCTGTAATACACTGGTCTAATCACCAACAATGAAGGTAAAACAGAAATACAAGGTCACAGTAAGTATTTAGAAACAGATCTAAGTCAATCTTGAGGATACAACTGGTTCTCATTCATCTTTAGAAGTCTACTGGGCAGAAAACTGCATCTGAGCCAGCTGCCTGGAGCATCTTCATAGTCAATAAGCAGAAGCAGGCACATCAAAGTAGAGTTTATTTCATCCTAGGATACACACTTGACCATGAGTCACACCCTGGTGCTGTCTACGTCTCTCCATAGACCATAAAGGATACTGAGCAACTAGTTCCCCGGGCATCTTACATTAGAGAAGCATAGTTTGTCCTCAGATTTAGGGAAATATTATGAAGCATAGGTCCTGTTAGAAGAACACCAGAATGATGACACAGTTGTGGTTTTTCTAACTGGATTACTACAAAACAAATGAAGACCTCAGGTTGCCTACTTCAGCCTAGATTTCGATAGTTTGTCTGAAGCTGATACAAGAAGGTTATGCTGAGTCATGAACAGGCCTTAATAACTCTGAGCTCATATTTTTCCAAAGTAAGCAGCTACCATCCTGCTTTCTAAGCTTTCTGTGGTTCCTCCAATTACAAAGATGCTGACTTCTCTGCTGCTTCTGGATAGAATTCCCCATTTGTTCCCTTTCTGTCACAGCTCACTATGTCTATCAGATGGTTCAGAAGAGGGAGCATTCCTATGGCTCTTCGTAACATGGTTAGGACTGCTCAAACTCTGACCCAGAGACATTAGCAGGAGTTTTGCCTTTGATTTTAACAGCACTAAAATTTTACTCATATAGGTTTTGGGTACTGATGAACACAGAGTGTGATGTTCAGCTTTGTACAGAGAACTCGGAAAAGGGAATTTTCTTGCACTGTTCCTCTGTAACACACATTTTCAGTAGAGACATACTTCTGGATGGCTATTGCCACAAACTTGCAATAATGTATATTTTATCATTAAAATGGGTAATAAAATCATTCAACAGCACCTCAGAATAAAACAACCGCCCCCTGCTCTTCAGAAAGGTATCTTCTTGTGTTACCATTTGCTACTGGTAATGTTCAACAACCGCTTTCAAATGCAGATTTCAAATACTGCTTAACACTATATACCAAGAAGTAAGCTGAGCTAGTTCTTCCAAGTGGGAGGTTTGGGGAATATCAGTGTTTACCAATAAAACAGTATATCGTCACAAAAATACTCCTGACTGCTAGGTGAGACAAGACAGCAATCTAGATTTCAGGGGTAATTGTGTACATATCTCTCCCATTTCATAGAACAACTACTTCCAATTCTCATTGACTTTGAGATCAAAAATCCATGACAGTGATTTTAGAGAGAAAATTAAACATATCACATCATCCTTTCTCCTTTTTCTTTCATGTGCTGAAGAACCGATGTCAACTGTGGCAGTGTACCACACAAAACATTACCCTTTGATATCAAGGATCATTGGCACCTGAGTGAAATATAGTGTTACAAATGAAGCTTCACAATCTCTTGCCTGATTTTAAAGCTGAGCAACTTTGTAAGGAAACATGAGTTTCATCTTACCAACCATGCATACAATTGCATACTGTGTTATATGACGACAAGTAGGCAGAAGCAGTATATTGTTTCAATTGAGGTAATAAAGAAGCACTTACTGCTCTTGTGATGTGAGATATTTCAGTGAATATTGTTCACAATTGCCACAGAGCACTTGTTTTTACAATAGGCTGCTAACAAATCTTGTTCAGCCCAAAATTCAGTACAGGACACAGCAAAATACATATTCACATCAGGTCACACTGAAATAAACTGAGACCATACTAGAGTAGCCCTTGAGACAGCTGGGTGTGGTTTTCTGAGAATGAGAAGCTGAGGCTGTGCAATACTGGGGCCACTGATGCAGCTCTGACCACTGTATTTCTTCTCTGGCAGTAGAGGTTTTGACCTTCCTGATAGGCTTCACTTTTAGACTTCTTCTGTTTGATTTAATTTTTCCCTCATTTTTCTAACAAAATATCCTGGTCGTGAACATTTCAGCCTTAGATTTTTTTATTTTTTTTTACTACCGTAACTCACAGTGGCCCATTTTTCTCAGAGGCGTGAATTTCTGAGAAGCAGATAAAAGCCCAAGGTCAATACTTTCTGCACTCAGGGAAAGAAAAATCTAGTTATCTCACCAGGTACTACTAATTTGTTTTCTATGTTAGCAGAATACATGAGGAAAGGGATGATTTTGAGTGGCTGAGGAGAAAATGGTCCCAAAGGATGAAGAAATGATTCCTTCCCCTCTTTTCCAATGATAAATACAGAGAAACAGGCTTCCAACATATGATAAAAGCATATGAAAGCATAGTTACTGGATTGCTAATTTGCCAAGGTTTTATCACTCATGCAGTTAGCATAGTGGCAGAACTCAAGAGCTCTGCCGTGGGTTAGCTATTTGGTCTTTAGTGCCATGCTGATAATATTGTACAAAAGACCCCTCAAGTGCAACATACATATCTGCATGAAGAATTTGTTTACTTTTAAATTCTCACCAATTATTCTGTAGCTTTCTTACCCTACAGTTGATTATCATGCCTAGTTTTTGAATATGATACTAGTGGAACTTGAAGTAATTCTGAAATTACCCCCCCCCCCCAAAATCGTTTTCCCAAAGATTGACTACAAAAGATAACAAGCTTCCCAGAAAGATGGGGGACACATAACAGCTGTCCAGATGCAAATCAGACAGAGGAGAGAAGAAAAAATTTGCCTATATATCCAGTCAAAAGACTGTTTATCATCATCTGTGTCCTCTTTCAAAGCACAAAATGGAAGATGAAAAATACATTCTGTACTTAATGGCTAATATCTAGTAACGTATTCATTATTCCATACTTGCCCATATTTACCTTTCTCATTAAGCATCCCATACCTATTGTAATACCAAACAGCAGCCTGGACAAACCAGACCTTTTGCTCCCTACCTACTATGGAAGTTACTCTTTTCCTAAATTTGCTCTGCTTTAAGACTTTAGGTAAAACAAAAGTAGAAAAAAGCAAGTGTATCTAAAATATTGGGAGGCTTATACCATACCAGTACAACCAAACCAACACATACACTTTCTGTTATAGCAATTCAGCACTAATTTGGTTCTGCCTTTCCACATGTCCATGCATAAGTAATTTTTCACTTTTCAGTACATCTCACAGAGCTAGCAGAACTCCATACCAGTAAAGGTATCTGTCTGCTCTAGTGTCTGCATGATTAAACCATTAGTAATTTAGAAGTATGATAAAAGAACACTATTTGCCTCTGAAGCTGAGGTCCCTTACAGCATCCCTCCCAATGAACACACTCAGTAAGTTTCTTCATCATGAAATTAAGAGTTTTGAGAATACTAGAAGGGTAAAAATCAAAGGTATTGTCACACAGAGATTCTTGGACACTGTTCCAATTTCCCTTTGTAATACAGAGAGTTGTACCTTCACAGCAAAGTAATTTCATGATGGGAGGGGGAGGATAAACATTTTTCCATTATTTTGAAGATCCAGATGGACTTTTAAAAGCTCTATTAGTTAATGGAATTCCTAAACTGGTAAACTTTTTCTATTTTACTCACTGCTTAGTTAGACAATACAATACAAAGTAAATCTATTAAGTCTTCTGGAAAAAATGCCTTGGGCAGTTCATGAAGAAAGAAAAACAAGTTCAATAATAAGTAGGTGCTAAAACTTAAGTGCTATCACAGCTTCAAACGTCTAGTCTCTAATTTGTTTAAATCTGAAATGCTTAGAAACTTTTGAGAAAGCATTTCAGAGTTTTTATCAAAAAAAAAAAAGAGTATCCC
The DNA here is from genome assembly GCA_013401335.1 of Brachypteracias leptosomus. Lineage (NCBI taxonomy): Eukaryota > Metazoa > Chordata > Aves > Coraciiformes > Brachypteraciidae > Brachypteracias > Brachypteracias leptosomus. The sequence continues at coordinate 25,249 of VYZX01000496.1, forward strand.
ATTAGTTTATCCAAACATTGTCAGCAAGGTATCAGAGAGAACTTCAAGCACCTGTTGCACAAGGTACTAGAATAATACACTTCATCTAGACATAATGCAGATTATACAGATCTGGATGCAGCCACAGCTCTGGATAGTTCAGCTTAAACCTGACAGTACCCCAGAGCCAGGTTCAATAACCTGTCTCAGGAACTGGGTTGTGATTAGATGATGGTTGGGCTTTAGTCCAAAGTCTGCTAGAGGGAGCCTTTGATTCAGTAGTCAAAATAAAGCACAATCACTATTCCTAATTCCTAATTCCTCATCTTTCAGGACAAAATAAACCAACCAACCAACCAAAAACTAAACAAAAAAAACCCCCAGGAAACAAAACAAAAGAACAAAAGGAAGCTCTCTTCTGATATTTAGGGGAAAAAAAACTCACAACAATGGTAAGAAACAAAAGATGATTAAGAAAACACTGACAAAATAAAGTTTTGATCTTTTGCTGTTTAAATCATTTAATTAAACTATTGCTACCAAAGGCATAGGATATATAATAACCACAGTTCTTCTGGCCAGGTAGGAAAAGCAAATGCCAGCTGAATTGCTGAAATGCCAGCCACATTCTATGAAGTGTGTGTTCTTACTTTCAGGAACATTTATCTGAACACATTTTGCACAGGAAAGGGAAAGTATAAATTTCCAGGACACTACCAGCAGCATTACTGACATTTTTTCCCTCCCTTTAAGCTTTCACTGCCTTAAGTTTCTAACTTCACATCTCCTACTAGTGATTCTTTGATGCACTGCTGGTGAAAGAAAATAAATGTAATCATGAAGAAAACTTAAAGCCTGTTTCAGGAGTACAGGAATAAATCTAATGATTTAAGAAAGATAAATTCTACTTATTGTTTGATTAGAGTGTATTTCTGCAACAAATAAAATGAAAGGAGTAAAAGAGACTAATTTTGAAATACAGCACCCTCTGACATACATTTAAGCATCTCTTTTCTGCTGCTCAAACCTTGGGTGCAGGAAGAAACTCATGGCAAAGGTTCCTTGTGATCTTTCAAGCTCATTGCTGCCAGCAGCAATTTTTCCTGCTCTCAGAATTTACTGTCAACTGAGTCATCTATGCAATGTAATTAACGTGACCTATGTGAAGCAACACTTGTTGCAAGGCAGGGGCTGCCTGCCCAGCACATAGCTTTAGGATCAGGCAGAATGCCTGGGCTGTAAAACACTAATGTGTCCTCTTCCCTTCTGAAAGCAGCCATGGTGAAAAACACAAGCATGCTCTGGGAGGTTAAATGAGTCAAATATAGTGCCTGCTGCTTTCTGCCTTTGTTACAAAATGATAAAGATCAGCAGTATTACTAGGGTTTAATTTACACCACAAACTGACTCAATCATTTTCTATTATCACCCATTCGGGTTTGCTTTTCTTGGTTATAATACCATCCTTCCTATTACAGCAGAAGTGCTTACCTCTGTCCTGGTGTGAAAACAAACAGGAAATCAACTCCCAGAAAAGTCTGGATGAATGAAAAGTCTCACAGCTTATTTTTAATTAAATGTCATCTTACCTCAAACAAAGTTGACCCTGGATCTCAGAAAGACAGCAGGAAAAAAACAGCATAAAGTATTGTCAAAATACAGTTGATCATCAAAATATATTGAAGTAATCACTTTCAGAGCTTTTTCATGCATTTGTGTGTCCATATTTATTGTTAATCATAAGTCAATGCACTCCACCACCACAGAGTTGACCAGTGAAATAACGTCTAATGTACATCTGTGCACGGTTAATGGTTCAAATGAGGAAATGCTTACACAGGTCTACCTCAGAAAACTGAGTGAAGGACGTTCTTCCTGGTCCATGATCAGCAATATCTTCCTCAACAGGCATGGAGTATCAGGTCACAGATAAATGTTATGTCTATCTATGTGGCTATTTGCTTCTACAAGTTGAATCTGAGGGTTCCTCTATGCTAATCTAGACACTCTCTGAAAGAAATCTTTGAACAAGCATTGGTCATCAAACAAAAGAATATAAACTATAAATTCCTGTGCATGCTTGGAGAAGAGTGAAGTCCAAAGTTCAAGAAACCTGACCAGGATATTGAGGGTGGAACTAGGACAGAGTGCCCACATAAAGGTGATGGCAGTACTGCAATCAACCAAAGCTATGTGTAGTATGCCAACTTCCCATTTTCCATAGAGGATATGTTGTTCAAACAAGACCAAAAATGAGAAAAAGGAAAAGCAGAATAATTACTCTTGGGGGTGAAACTTCAGTCTAGAGCTGGGAGAAGGATAAAAACTTTACAGTGAACAGCATCACATCATTCCAAGAAATTATATAAATATTGCCAAGGAAAACCTACATCAAATTGAGTGGGGGCAATGCATGGAATTGAAAGGGCTACTCAAATGTCAGATAAAGTCAGGAGTGAGATGATATTTTCCCTAATGTTTGGAGATCTCATGCTGTGGAGAAGAAGGATAGTGCCAGGACTGATGGAAGACAGATCAGGAGAGGGTCCAGGCTGTGGGTGGATCAGCTTGCTCTTGGCAGCAGCAGAATTGCAGAGAGGAACAAGATCCCCCCAGGTATGATAATCTTTGCCTCAGCCTGGCAGCCTGAAGCCGCAGGATATGGGGCAGCACAACTCAGACTCCTAATCTTACTATCTTCTGGAGATCCTAGAGAGGCTGAAAGGTGCCAGAGTCACCATATATGTTTAGGAATATATCTTTAGTGACAAAACTACTACTAAGTACACTTTAATCACCTTGATCCTAGAATTGGCATCTTAGATATGAAATCCAAATGTAGCAAGTGGGATGGTATCCTTTACTACCTACCTGAATTTCCACACTCATTCTTACTGTTTATGTGCCTTCCAGGTTGACATAATCTGCAAGCAGGCCAAACATTTTTTACATTGATACAACATTGTACCAACTGCACATCACAAGAAAATTTCACATGCCTGATACTTATCCTCTATCTTCAGGCCTTGTTCAGCTTTCATACAAATCACACATGATATGTTAATAAAGTTGAAAAACCTTATTAGTGAGTCCACACTTTGCATTTTTTTCTAAATTATTGCCCTGCTACCCATCTCCCTGTTTCCTTTTATCAATTCAAGAAGGTCATGCAATCAGTCACTAAACCAAGAACAGTTGGGGAATGACATTCCAGTGGGCAGAAAGTCCTCCAAGTTTACATTCTTTCAAGCTAAGTTTCCAAATACCTTCTTGTTATCTTCTAGCTCAATAAATCAAGGAAAAAAAATGTCAGTGAAGACCCCACCTACGGTTAAACTTACAGATAGTCTCCTTCTCTGGAGATATTCAAAACCCGCCTGGACGCGTTCCTGTGTAACCTCAGCTAGGTGTTCCTGCTCCGGCAGGGGGATTGGACTAGATGATCTTTTGAGGTCCGTTCCAATCCCTGACATTCTGTGATTCTGTGAAGCTAAAGCAGAGTACAGTATGGATGCTTATTTGTTTTTCAGGTAGTATAATATAGGCTCAAGGTATCTAGTCCAAAAAGTTGGTAAAAGCAGGACTCATTCAACAAGGTTGCTAAGGCTGTGCCCTTTCAAGCCTTGAACAGCTCCACAGTGGACATTCCACAGTCTTCCAGGGAACTTGTTCCTATATTTGATCATTCTCACAGTAAAAAATATATCCTTACCTAATTAGAGTTCCCCATGTTCCAACTTTTGTCCTTTGCATATCAACCTACTATTGTGCACTACCAAGAGGAATGTGGCTCCATCTTCTCTTCATCCTCCAATCAGTCAGTTGTAGACAACAGTAGGATCTCTTTTGAACCTCCTGTTTTTTAGGCTGAACAAACCCAGTCCTCTCCTCATATGTCATGTGCTCCGTTTACCTGGCCATCTTGATGGCCTTTCAATGGACTCATTTCCATATGTTAGTGCCTTCTATTGGGAAAACCAAAACTGGACACCATACTCTAGGTGCAGTCTCACAAGCGTCACAGAGTGGAAAGATCACTTCTGCAGAGCTGCTGGCTGTATTCACGTTAACACAACTCAGGCAGTTTTTGGCCTTTGATGCTTTAATTGGCTGGCCTTTTAATTAATTCTGTTTCGAATGTTTTAATTAATTCTGTTTCGAATCTATAGTTCACTGAAATTCAAAATAAGAACTGGAATAACACCATGCACAGTCAGTGGTTTAAATACAACCAGTAGGAACTGGTTTGGCTTCTGCACATACACCTGGGTCTTTGTTTATAAGCAAGAGTTGTGCTAATTTAACTAGTATGGTTTTCCTCCTGCTCTGTGGACACAAATCAGCTTAAGAGCATGTCAGCAATTAAACTCAAAACATTTTCATACCACAGTCAGTAGAGTGACTCCTTACTTACATTAGGGCAAATGAGAGTTAAGTTCTAAAAGCTGTCAAGCAGAAATTAAATTTACAGTAATAAATGCAGTAAAGACTGGTAGTCATTCCCCACCACCCCAGACCTGGAGAATAAACCCTGTCATGAAAGTGCTAAAACATTTCAAACTAGTGATACTTCTCAAACTGGTAAGGCATTGCCATCCAACAACTAAAATAATAATTTACTTTTTCAGAGGAAAAGGTAAACTATCACAACTTTGTGCATCATATTTATTTACTTCTTTGACTTAGATAAAGAATAGTAGACATGAAGATCTCTCAAAGAGCAGGACAATTTTTTTTTTCTGAAATTACTTTAATAAAAACAAAGGCATTAAAGTTTTACAAAGAACATTCTAAAATGCCAAAGTATTAATTCATGGTAATAACTCTTATAAGCATTACTGAATTATACATTTTAAATTACTATTTTCAAAAATGGGAGTGGGTATATTACAAAACTGAAAATAAATTTTGTAAAACCTATTCCAAGTATTTTCTATGCAATGATTTGTGTGAATTATTTAAGATTTTCATTAACATTGTCTGGAAATGTACAATTCTATCTGACTCACATCTCAAGACTCTTGCAGCATTAAAGGACCTAGTTCTGCAAATTTCCCTGCAAAGGCACACCACTAAGTGCACACATACACATTTCTAGATCTCAAGAGATTCAGTACTGAAACTATGAACTAAAGCTGAATGTCAACACCATTTGAATTGCATTATATGTACATTGCTNCAACACCTTCTGGCTTCCAGTACTGCAGCATGAAGGCTGTATGGGGAAAATCAGCTCAGACAGACCCACTACAGTTAAGCAACCGAAAAGACCTGCATTCCTTAGTGCAGCACCTGTTTTGGAAGAGCTGTGGCAGACCAAATAACTAAATCAAAAGTATTCAAACATCAATGAACATTTTATTTGAAGTTCAAGTAAAGATTTAAACTAGATATTATGTTATCAGAACTATCCAGATCATTGGAGGGACTTTTTACAAAGGCCTGTAGCGATAGGACAAGGGGTAATGGGTTCAAACTGGAAGAGGGTAGATTTAGGTTGAAAATTAGGAGCAATTCTTCACTCTGAGTGTGTTGAGATACTGGAATAGATTGCTCAGGAAAGTTGTGGATGCTCCNATTTAATTTTCTCTTTTTAAACATTATACATTTTTTTTTTTAAAAAAAAATAAAAAAAAAAAAAAAAAGAAAGAAAAACTTTTGCCTGATTTTCATGCTGTATCAGAAGCATATAAAATTTAGGCTTGCAAAGGGAGACAGAATTCCATCAAAGAAAGGTTTTCCTTTCAATTCAAAATTCAAGTACCTCTTGTGCTCAGTTAATGTGGTGGGTTTACCTTGGCTGGGTGCCCGGTGCCCACCCCTAGTCCCTCTATCACTCCCCCCCGCCCCCCACCAAAACCTCTGTNGGTTCAAACTGGAAGAGGGTAGATTTAGGTTGAAAATTAGGAGCAATTCTTCACTCTGAGTGTGTTGAGATACTGGAATAGATTGCTCAGGAAAGTTGTGGATGCTCCATCCCTGGAGGTGTCCAAGGTCAGATTAGATGGAACCTTGAGCAACCCAGTCTGGTTGGAGGTGTCCCTGACATGGCAGGTGGGTTGGAACTAGATGATCCTTGAGGTCTCTTCCAACCCAAACCATTCTATGATTGTATGATCTCTAATACATGAGAGTGAGACACAGACAGATGGCAGCAGTCATTGAAAATTAAAGCCGCTTAACTGTTTACATCAAACAGAAGGCACTGGAGCAACATATATTCTAGTTCTCCTCTCCACTTCACTAGCACAGTCCCTTCAGTGCATGAAAAGTCTTACCAAAATCTGTGAGTAAAATTCCCACAGGAATTTTCAACCTAGACATGTAGAGAGGAACTAGGTGCCTCAATGCTTTCCTAGATACTGAAAATATATTAGAAAGGTGCTTTTGTCACTGGTGAGCTTTACATATATCCAAACCTCTACATGCACATGCCTCCAGCAGTTAAAATTCAGGTCAGTTAGTGAGTAATGAGTGTTGCTGTTTATGCTTACAGATGGCTTTAAAAACTCATATACTGATTGCAGAAAAAAAACAGAACTCAGGTTTTCCTGTTACACATGTATCCAACCATAATCTCAGTGCAACCATTTCTTTTTCCTGTCACTAAACTTGCCAGTTGCTGCCATGTCTCCTTGTCAGCAACTCCCAAATAAATGCACTGAATGGGGCCTTTCTAATTAACACATGTGAATAAAACCCAGAGTCAGGATGTCATTGCATTAGCTTAAGATGTGCATAACAATCTTTTTTATAGCGTTATCAAGAATTTCCAACTGCCAAAAAGCAGCTAAAGTGAGGGACAAAAGTGTGCACCTTTGCTACAACTTGGCAGACACAAACAAGGCAAAGTATTTCATATGGATTTCCCAAAGGATATATCAAGAACTATTTTCAGCATGTTGAAGATTATAAGTAAAATTTAATTTGGGGTATTAATAGCCATCTTGACAATTTCAGCTCTGCAAATGTTATTACGATTACAGGAAAAAAAATTCTATATGCATTTTGCTGAGGCCTTTAGCTTGGAAGTTCATGTGGTGAGAGGTATTTCTTGCTTAGAATACAAAATCATTTGCACAGTATGTATTTTGCAAAAAGAGAGAATACATTGGTTTCCAGCCTTTTTAATGAGAGATAAAAAGAATCACAGGGTTTTTTTAAAACTTTACCTTTGCTTTGGCACTCATATGTTACAGGTGCAACTACGTGGAGGCACACTCAATTTTAACACTTAGATATTTAACTTCATAATGTGCCTATCTAGACAGGATGTGAGATGTCTAAATGAGGAATCTTGTACTCACACTATGTCATTACACAAAATCTCACCTGAAATAATCTTGCCCACAAAGTTGTAGTTATAAAAACAGAGAATTTGATTGTTGTCCAAATGAAACTCATTATGCTAATATCAACAATTTTATATTCTTGAGTGATTGCTTATTACATTATTTCATATCTTATGATAGTCCAGTGAAAGTCATAATCTCAAACCACAGATGCTAGATTTTACAAGGATATGGGGTATGGATATACATCTGTAGAAAAGCAGGTGAAAACACAATAGAAAATTACATGTTTTACATAAAAAAATACCTGCAATCTATTATTTTTTTTTAAAAAGCAAAAGAAGTGAAGTGCAAAGGGTCTACCAACAAAACCTTCAGAGAGGTTACAATGCATTAACTCAATACATTAGTACAGGCTTATACCACAAAAAAACAGTTGGTAAGAAGCTCACACGCTTCAAATGATGTGCACTAACATTCTTGATTAGCATAACATGGATAAAGACATTATCAAAAATTATACTGAAGCTATTTTTTTTAATTACTACATCAATAAAGTAATGTGTATCATCTCTTTCAAGGCTGATGATTACAATAAAAGCATTCCTTTAATATTTATATAAGCATAAGTTTAAGAAAGTATACTTAAATAAGAGAAATTGTCACTATCCTCGTGTAGTAGTTCCTCACACTGATTCAAGTTTAAACACATTTTTGAAGTTAGAATACTATCATTCATGTTTTGCACCCAAAAGGCACAACAATATTTATTCTCAGCTAAAACTCACTAAAAGTGAAATCTTGGCAAGACCTGGCTCTATGAGTATCGTTCAACTAGCACAACAGAAGAGCAGCAGGAGTAGTATTACTACCTGAAGTTCAACAGGAAACAGGGCTAGGATAGAAACAGTCAATGTAAGCATGTGTCTCAGCTATTATTCACTCACATACAATTGTTTTCTGTGCAAGTCATTCTAGAATAAGTACAAAACTAACTTTCTTGCTACTGATGTGAAGCATGGGAAGACTCACAAATCTGTTGTTGTTCACTAGCTATGCAAATTTGCCTTTTGAAAGATCACAGAAAGCCAGAAAATTATGGAGAAATAAAGAAAAGTAACAGATGCCAACCATTCAGCATATAACAGAGCAAATGAAAGAAATTCACTTTGTCTTATTGCAGGATGGCAGCATTGTGTTTGACATAATTTAGCTGGTTGCTTAGCATTTAGGTCAGCAGACTGAAATTGCAGTGGAACAAGACTAAGCACTCTACAATATTACCATAGTGTTTCTATTTCTGGTGCATTTCTTCATTAGAGAGAAGATGCAACTTCAGGGTTAGACTTTTCTATAGACAGTTTAGTATCAAGAAACAAATATAATAGATTCAAACCCCCACAACCTTGTAACTGCTTCCAGCGTTCTGGCAAAGTCAAACCTTCTGAAATTTTGCAGATTATTCCTTGAAATATGAGAATGGGATTCAAGCCAATAGGTTTGGAGGGACTTTTTTTCTTAATGGTTTACATAGATATTAGGACACAAGAGACTAAATCAGTTGCAGACACAACCAAGTAGAGAATTTATAGGGAACTAGAATCCAGGTTACTTCAAGACAAGAAAGACCACTTGCCACTGTATCAGCTGCAGAGTCAGATGTCACAAGAGCTCAAGTTCTTTGTCATAGGCAAATCACCAAGACAAATCCTGAGAAGTGGTTATGTCAGAAATAAAAAGAAACAACAACAACAAAAAAGATAATGCTTGAGCTGGAGATAGCTCCATCATCTTCAACAGACACAAAAGTCCCATCTCAGAGGTGATGGAAGCTGAAATTGTTTTGAGGCTTAGATGCTTGAAGTAGAAGCTAACCATTTCCAAGAAAAAAACAACTGTCTTCCTACCAAGGACAAGCAAGAGGAAAGAGAAACTGTTTTCTTCCCAGTAGGACAAAACCTAACAGTAAAACTATGTCCTGAAGTCCAAGAACATTGGTGGTCATCAGCAAACTTCCAGTGTCTACAAGGGAGGCCAGCATTGTTCCCTGTATCTTGGGCTCATCATGAACTGCAGACCTAGCTCAGAGATAAGACCATAGAAAGGATACATTAAAAAGACAGTATCTTCTGCACAGTCACACCCCACTGACAGATGTAATTTGTTGTGTCATGGTCCCAGGCTGGTGCTGTTCTCACACAGAAGGTTCTTCTGGAAGCTTCTGTTGCTTGTGTTTTGCAGAATTCTCTGAAGCCAGTCTTGGCTAGCACATACGTCTGTCTGAAACGCATGGTGAAGTCACACTTTTAAAGGCCATCAGGTCAGCTGAACAGATGGGCATAAATATACAAAATGTCTGCTTCAAGCTTTTTTTAATGGATTTTAATCGAGACATGCTATAAGCAAAAGTGGTGTCTATAACAACAGCAAATAGAGGGTAGACGAAGCTAAGTGACCCCTTAGAACAGAGTGTATAAAATGAACTCCATCACGAAGCAAGACCACTGTTTCAAGTTCAGCTGGAGTTTCACATAAATAGTGCTTCCTACCAATCCTCTCTCATGTTACCATCTCCACAAGCTCTAGCTTAACTACACTTAACCTATCACTGCTATCTTAAGAGGGCTCTTCACATCAACCAGTGTACGATAAGTTCAAAATCAGACAAGCCTATACCTGCCAACATTTCCTGAAGCAGGAAAGGTTCGTTAAAGACACTGTTTTTATTAAAATCTTTACTTTCTCCCACGGTTTCCTGTTTGCTGGTGCCCTGTTACAGCTCCTGGGGAAGCTGACTGGGTATTAGGGTTCTCTCTGACAGCCTCCCAGAGACACATTTTTCCCCACACACTCATAGTTCAAAACATACACTGAAAGTTTCATCCATCTCTGTCTCAGGTTGACCCAAAGGTCACCATAAAGATTTAATTCAAAATGAATCCTTCTTACATCTTTAATTTTGTAGTCTGGTCAGTAACAGAATGACTAAAGTGAAGCTGCAATACAATGTAACAGTCTAAGCACTACCACAAATTATAACTACTAGACTTTTTAAATGTCTATATGCAATCATAAAAATTGTAAGACATTTTAATACTGCATGACACTGACTAGGAATAAAAAACATGTCATAGAGCCCTGGAAACCAAAGACCTTTGCAAATTATAGCAAAATAAGACTCATATTGATTTGAGCTTTATAATGCAGTTTTATGTTGTACAAATTATATTATTAAGTAACCTTGAAACAACTTGAGAATTTTCAGCCTTTCTTTCAAACTTTTTTTAAACTTTCCGGTTGCTACTAATGGAACCTTGATTTTCTCAATCACTCTGCCTCATCAGACCTGGCCCCTTTCTGAGGAGATTGAAGAAATGCAGAGAGCAGCCCAGACACCCATCCAGGGAGAGGGTACTAGTTCAGAATCTACCAGTCAGCAATGGAGACTGAAAGGAGGACAAGTACTTCCCTCACTCTTTAAAACATACAGAAGAACTTTGTGACTTCAGAAAGTGTAACCAATGTCCCAACAGAATGTGTCAGAGGTACATAGATGCCTCCTCCCCACTACTGTGGTGGTGACTGAATGTGTTCAAGTAAAGCACAAAAATGCAAAACATCTGTCCCATGCAGCATCCAGAAGCTGTAGCCCTAGGATTTTTTTCCAACCCTGTCAAGGCATGCACACGTTACGTTGTTCAAATTCCTTGATACTATCCATATTTCATGAAATAAGTTACTTATCAGTAACTAGAGTTCTTCAAAACATTTACACATACACTTTCCATTTATGTGTAAGCTGCGGTTATGAGGACATAACATACATCTTTCCTCCAGTGACTACCCATATCCATTTTCACAGAAATGTTACTTCAAAAGAACTCCAGGCTCAGTTATCAGAGCCTTGGTGTCCTCCATTCAGGCAGTAACTGAAGTGTTGCCTGGGTAAACTAAAGGAGCACAGAACTTTGCATTCTTACCCAAAGTCTCCAGATACCTTCAGTCCATAAATTTAGGGTTCTTGTCTTTTTTTCTCTTAGAAATGACTGTGACCATGAGGAAAGGTAGCAGTAGATGATTACATGGAAATATGACCATCCTTCTGTTCCGTTATTCGTCTTTGTGGTCATGGGAAGCAGAGACTTATGGGCATGTCATTTATGGGCAATGAGGGTCAGGATAATTCTTGTCCAATATTGTCTTAGTCTATTAGAAAGTTTAATCTCACTCTCTAAAAGATAGTCTCCCAGCACATGACTCAGAAAACTGAATATAACCATTGCATCTGGTGTATTCACGAAAGATTATCTCCATCATCTCCACTGAGACAGAAGTATGAAGTTTGAACATAAATCAAGGAAGGCTGTAGTTCAAAGCCAAACCGGGGCTATAGTATCACTCAGAGGCAGAACTGTCCATGCAGCATGCTGTACAATTGGAAAGGGATGCTTCTTATGCTCCCCACACTATCATTCCCACATTCTTCATACAGTAAAGGATTGCCAACAAATAACATAGAGGTCATCTTATGCAGTACCAGAACCTAGGAAGCCAGTTTTCTTCTTTCTGGCTTAATTTAACATGGCTGAGAATACTTTGCAATAATACTCTTTATCCATGCCCGATCTTTTATAAGAAGACAAAGATAGCCCATTACAGTCCCGAGCATACTTCCTGTATTGTAGCAAGGATTAGACCACTTTATAAATGTTTACTTATATTAAAATCTGTCCATACCAGTTGGAACTCAAAAATTAGCTTCCTACCACCAGAGGAATGAGGTTTACACTTCTTTTTAGTTGTAACGGACATTCTGTGGGAATGATGAAGTACTTGTCCTGTCAGACGAAGGTTTTAAAAAAATGAATTGCTGGGAAATGATCCACATATTTAGCTCTCATCTGCCTGCAGTGATGATGGTGGTCTGTGCTGTTGAGAGGTTACAGATTTAAAGAAAAATATTTTCTCTCAAAGCAGTGGTATTGCTAAAAAACTAAGTTCACCTCAGTGCATGTGGAAAAGAAGAAAATGTTGCTTTAGGTTTTAGGGATGACAGAGCTATAAAATAAGTTATATCTGCATGAGCTACAGGATGAAAATAATTCATTAACAATCCCCTTCACAATGATAACCAGCCACTAAAATGTCAAACAAAAGGCTGGAATCCTTTATTGAATCAGATGCTTGTCAGTCTTCTGACAAGCGTGTTAGCTCTGTGTATTTTAGTCAGCAATTTCAGTTACAACCAAATGGCCTTTTGTACACTGAACATGAAGACAGTCTTCAATTGGCATCAAAAATAATAAATCTCAGGCTTTTGAACCTTTAATTCTCACTCTTTTTTCGGATGTGTTGGAAGAGATAAATGGGAGCTTTACTGATCTCCTTGCTCACATTCATCCAGAATGTAATTTTATTCAGAAATTTTATAAATTGCATGTCTCATTTAAAGATCTGGAATTAAATGTTGCCTTGCTATGTAGGTCATCAGCACAATTCTCAAAACAACTTCAAGACAGAAGGCCATATGCACACCATAAGAATGCTCATAAATAACTACCCAACTGGCAAAGGAGTGCACACTGTATCGAAATCCAGTTTGAAAGGTAGATTCGAAGTGTTCAGACCCTGAAAGCTGGGTGCTTCGTAAATGTATTGCTTTTGGCAAGGCATAAATTTCAGCTGCATCTCTGTGGGTAAAACTCCACCATTCACAGTCTGCTTTAAAGAAAAATAAAGTCACCTTTCCTCTCCAAAGACCTTCAAGAGATGGAGGCTGATGAGGGACAAATTCAAACCAAAGGAATAGTCTGTTTACCAGCAGTAGCTCTGCCCATTTGGTGAAATTACGCCAAGTTTACTCCAGATTCACACCATAGCTCTGATGAAAACCTGGGTGTAAGGAACTCAGCTGTGGAAAAGATGTCAAAAAATAATCTTGTTTTCCAAAGTAAATTTTTGTGCCTCTGATAACCCTGATAGCTAACATTTTCTGTGACCAGAGAACAAGAGGTGGAGAAAAATGGACCATTTCAGACATTTATGCCAATTATGATTAGCCAGGAGAAGCACCCTCATATTGACAGGTCAACTGGCTGCTATTTTCATTGCTCAGCACCTAACCTGCAATTTTATATTATCAGTGTTTTAGAGGGAAGGCAAATGAATCTCCAGCACTCGCAGAAGCACTAACATAAGCTTGGCAGTTCTTAGCAAGAATCATTCAAAACCAAATGTCTCAAAAAAAAACCCCCAAAAGAGTGATGACAGCCCTGGAGTAAGAAAGAAGTTTTGTCTTTGTGCCTGTTTAACAGTTGGCTGGCAACAACCACGTAGCAAACGCAGCCATCTCGGGGCCCAGGCAATATCTGGGCTCACAAAGGTGACATATTGCTCAGGTTTGTTTCCAGATGGCCCAGAAAGAATCAACTTGCAAGTCCAAAAGAGACTTGGTTGAGAAACTCTTGCTGTCACTGCTGTCAATCAGTGCTCTTGTGACAAATTGTCTTAGAACTCTACTATATTATCTTCCCCCTGAATCTCTCAGAAATATTGAATTACACTTAAGACAACTGAGTACATCTTAAGAAAGAGAACTTTTGAGTAATGAAAATTTTTCTAGACACTTTATTCCTTTTAAAAATTATATAACTTTAAAAAAAGAAAAATCAGTATCTACTGTAGAAGCTGCCTATTGATAAATTTGAGTCCTGTAACTCAATTTGTTCATGTAACACAGCACATTAGAGTAGTAGTATTAAATCAGTAACCTAACTGCACATAATTTTTTTGTTTGCTTTTTTTTTTACAGAATTTGGTGTCTCATATTGGTTTTTTCCTTGTTTTAGAAAATAGGTTTTGAAGCTTACGCACTATAAACTGATAGCCATTATAAACTGTCAGTAGGGCAGAAACATATTGATTTGCTTTCAGGGCACTAAAGCTGAAAGAGGAGTACATACATGTCTGCTGGAAGTCTTGCTATCAAAATTAATTCCCTCCAGAATATTCACCTATTACATTAGGAATAAATAGCATATAATTAGAATCCAATGCCATTGTGAAAGACTTACAAATAAAGTCTTCTTTTCTCTTAAGACATATGAAAAATAAGAAAAAGTAAAGAGCAAAACCTGAGTATTAGGAAATAAAATGTCTTTAAAACAAAGAACAATCTGTCCTTAAAAATGAAAATAATATTTCAAATAGCTCTCACATCCCTTTCCGCTACATACTTGACCTTTCCGACACCATAAAAGGAACTTTGAGATCTCAGAAAATTTTCCTAGGAGATATTTACCGTTTATTTGACATGAGCAAATTTCCAGTACAACTTTAGAGACTTTTCTTTCCTAAGATTAAGAAGCCCAAATCACAGTTTAGAATTATCATTTTTTAAATATTATGAAAGAGGTAAGCTAAACATCAGAGGGAAAAAAAAGAAAATCTGTGAGAACAGGAGAGAATTTATTCAGTCTGCTCATCAATCTACGAGAGCTAGTGAAAGCAGTGTTCTGATATTCATTGCATTTCAGTACATGTTTCTAAAAGGTCATTTACTCCTATAGTTACTCATGAACTTCATCAGAGCCTGACTTCAAATGTAATGCCAAATGCTGTAATTCAAATGCAAAACCAGAAATGTAAATGGTGGCACAATAAAGATACTGGTTTATATGAATTCATCACAGCGGTTCCTACTTTCAATAAATCTACAAATTCAGAAGAATCAGGAAAAAATAACCTTTAAGAATAACTGAAGTAAAAACCCCATTTGAAAAAGTAAACTACTTAAGGACTGGAATTTTTGGCTACCTCTGTTGCAAAGAAACTGTGGCAGCAACCTCAAAGGAAACAGTAAGTCCAAATAATCAAGAAGAGTGAAGAAAGATTCTGAGAATGAAAAGTTAATATGACCTTTTTTGGGCCAAACACATACTGTGTTGCATTAGTCAACACCAGAAAAATATGGAAGAAGGGAAAGGAAGAGAATCCAGTGCAGGCTTGGAGATGCCATTCTAAGCATGACACCCTGTTTACAGACAACTCTGACAAATCTAGTCCTTATATAAAGTGATCTGAATATGTCAGTCTGTGAGTGAGTACAAGTATGAAATATCTGAGCTGATCTTTTACCTGCACTGCAAACTGACACATCTGTCACTTCAATGTGAAACTAATGTACATGGTACATATGAATTTTTTCTTTGAGTAGTTTGTTGATCATCATTTTCATTTTGATGGCTACAACACTGACTAGACATCATAAATTTCAATTATTCTTTCTCCAAACCTAGCAGTTTGATGACAATTTTTGCTCTTTATATTGCAAAATCACAAAAGATAGAAACATTTTTAACCTCCATTCTGCAGTGAGATGTGGTGGAATGTCACACTGAGGTTTGTGTCATAATTTGGCAGGTTGGGAGGTTCTGTTCTGAAATGGTTATCCACCTACCCACATCACCTAGAGCTGTTATCCGACCTTTTCCTGCCCTTTTCCTTCAAAGCAGTAAGGAAGTCCCAGAACATTTCTGGCCTGCTGCAAACCTCAACATTCGTTCTATGAATGTAATTCAATATACATGCAAAACATCCTCCTTTTCCCTCCATGCATCTTCAGTTTCTACAATACAATACTTACAGCAGGGTATAAATCACACTCTTCACATTAATGCATTCAGAAGTATCTCCAAGAACAAATGCTGTTATCAGAGATGTGCAATGTATCGTCTGACATGTTACTGCAGGACTCCCTGTTTTGTGCCAAAGAATTAGCTGATATCACCCACTCACCTGGAAGTTTTTGGTACAGTTTCTGTTTGCAGTTTATTTTAGATGTCACCTTGATGATTTCTACTTGGGAAAAGACTAGTATAGAGGAACTACCCAAGATTTTCAAATGATAAATAGAAAATTGAACAGAATAAATCACTTTAACAGGTAGGAAGCTTCAAGAGATGATTTGACATTTTAAGAAAAGGTAACATCAAAACAAAAAAGACCTGTCATGTCTTCCTACACCATCCTACTCTTAGCACAACAAGAACAAAGCACAAAGGTGGTACGTGTAATGCAGCTGAAGTAGATGTGCTGAGGCACAGGGTGCCTCATTTCTGTGCTGGAAGTTAGCATCAGAAACCAGCAACAATCATACAGATCTGAAATGTAATGGCTTTACACTCTAGAGTGCCAATCATAAACAGGCACTGCTGCTGGAAGCTGATATTACCATAAATTATTTGATGATTGTTGTTCACCACTAATAATAACTATCATAACATGATCCCACTCTGACAGACATTATACAAATGGAACCAAAGGAAAACCTTGTCTCAGATGGTGAAGTATTTATGATGGGACAAAAACAAGTCAGGAAACACAGTAAAACAGGTGTGTTTGCAGTTTTGGTGAGCTCTGAAGTCAAATAGCAGCAGCAGCCTCAAAATTGTAGATTTCCATGCCATCAAAGCAAATAAGGTCTTTGATGAGGGAGTTAAATAGAAATGAAGTATTACGGTTTTGCTAAGGTGTATGTGAGAATATGAAGAGCAATTTGCAGATGATGCCATATATTACAGTTAAAATGAAAATCTGATCATATCTTGCATATTTATAGACTTGATTCAGGAATTTTCTTAGGTAAAACAGTAAGCTTCAATCAGGGATTTCACTTGAAGTTTCTGTAGACAGAGATACTCTTTGAAGCAACTATACAATACAGTGAGATAGATGATCAAATCAGATTACAATTACCTACTGTCTTCTCTGCAGCCTAAATTCAGTATGATTTCTTTAAAGGGGCCAAAATGACAAGCTGTAAAATGCAAAAAATTTGATTAAACACAAAAATGTTAAAGAACAGAAATCGGGGTTCAAAAAAGTATAAAAAGAGAGGAGATGGAGCTATGAAGACCTGTCCTGAGCAAATGCTAATTTTAAACCATGCATTTAGATAGGAAGGTCTTTTGTTTAGGAATAAAGATAAGGTTTTTATATAGGCTGCCAAGACACTTCCTCCATCTTTTCAAGTTCAAGATCAGAGCATCCCAACAGGTAAGAAGTCAAGAAAGGGAGCCAGGAGACCTGCACGGTTAAACAGGGAACTGCTGGGCAAACTCAAGAGGAAGAAGAAAGTCTATAAATCATGGAAGGAGGGGATGGCCACTTGGGATGATTATAAGACTCTAGTCAGAGGAAGTAGGGATGCAACTAGGAAAGCCAAGGCCTCCTTGGAATTCAACCTTGCAAGAGAGGTCAAGGACAACAGAAAGGGTTTCTTCAAATACATTGCAGATAAAACTAACACTAGAGGCAATGTAGACCCACTGTTGAATGAGGCGGGTGCCCTGGTGACAGAGGATACAGAGAAGGTGGAGTTACTGAACGCCTTCTGTGCCTCTGTCTATACTGCTGGAGGCTGCCCTGATGAGCCCCAGACCCTTGAAGCCCCAGATGAAGTCAGGACAAAGGAGGAGTTTGCTTTGGTTGACGAGGACTGGGTTAGGGACCAATTAAGTGATCTGGATGTACATAAATCCATGGGTCCTGATGGGATGCACCCGNTAGAGTCTTGCATCTGGGCAAGAACAACCCCAGGTACCAGTATAGGTTGGGGACTGACCTGTTGGAGGGCAGCGTAGGAGAAAGGGACCTGAGGGTTCTGGTGGACAGCAGGATGACCATGAGCCAGCAATGTGCCCTTGTGGCCAAGGCAGCCAATGGCATCCTGGGGTGTATTAGAAGGGGTGTGGTTAGTAGGTCAAGAGAGGTTCTCCTCCCCCCTCTGCTCTGGTGAGACCACATCTGGAATGTTGTGTCCAGTTCTGGGCCCCTCAGTTCAAGAAGGACAGGGAACTGCTTGAGAGAGTCCAGCACAGAGCCACTAAGATGATGAAGGCAGTGGAACATCTCCCTTATGAGGAAAGACTGAGGGAGCTGGGCCTCTTTAGCTTGGAAAAAAGGAGACTGAGGAGTGATCTCATTAATGTTTATAAATATGTTAAGGGAGAGTGTCAGGAGGATGAAGCCAGGCTCTTTTTGGTGACATCCAATGATAGGACAAGAGGCAGTGGGTGTAAGCTGGAACATAGCAGGTTCCACATAAATATGGGAAGAAACTTCTCCCCAGCGAGGGTGACAGAGCCCTGGAACAGGCTGCCCAGGGAGGTTGTGGAGTCTCCTTCCGTGGAGACATTTAAAACCTGCCTGGACGCATTCCTGTGTGATCTGACCTAGATGATCCTGCCCCGGCAGGGGGATTGGACTAGGTGATCTTTCAAGGTCCCTTCCAATCCCTGACATTCTGTGATTCTGGGATTTATCCTTAGTGAAAAGGCCATCTTCACCTTCTCTCCTATTCTTTTTGGCACTACCTCTTAAAACTGAGGCTGCCTTTGTTAATAGTTAAGCATGTCAGTCATTTGCTGTTGACATTCTAACAAGGAGTTCACTTGCACCACTCATGTACACATATTTATCCTCACATTGCAACAAGCATTGGCTCCCACTGAGTAGAAGTGGACTTGCAGAATGAAGGTCTCGGGAAGTGGAGAGTCTATTGATTTTTTCTGCCCTCTAATTTAAAAGAAGGCAAGCAAAAAAACAAGCATAGATTTGAGCTTATTTATCTTACACTTTCAGATATGAAATGAAGAACAGTCATGTGCACGTGTCAGGAAAGATGTGCTTTTTTGACTAAATATCAGTAATGTCAAAGTTGATGACTATTCATCTTTAAATTACTTTCTGAAGCACCTGACAGCATTCACTGCACTTAAAGTAAATGGATGAGTATCTTACATATTTAAATTTATATTTCTCCACTAAATTTATAACATAGAAAAAATGATAAATAAATGGAAATATGGCAAAAAAACCAGACTAATTTCTATGGTTAAAAACCAAAACAAACAAAAAACACACACACACAAACCCCAGAAAACTCAAAAATCCTCTCAGACTCTCAAAATAAAAATTCTAATAGTAGGGGTCAGGAAGAGAGGGTCATCTTTCCTATTTTAAGTTTTAATTAATATGCTACTTAGAAGACAAAGGAAGAAGCTACATTACTTATCATATTGAAGAATATTATTCTAAAAAGAGCCACATGTTGTTCCTTAAAAACTTACAGCCAAACTAATACGCAGCAGAGAACTTACCTGGTATCGTGTGAAGACTGAATGGACATATACATATCTGTATGCGTATATATGTACAAATCACTTCCATGTCCACCTATTCAGAGTAAGGTTAAGGGCATAAAGTTATAACTACTCGCTATATCTAGTCTATTTTTTGATAGGTTCCACTGTTACAACTTGCAAGAAGTAGCAGGCTAGTTAGTGATTAAATAGAAAAAGAAAAAATATCTGGCAGGCACCGTTTTATGCAAAAGTCTGATATTTTGTCATAATTTCCACACACAATCCAAACTGTAGATACTTTAAGAATATTGCTGTTATTTCCATCCTTTCTTCAGGTGCAGTGTGCACCTGCATTGAGCTTAAGAGTCAGATGAAAGGACTAACTAAAGAGATGCTGGGGCCCAGTGACTGCAGTGATGCAATAGACACTGATCGCTAATAAATTTCGCAGGAAGAGCAAATGTCCTTATAATGAGGTTTAGAGAAGTGCTAGCACCCCAAAGAGCCTGGGTTAGACTCCCAAATCAAGGCTATGGGGAAATAAGTGCTTCTTGGACTTGGAACTCACATCCAACAATTCTCCCCTGGATGTACTCTTTAAAAATACGGAAAAAAATGTAAAAACAACCCCAAACAGATAACAAACTGCATAGCAAGGTGCTTTTTTTCTTTAAATCACAATGAAGACAGGGCACCTCCTCTTCTCTGAATATCACTCCAGTATTAGAAACTTGAGCTCAGCTTTGCTTGTGCTGAAGAAAAGGGAGCATAAACTAATCAATATATTCCAGAAGAAAGACTTGGCTACAGAGTCATAGGGGAAAAGATCATTGCCACTTTTGCCTACTTTGCATACAGAAATAAATAGTTCACCGAGCTGAGAGAAGGGGGAAGAACTGAGCAACATTCTTTAGCCTTGTGATTAAGCTGCACATTCAAGAGTGTGGGAAAGCAGAGTTTTGTTCCCTTCTCAGTGGCTATTTCTATTTTTTCTAATCTAGATACCATTAAATGTGGAGATGTATTAGCCAGTCTAGAGACAGCCTAGCTACAGAATAGCATGCAATCTGTGCCACACATATCCAATGTAAGCACTCCAACATACGTCCTGGCTAATCTTTAAGCAGGAATATAGCACCATGTCCTCCTCTGCCAGCCTTCACCACCATCACCCCTGGAGCTGCACAAAACAAGTTAATGCATGTGAGGTACATTGGAAATGCATCTAAAGATTGGGACTCACAGGTATCGCCTACCTTGGCAATCCCTGTAGGTGTCACACACAAGAAAGCTACAGTCTTATCCTTGTTTTCTAGCAATACATTAGCATTCATGAAGCACAAAGTCATGCTTTGTGTGAATACCGCAAGCTAGTTCTGCAATAACTAAGCTAGGTACTAGAGTCAAGATAGCTGTGCTAGCATCGTGACCTTATAGAAAATACATATTGTCTGTCTCTCAGGATCCTGAATTTTACACATTTTTTAATATATTTTTAATATAAAAAAATATGGTGTTATAGAAGATTGTTAACATTTGGAAGGAAGCAAGTAGAAACCAAAAGGTCAATCTCCTTTCAGAGGTTGCCTGGAGGGTTTTGTAAAATCTCAAAAGATGTTACTCAGCATGTGTACATGTGCATGAAGTGCAGCATCTCAGCACTGCAAATACTGAACAGGTTCTTTTCCTCCACCGTTTAAAGCCTATTCTGAAATTTGGAGTTCCTCCGGGAGACCTAAGGTCTCCTGAAACTTCTGAGCATAACACTAGTGATAACAGTAATATTAGTGATTCCTGAAAAATAGTTCTAAATTACTATTTGCTGATACAGTACAAAGAGGAATAAACTGATTTTCAAGGAGTGTGGAACAGAAAACAAACATTTCTGATTACTAGTGCAAAGTCTAATCTATCTGTTCTTCCCCCTGCATAAATAAGGTAAAATGATGCTGACTAACATAGATACTCTGGGTACCTACATTTTATAGTAAGTTTGATTTGAAAACAATTCACTTTTTTCCTATTGAACAAGACATTAAACTTTGATGGGGAAATTCTTTGAAGAATATGTCCTCACTCTCTGATTTTTCTTCAGTTTTCATATGTTTTATCTTGATTGTAAAAATCTCTTCTCAGCCCCATTTGACATCTGATTCTAGTGGTTATCCATTTTCCCAAAGCAGGCTTGTTTTGACTGCCTAACTGCAAACTCCTTTGCTCTTTAGCTGTTTTATGAGAACTAGTAAAAAATAGTTCTCAATATTCATTTAAGCTTACTGCTTTTCTGACTGCTCTAGGAAAGTGGGAAGTGGATTTCCTCATGTTGTTTTTTGTTATGGGGAGAGATTTCAAGTTCTTAATCTCTTTAGGTGAAGAGCAAATTTATCAATTAAAATGTTTAGAAGCAATTTGAGGGAAAGATATAATTACACAATGAATCAAAAACAGCTTTAAGGCGAGTGCAACAGTCTCTTTTTTCCAGTCTTATACACCAGAATAGGAAAGCTTTAAATTTATTTCACTCCCTACCTCCAAGTTGTGTCCAAGATAAGTATCTATAGGGATAAGTACTATGACACCCAGCACCAGTCCATTTTATGCCTTTGCCCAGTCACAGCTTGTATAATGAAATGCACTACAACATTAATGATATTTGTTCAAACAGCACTCAGAGAAATGATGAGCAAGATCAGCTGTGACCTGCTGCAGAGTCAGAACAAAACCTAATTAATTGCTTATTAGAGTTGTCTGTATTGGCTATGCATAAACAACCACAATTTGCATATACATTCATTCTTCAGATTTAATTTAAGCAGACTAATAATGGTCACTAGAGTATACAAAAAATATGTAGACTATATAAGGTTAAATAACTAATAGCATAGTTATGTTACACTTCTTGATTAACTTACTGATAAAATAACCAAATGGAAGCAAAAGCATGTCACAGTATTTGCAGCTTGCTAATTCAGAAACAAGTTTTATGTACCAGAGCTCCAGTAGCAGAAGCCATCCCTAATTAATAATACCTAAAACATACCGAGAAAGTGAAATTGATTTAATAATGAGAATTTCCCTAACTGGTATACATAGCTTTAGCCAACAAGTCAAAAAAAGTGTGATAAACACTTAAAAGAGTGAGAGAAAGTAATCAACATTTGACCTGCAAATGCAGAAAAACTACAGAAATGAGTGAAAAGGCAGATAAAAAAAAAAAAAAAAAGAAAAGAAAAGAAAAAGGAGAGTCATGGAGAAGCTCAAACTAGCTAAAAATGTGAGATCAGTCTGCCTAATAAAGACAAGTGATGCATCATTTTTATATAGGTTTGGTGTTTTTTACTTGTTTAAATATTAACAAAGTTCATGTTTTATCACCAATATAGGATTCAGAGTGGAATAATGCAGCTTTCACAGCAACCATCAACCCTTCTTCACTTGGTAGGAAAGAGAATATAACTAATGTAGGAACAAACAATTGAAAATTTTTAGTTCCAAACATTAGTGTATCTTAAAAGCAGTCAAAATATGAAAGGCAGTTACATGAGCATTTATCATTTATACTGGTTTAGGCATTTTACTTCTTATATTCTTGATCCATATAATTAGGCAGGAAATTGTAAAACATGATCCCATGCCCTGTGGCAGTGTGATTATGATTAAATACCTAAATGAGTTTTGCATGTTTAAAGGTTAATTACTTCCATTTACAAATGAATGAATGCATTTCTATTTTGTTTTTCAAAATAAAAGCCTATTCTTGAAAAGAACTGTGTTATTTTCTTATTTAATCAATATTCTATAAGCTCTTTTTATGATGATGTCCGTTTGACCATTTTTCTTATTAATATCATTATATAAAGAACCCTAGTACACCTAAAAGAACCACACAGGAAAAAAGCTAACACTATGAGGCACCATGCCCTACTCAGTATCATCACACATTGTCACATAGTGGTTGCTTAGAGTATTAATAACACTTTGCATATCACAGCTTCTAACGGTAGTTAGCAACTACCACACACTGCCAAAAAAAAATCAGTATAAAATAAGACAGCTATCAGAGCAGCAGATGTGCACAAGTTCAAAATCTCCTCCGGCTATATTTTGTGGGGAGAAGATTGCTGAGAATGAGGCAACATGAGAAGCTTCTAGCATGCCCTGAGCACTGAGCAGACAAACCAGTTCCTTTTGGATTTTCTGCAGCACAGTACCTTCAATACTATTCAAAGCTGGAGTACAGCTACCACCTGTGTGTGTACAGATGCTGGTGTCTCTGTTTAGGCATGGCAAAGCAGCGACAATTTGAAATTCTCTTGCATGTAATAACCACAATTTATACCATTTGCCTCTGTGTGCCTGAAAGAACATCTGTACCATTTTCTATTAGTTTGTCCCACAACATGCCTTAACATCAATGAGTAAATAGAAAATTCAGCAATGTGCTAGAAGAATTCGAAGTTTGATGGGAAAATAAGGTGCAATAACTTATAAGAGCCTTCAAAATCATCACCTTCTATAATTGTTTGCAATCTCCAAGTACTTAAGACTTTCACTGCTGTTTTTTATTTTTCTTACAATAATACAATTAGCAATTGCTGTAATGCCTTAAGGAGTAAAATGAAAATTTTATTGGCTTTCTATATGTTAATGTCAAAGTTTGGCACAGCAAAATTTATTGGCAGTGGAGTCATTCTTGCTTGTGACCCTACTGCCACAGAGACACATTACATTCTCAGTGTAATTCACCAGAAATTCCCATTCCTCTTCCTGTTTTGTCCACTACAGCTTAAGCTACTGCAGGATGCAGTTCAGTAGCAAGCTGTCCTGGTTTGAGTTCACCCAGCCAGCAACAAAGCACCAGACAGCCGCTCACTCACTCCTATCCCCCTCTGGTGGGATGGGAAGAAGAAAATACAACAAAAGTTTCAAGGGTCAGGACAAAGGACAGCTGAGAGCTCACTCACCAATTATGGTCATGGGCAAAAGACAGACTCAACCTGGGGAAACAAAATCAATTTAATTTAAACCAAACCATCACCAATTCACCAGTTGAATCAGAGTAGGACAGTGATAAAAACTCTTTCCCCTCACCCCTTCCTTCTTGTCAGGCCCAGCTCTGCTCCTTCCTCCCTGCCAGCAGCACAGAGGGTAGGCAGTGGGGCTTGCAGTCAGTCCCAGTTTGTTCCATGTTGTTTCTGCAACTCCTTCCTCCTCAAGGAAAACCCCTGCTGCAATGTGGCATCACTTCCACAAGAAATAGTCCTCCATGAACTTCCCCAACTAGTGTGGGTTCCTTCCATGGGCTGGTGTTCTCCCAGTAATGTACCTCTCCAGCACAGATCCCCTCAGAGTCAAAGCCTCCATTAGGATCAATCTCATGCTCCATCATGGGATCCTTCATGGGCTGAAGATTGGATTCTGCCCCACCGTCAATCTCTAGAGGACTCAGCCTGCTGTCTCACCATGGGCCAAAGGGGAATGGCTGCTCTAGCATGCCTTCCCCACTCCTTCCTCAATGACCTGGCTATCTGCATGATTGCCTCTCTACTGTCTCACTCCTCTCCGCCCAAAAGAGATCCCAAAACAAAGGAAATTGTCCAACATGTTTTCTCCTTTTAAACATGTTATCAAACAGATGCTGATTGGCTCGGCCTTGGCCAGGTCCAACTTGGCAGGTCCAACTTGGTGCTGAGGAAGCTTCCCGAAGCTTTGTACAGAAGCCATGCCAGTGGCCCCTGCCCCAACTACCAAAACCCCCCAGACACAAACTCAAGACATGCAGCAAGTACCTTGATGTTTTCTGAAGAGTATAGCATCTTTATGAAAATCAGCCCCTCAGTTCAGTGTATCTAAGGGCTGTGAAATTCCTCTACTGGCCACATTCATCCTTCTCTACAACACATTAATATAGCATGGAACAGGAGCATCATCGTGAAACACATGCCTTAAATTGGCATGGCTGAGACACCAAAAGTTTCAAAATTCATTTACATGGACTAAACTGGTGTACGTCTACAGACAACACGTCACTTGACAGGCTTGGCAGAGCTGATTAAACTTGGCCTCTGCACTGGCTCTTCCCAGTCACCCTCAGTTTCTGTTATTCTCTGTGAGCGACGCGTGCTATTGTATAAAATCAAAGGACTACAAAGATGCTTGCAAAATATCTCAACACATGCAACTTACTTGTTTCTAAAGTAGGTTTCACTATTTTTTTTTAAAGAGAAAGCCATTACAATCCCATCTTTTTCCTTCTGCATGGGAAATAGTCATTACCATTTTTACCCTAACCAAGTCAGACACAGAAGCTACTAACATTATAACACCATTAATTTCTTACTTAGGTTTCATTAATAAGCCTAAAGACTCAAAGAATAGAAGAACGTGATCTATGCAGATAGAGACCTATTGCCAGTACTTTCTGTTTGGGATTTTTGTTACAGTGAAGCACATAGATGCTGTGTCTTCTCTAAGACCATAATTTGGCTAGTTTCACTTGTGACGATTCATTCAAATGAGAAGGCTACCCATGGCTTCTTAGGATAAAGCAAAAGGCAGAAGGGCCTCTAGCCTCCCTACTCCCTTGCATATCTGTAGAATGGATACACATCTGATCCCAGCACATCTTTTTAACAGCACATATCCATGTAGAGTAAGCAATCAATGCATTTCAGTAATAGCATCATTCCTTCCCTATTGGGGAAAAAAAAAAAAACCAACCAAAAAAACAGATACCATATATTAGACATCAGATAAAAATATCCACCCACNATGACCTGGCTATCTGCATGATTGCCTCTCTACTGTCTCACTCCTCTCCGCCCAAAAGAGATCCCAAAACAAAGGAAATTGTCCAACATGTTTTCTCCTTTTAAACATGTTATCAAACAGATGCTGATTGGCTCGGCCTTGGCCAGGTCCAACTTGGCAGGTCCAACTTGGTGCTGAGGAAGCTTCCCGAAGCTTTGTACAGAAGCCATGCCAGTGGCCCCTGCCCCAACTACCAAAACCCCCCAGACACAAACTCAAGACATGCAGCAAGTACCTTGATGTTTTCTGAAGAGTATAGCATCTTTATGAAAATCAGCCCCTCAGTTCAGTGTATCTAAGGGCTGTGAAATTCCTCTACTGGCCACATTCATCCTTCTCTACAACACATTAATATAGCATGGAACAGGAGCATCATCGTGAAACACATGCCTTAAATTGGCATGGCTGAGACACCAAAAGTTTCAAAATTCATTTACATGGACTAAACTGGTGTACGTCTACAGACAACACGTCACTTGACAGGCTTGGCAGAGCTGATTAAACTTGGCCTCTGCACTGGCTCTTCCCAGTCACCCTCAGTTTCTGTTATTCTCTGTGAGCGACGCGTGCTATTGTATAAAATCAAAGGACTACAAAGATGCTTGCAAAATATCTCAACACATGCAACTTACTTGTTTCTAAAGTAGGTTTCACTATTTTTTTTTAAAGAGAAAGCCATTACAATCCCATCTTTTTCCTTCTGCATGGGAAATAGTCATTACCATTTTTACCCTAACCAAGTCAGACACAGAAGCTACTAACATTATAACACCATTAATTTCTTACTTAGGTTTCATTAATAAGCCTAAAGACTC
This sequence comes from Brachypteracias leptosomus, assembly GCA_013401335.1. Classification (NCBI taxonomy): domain Eukaryota; kingdom Metazoa; phylum Chordata; class Aves; order Coraciiformes; family Brachypteraciidae; genus Brachypteracias; species Brachypteracias leptosomus. Next base: position 52,291 of record VYZX01000496.1, read on the forward strand.
AAAGAATAGAAGAACGTGATCTATGCAGATAGAGACCTATTGCCAGTACTTTCTGTTTGGGATTTTTGTTACAGTGAAGCACATAGATGCTGTGTCTTCTCTAAGACCATAATTTGGCTAGTTTCACTTGTGACGATTCATTCAAATGAGAAGGCTACCCATGGCTTCTTAGGATAAAGCAAAAGGCAGAAGGGCCTCTAGCCTCCCTACTCCCTTGCATATCTGTAGAATGGATACACATCTGATCCCAGCACATCTTTTTAACAGCACATATCCATGTAGAGTAAGCAATCAATGCATTTCAGTAATAGCATCATTCCTTCCCTATTGGGGAAAAAAAAAAAAACCAACCAAAAAAACAGATACCATATATTAGACATCAGATAAAAATATCCACCCACATCAGGTTAGTGTGTACCTGTGCCAGGGGCTATCACAGTCTGTTTTCAGCTCCTGTATTACACAGCCCATGGGGTCTGACCATGCCACATTATATCTTTTGGAACAGCAAGTCTTTACTGGAAAACCTTCCATAGTGATAAAAAGCTTTACTCTCTACTGCTAGTTGTCCCATCTGTCACACACATAGCTAAATAGTTGTTCCTCTTCTGGATTAAAGAGACACTCTGTAGGAGAAAGTATCTCCTACACAGACCTGCAGTTCCACAGCTTGAAGCTTCCCCATAGATCCCAAGCTCCTCTGACTGAAATGGCTGCTCAGCATCCTGTGTAGAGGACTCAGGGCCATCAGCAGTGAGCAACATGCCTTACAAAGGAAACCTTCAGAATCAGCCACCTCAGAGGATGCCTCAGGACAGATGATTGTGCAACACTGTCAGAGGGTGCATGTGTGGGTGCAGGGAAAATGTCATGTCATGCAACTGCTGCTTCAGCCAGTAATCCTTTTGCATATGTGGTGGGTTTA
>VYZX01000498.1:6270-18629 GCA_013401335.1 Brachypteracias leptosomus
TTGCAACATGGGATAGTCTGATCAGGTATAAAGAAAAACTTCAGCATAACATTGTTCAAACAACTGACACAGATTGTCCAGAAAGGCTGAGTAATCTCAATCTTTGGAGATATTAAAAATTTGTCTGAACAAGACCCCAAAAAACTTGACCTAATTTTGAAGCTGGATTTGGATTGACAAGAGGGTCAGATCAGAAGACCTGCAGTGGTCTCTACCATTCTAAAAAATTCTGATTCCATGATCTTCCATTCAGGAAGAATAGATAAACAGTGATGGTTCTTTCATAGGCCTCCACCATCAAATAGTGGTGCTAGTTATAACCACTACTCCATCATTTCTATCCTTAAAATAGTTGATAACTATATTTAGCTTCTTTTCATCATTTACTTCCGTTGTTATCTCATTCTTTTTGTTTTCTTGTTGATGTAAACAAAGTTTCTGTGTTTTGAATTTTCTTTAAAAGGTGCAATTAGACACATATTTTACAGTTCTCATTCTATCTTTACAATTACTGATAGTAAATAATAATTGTGAGTTAGCTTTCTTTGATGGTCTAACCTTGTTCACATTGATTCTAGATTATTTATTTATTCTTTACATGCCCTTTTCCTTGAGTTATTCATCAATGTTAACCTGGAGCCTTTTCCTACATTTCAGATAATTTCAAGCTTTCTCCATGTGGAACTTCTTAGGTTTTCAACTGCAGCAAAATTTTTCTCCTCTCTGGAGTGATGAAAAATTGCTTATGTTCAACTTGGTGTCCATCAGGACCACCAGAGCCTTTTATGGAAAGCTACTTTCCAGTCAGGTCACCTATATCATGTACTGGTGTCTGGAGCTGTTTCTTTCCCAAATGCAGGACTTTGCACTTCTCCTTGTTAAACTTCATGAAGTTCCTGTCAGGCCATTTCTTCAGTCTGTCAAGGCTGACTCTCTAGTGTATCAGCTACTCCTCACAGTTTTGTGTCATCAGCAAGCTTGTTGAGAGTGCCTTCTGGCCCATCATCCAAGTCAATGATGAACATGTGTTCTATGTTTCTATATCTTTCAGTTGCCTGTTTCCAGTACTTCCGGATATTTTATCTTATTTCTGATATCCGTGTAAGTAGGAATTTGCTTCCCTAAGATGTAAATATCTCAGTTGTGTATCTGTAATCTTATACAATTCCTTAATTATTTCACCTGCTTAGTGAAAGCTGTTTAAAAATGATACCACTTCTGTGTTCCATAAAGTATTCTCTATGTATAGATAGATGTGTATACATATATACATACACGCTTAATTAGACAACAGATATGCTGTTCTCCCCTTTCTGCCTTTGACCTTCATGTATTGACAAAATAAGTTAGAAACTTTCTATTCCACTTTTTTTCCATATACTGATACAATCAGTCACATATAAAAGAATACAACTGACAAATGTGATAGTTTGCCACTGCTACCACTGAAACATAATTTCACTGCCTTGTGAGTACCCAGCTAAGTTTACTTTAGTTTCCTACTTCCAGATCTGAAAGATTTGCTATTAAAGAGGAAAATCTTTTATTAATCCATTCGGTTAATTTAGGCAAGAATCTTACAAAAATGAGTATAAATATGTTTTTAGGTCTTCTAAATTAATGTCTCATTTAATAATTCCCAGCAATAAATATATTCACAGATGAAGAGTTATTATCACATTTAGAGATGACAAATATAATTTTGTTCTCATCTTCTGTCCTTAAAGTTATCTCATTATTCTAAATCTTCTTATGCTGATACTTCCTTGCCTTCAAAATCACGAGCTTATCTCCAATGTTAATAAAAACAAACAAAAAATCCATGTAGGCGTGTGCAGCGTTCACCATACTTACATCCTGGTATTTTGAGCCCAATGCCTATAGACACTTTGAAATTGATGTGCCTTGTCTAGAATCTGGACTTCAAAGTGAAACTAGTGTCATAAAAAAACTCACTGCTTCAGATCAGGTAAACTTTTAAACTCAGCTCTGAATGAAAATAAAAAAAAAAAAAAAAAGCTTTATTTTTGAATTCAGCTTCCTCTTTGAAGTCTGGCTTCAATCCAGTTTTGAAGAATCTGTCAGCAAAGTCAGCAAGGCTTGAGCTGGAGGCTTGATTTCTGCAGGCTGTTTTGTCCTCAGCTCAACTCGTAGAGATTTACTTGGAGGAGTCCCCCAAACAGTTGTGATTATTGCTATTCCTCCTCCTCAGGAGAAAACTTAGGGAATCTGCTGCATAGATAGGATGGAGAAAAAAATGAAAGAATAGACATAAAACTTATGATTTTGTACTGAAGACTTTTGCCATTCTTTCAGTCTACTCTCACTTCACTCTCTTTTATCCATGTTAAAAGAGAGGGGTTAAAAAAAAAAGAGATATCTTTGAAACCCAAACAGGGGTCTTATCTTGAAGATAGCTTTATAACAAGCAGTTTATGATAGCTCCTCGCTCACTGCATTACCTCCCACTGCTGAGTGATTCCCAGCTCCTGGAGCTATCCTCTGAGCACATAAGGAAATTCAGAGTTAAAGCCTGTGATGCGAGATTGTAAAGCTCTTACTACTGCACCTATGAAAAAAGCTATGGTACAGAGTGCCTGTACCACAAATATTTCAGATGGTTTTGGCCACAGAAAGAAAGTAAAAGTAGATTTTTGCTGTTGTTAACATAGTACACTTTAAGCATAATCTTTAAGAAATAGCAGAATGGTTTATTTTACACTGGTTCAGATTCCACATTATGCATAACTATTATTCCTGTTATGAGTTGAAGTTCAGCTGCCTTACGCTTTAATTCTTTTTGGTAAATCAGACTTTTTTCATGGATTGCCTGTGACATGATGTCAGTTCAGGGAAAAGGAAGGCTGCAACATGTGAAAGAGGATGCAATGCAATCAGCTCTGGAAGAGAATAGAGGCATGATGGAGGAGCAGGACTATTCTAGGGTACCAGAACAGCTTGGGAAAGTATGTCAACACTGAATTCAACAGGGAAAAATTCTTTCTCTTCAGTGTGGTAACTGAAAATGCTTTGGTGTGAAAGTGATTCCACCTCCCCTCCTTTTCTTAAGAAAAAGGAAATAATTTCAGGAAGTTTCTAAAACAACACTTGTGTTTCAGAAACTGCATTTTCCACCAAATTAAAAAGTAATAAAACAACATTAAGGTGTAGGAATATGAAGAGTTGCTTAACAATATTCAAATAATATGTAGTCAAGGGCTGTATATAATATCTTAGAGTAAAAAAAAAATAACAAAAAAACAAACCCAGCTATATTTTTTGCCTTGTCTTCATGACAAAGAGCTGACTTACCAGATATAAGAGCTTCTTAAGGCTATGAAGCACAACTAAAACAACGGATAGAAGTTTGGAGTGAAGCTCAAGCAGAAAGAACATGCTGCAAATGGTTTTTGCTGTTGAGGTAGTGGATTTTAATTTTTTTATATTTGTAAGTCAAGACTAGATTTAGGGAGAGCAAGCATTAACTATTAGGCTGCTGACAAAACTGCTGTCTGAAGCCTCTTGCAGTTTTCAAGGAGTCCCAACAAAATTTAAAGCAGGTATTGTTTATTATTCTTTAACTGATATTAGATGAATATTCAAATGATCTGAAATAAATAAATAAATAATTTTCAAGATAGGTAATTTAAAAAAAGATAACCAGTAGTCAGGACTTTTTAATCCAAGTGGCCATAGATTTTTCCTGTTCTCTAAAAAGGCCAATGAATGCTTCCTTGTTGTTTGGGATTTTTTTTACTACTACAAGGATAAGTTTAGATAATCAAATCAATTCAGACCATCAATCACTTTGAGTCCATGCTGAAACACCAGATGTGGCATCGTATTTGAAAGGTTAGTATTAGTGCCAGTATTTCTCATCTCTAAAAATGAAAGATCTTCCTTTGATTGTTGCAGAACACAACATGCACAAATGTTTCTACTCTCACTACCAGATTCCTATCTGTGTTTGTATTTTTTAGAAATCTTCATTCCAACTTTAAATTAAAAAGTAGAGAATATATATTATCCTCCAAAATTAAAGCATGGAAGAACTCATATAATTTGTTGATATTTTCTACAAATAAAAAACAATTTTCTGTGAGTTTGAATCTTTCCATTTTTTCTTGGCTAAATGTCATAAGTGTCACAAAAAATATAAAAAATATTTCTGGAGTTTGACCATAAGTTTTATGGTTGAGACCTTTTCAAGACTCTCCAATACCCAAGCAGCAATTGAATTCACCTGCTTCGAAACAGCACCTAATTTTAAGTTTCCCTTAGCTTGGTCTGAGGTTTCCCAGCATGTCTAAATTTAAGTATGTTCAGAGTGCCTGTTCTGCATTTATCTTCTACCTAAAGCCAGACTCAGTCTAGATCTAAGAACCTGCTTGCCCAAATTCCGTGTAAAATCCTTATAAATCAGCAACTAAGAAAAGAGCTAAACCAGGTAGAAACCCTGAGTCTCTATCTTCTGGTGAAGCTTAGCGATCGGAGCCTGGAGCTTACACTCCAAAATTTCCCCACAGTCCCGTCTGGAATTAATGACAAGAAGCTTTAACTAAGCACCCAGGAGTGCCCTTCTGGGCTGTGCTAGTGGTAGAGGTGGTTCCTTAAATTTAAGCAAAGAAAACTGGGTACCTATGTTACAAGTACATACTCTCATCTTTGTTTTTTCAAAGTTTAATTTTTGTATATATCTGAATGTTTATTTAGAAATTAAAAAAAAATTAAAAAATTAGAAAAACTTCATAAACTGTGCTCAACCAATAAGAATTCTTGAATGTCTTCAAGTGGTTATGGAACTTAATACATGCTACTAAGTTGAAACATTCTAGAAGGCTGAAAAGTAATGCTGTTAGTGTGCTGCTAGCTCTCTTCTTCCTCTGGCCAACACCAAACTCAGTAACATCCCTTCAGCATAAATTCATCTTTTATTCTTCATCTGTTTGCTCTTCTCTGTCTCAATCAGGCATGGGGAAACACACCACTGAGAGAGAGCTCACCAAGCTGCCGCCAACAGGAACTCTCTTCCACATGAACTCTCTTCAAACTGATCACCTTCTTGTTGCTTCTTCCAAACTGGTCAGTTCCTAGTTGATATAGTTCTAGCCTTGCCCACCACCCCAACCATGATCACCTGGGGGAAGGTGGGGCCTCACACTGGTGGGCCAGGTTCTGCCTCTGGGGCCTGAAACCACTTGGGGAACAAAACCTGTTGCTGGATTGTGACTCATCCATAGGTCAATTTCAACTCAGAGCCCACAGCTCAGGTCCCAGCACTTCAGTTAGTACATCTTGTCAGAAATAAACAAAACTCTGTGATATGTTTTATGCTGAATATTGTGTATTATTTAGTTTTTTACTATGGCACTTAAAGTGTGGTGGGGGCTTCCTACATATGTTAAAAGGTGTAAAATAGCAAAGTAGTCTTCATAATCTAAAATGTAATAAATACACAGAGCTAAAAAAGAAATCAGAAAAAAAAATAATTGTGCAGAAATCAACATGCTTCCCTCTAGTTAACATGGCAAAAGCATCTTCATTGGATACATGAATACCCACCAAAAAAGTGGCAGAGGGAAGGTGGTAAACAAAATGTGCATTTAGGAAGATGAAATAGAGGTAATAATTCATCATGTTTATACTTCTTTTCTGCAAATTGATTTCTATGAAAGAATCATTGTATCTATGACCAAGTCTGGTTCCACAGGGAAGAAATGTGTGCAGTAAGTTCTGTCCAGCGTGCTTCCTTCCTGCTTATACCACAGTGTACCCTTATGAAGGATATTTGCCAGATTCAATGTGACTGTACTAGGTACCTGACTTAGAACTGATGCATCTACAGTTCAAGTGTATAGTGCTCAGAGGCAAACTAGTTACCCTAAAGTAAGTCCTGCTTACTAATCTAATCCTCCTACACTCTTCCTCCTCAACTCTCTCAAGAAAACTAATGCCTCTGAACTCTCCCAGAGATTGAGTCAGTCTGTCTCAAGCTCCTAAATTCATCATGCCAGATATGAACTGAAGTCTTCATCTATAGCTGGCAGAAAACAGAATATGACATACAGCAATATTCTGTATCTTTTTTAAGAGAATGAACTGTTATCTTATACAGTAACATGAAATTGAAACAGGACATTTCAGTGTTACAATTCTAAAAGGTTTTGTGGTTTGTTGTTTTCCATGGGTCCCAAATGTTTAATTCCACAAAATAGCTTTGTATGCAATTGTGTAACATAACTGTGCTCATAGGGTACAAAATTATTATGTGACAATAAGTGAGACCTGTTCCTGCCAAAAAAAATAAGTGAGGATGCAATTTTGAACTCTCTACTCAACACAAAATGCTGTAGTTTCCACCTCTTTACAGTCCATAAGGGTAATGATAGCACAGACTAGACTTTTAAAAACTATTAATTAGCTCCCATGGCTTTCAGTGGGAGTTGGATATTTAAATACCTCTAAAACTTTTGTTGAATATACTTTTAATTAAAAGATTGGTTGCATAACTGTGCTGCTAGCTCTCTTCTTCCTCAGGTCAACACCAACTCAGCAACATCCCCTCAGCATAACTTCATCATTTGTTTGCTCTTCTCTATCTCAAATAAGAAACATATCTTCATCTTTTATTCTTCATCTGTTTACTCTTTGCCATCTCAAATCAGCCAAGGGGGAACACACCACTAAAAGAGAGCTCACCAAGCTGCCCCCAACAAGAAGTTCTTCCAACCAGTCCCAACAGGAACTCTTTTCAAACTGATCACCTTCTTGGTGCTTCTCACAAACTAGTTGGTTCCTGGTTAATATAGCTTTAGCCTCACCCACCATCCCAACCATGATCACCTGGGAGAAGGCAGGGCCTCACACAGGTGTGCCAGGTTCTGCCACTGGGGCTTGAAGCCACTTCGGAAACAAGACATACTACTCAATTGTGACTCCTCCATAGGTCAACTCCAACTTGGGGCCCGCAGCCCAGGTTCCAGCACTTCAATAACTTGTTAAAAAAAAAAAGAAGAAAAGGAAAGAACAAGAGAGATGAAGGTTTTGACCCTACTTCAGTAAGTATTTGCATGTCTCTAAACATGTGAAAAGTTACATGCTGTTGTTAGGATCCTAGGTGAAGCAAAAACTAACATTTATTTAACACCTTCCTGTATCAGAATTTCTTTTCTACTCCAACATAAGCAAATAGAAGAGTTCTGAATATATTTGCTCATGCTATGGTTTATCAGTATAATAGTATTTTCACAAGTATATATTCTAATATATTATCAGAACTCTTATCCTTTTGCATTAGTGAAAACTAGTCAGTGAGGGCTTCATTGTTAAATGTGAGATTTATTTTAAGCCAAAAGGAGATTTTTAAGGATGTAGGCTTTGTCATGCCTTGATAAGTTTATAGAACTTAAAAATATTTTCAGTCAGATGTCTTTTCCACATTAGAATTTAGAAATCTGAGACAGTGAAAGGAAAAGGACAAGAAACAGTTTTTAAGCCTGTCATGTTCCAGTGGGTTTGCATTTTTAGTGTTTCTGTTTCCAGTGCCTTACCTCAGGAGAAGAAGGATGGGATAGCCAGAAAATCAGAATAATAATGGGGAAATTTTATCTATGGAGCTACACTAGGACATTTAATGATGTCTGTACCCTTACTTTCACACTTTTTTTGTCGTTGTTAGTGGAAGTTTCAATCTTATTCTGAACTGACAACGCTAGCCTTTCAATTCTCAGCATAACAGCAAAGGCAAAGAGGGATGATATAACAGAAGAATATGATCATTAACATCCACATGATTTCATCTTACCTTGTTTTTACTTAAGCTAACAGCAAGGTGTTTAGTATATTACTAAACTACCAATATATGAGAATTTGCCTGAAAACTCCATAAAAAAAAAATCACCTCTAAAAATTTTTATAACTAACAGTAAAGGGTACCTCAATGTCTATTTCAAAGCTGATTTGATGAATACAGAAAAGGTCAAACTAAAAATAACTAGAGTGAATCAGTTATAAGTGTAGTAACATATGCCTCATTTAATAATGAACTCTAAATTTGCTCTGCAGTTTAAGTAGTATCATGAATGCTAATTCTGACAGTAAAGGGTTATGAACTACCTGTCTGCTCAAGTCTGGCACAAGGTCAGGCGGTTATAGAACTAATGAAAACCCTGATGTACCAAAAGGTGGATGATTGACACAAGTGTGCTAACTGAAGAAAGTGCTGAGGAGCTCTGGTGCATTCAAAATGACAGTGTCCTGAAACACAATTTACAGCGCTCCATTTGTTTAGCCCAAGTGCAGCAACAAGCCCAAGTGCTTATTGCCTACTTCAACAGTGCAAGAATTCAGGGCATATTGTATTAAACTTTTACATGCCAATCACCAGGGAATTTTTTCTGGTATGATTTGTAATGCTTAACCTAAGGCCACTATACTCTGAATATGTGATTATGCTTAGAAAGAGTTTTTTGTATATAATTCAAAGTATCCTGAAAGGATGAAAAGGAATTATTGTTAGATCTTTGCAAGTGAAATAAAGCATAAATCTGTAAACCACTCAGCTAATAACTTTAAAATTGATTATACTAAATTGTTTGAAAAATCTGCATTCTTCCATATGCTAGGAAAACCTTTGCTCCTTTTACCTTCTTCTGTACACTTCTTTTCCAGACCTTTGCATATAATATGATAAATTTTCATCCATTTATTCCCTTTTTAGATCAATCTGCAATGTTATGAATATTATTATTTAATTCCCAGATTTCTATAAGTAATGAAATATTTTTAGAACATTGAGATACTGAACAACAAATCATGTTCATCTAATCACATATAATGAGGATCAGAATGTATAGTGTTAGTTAAAAAACAATAGATTATTTAGAAATCTTTAAAATACGCAATAGGTAAAACAAACAACTTTTGAATTATGGTGCATTTCTAAGATAATTCATTCACCCATGTAGGAATTTAGCCACCCAAAAAAATTCTTGAAGGAAGGATTTGAGCTACAAAATTGTGACATTAATCTGGTTTATCAAGATTTCATGATCTGGAGTCATTCTGATCTGAGTAACTTTCAGGGTGTGCAGAAGCTCAGAAAAATTCTGTTCAGCTCAGGTAGGATTCCAATTTTAAAAGATGTTAAGAGGTATAATAGGTAGTTTTAAAGAAAATTTTTCTGGTCTAGTAACAGCCTTTACGGCTGGCCAAATGTCTGTAAATCTGTATAAGCATCACGTCAGTCACCTCATCAAAAGTGTCTACATGTCAGCTTCTTTTTTCATTTGGCTAGAGGATATCTATTGCATGGCATTTGAACAGCTCCCTTTTGTCATGTCTTCAGTGACTAGACATTAATACTACCACATGTAAACTGTAAAATGATTATGAGAGACACATTCTTGTAAAGCCATTTGTGTAGTTACAGGTTCCTCCAGGATGCTTTCTGTAATAGGCCAAGTTCCTGACTTTAACTCTATTGCTAATCATTATATTACCTAAATTTCCCAAGCAGTCATTATCAGCTACCAGGACTTCTAATATTTTGTTTCAAAAGGATACTTAGCTAAAATTGCTTTTTAAGAATTGGCTAGAAATATACAGATACATAAATATTCATTCTTCCATATTGTATACATATACATACATGAAACACATGATAAACTACATTTTCCAGGTATTTGTCTGTCATGGAGACACCCACAAAACAGACAGCAAGAGCTATCAAAATGGGGTTTATTGACCCAGCATTCCTAATGACAAAAGTTCAGATGTCTGGTGGGAATTTATCTACTGCACAATTAATAGCTAAAGTTTGAGAAAAGACAAACCAAAATGTGCGTACGCTCACTACTAAGGGGGAAACCTCCCACACTAGTGCCCAAACTTACCACTTGACAAAGAGGGGTGAGGCTCACTCAATCCACAGAGATCTGCTCTATCTGTGGAAGTATCCTTGGATGGCCTGTCCAAGGGGAGGGTCCGACTGCCAGGCCCACTGCTCTGCGAAGGAAGAACCATCTCAACTGGTTTTTAGGTGGGGCTCCATTTATACCTGAGTCGAGGGTGCACTGTGGTCATTCTAATTGGCTGAGAGGGACAAGCCCAGACAAAACAGGCCAAGAGTCTAGACCCTGAGATTCCAGTTAATCACCTTGAGATGCCAGTTAATCACCCTGACGTGTAGTTTATTGAAAACTGTTCTGGCACACTCTGTTTTGTCTGTCGGGGAGGCTGTACCTGCCACATTGTCCTATACAGAAAGAATAATTTTTACACCAAGACACCTCCTATACTAGCCATACACTGACACTTGAACAGAGGATCATTAATTCTAAAGAAACTGATTATTACATCTTGACCAAGCCAGGAAAAGCAAGATGATACTGCTTTTCCAGTCCTACAGTAACTGGCTGGAAACATGGCTGAAATCTGAAAGAACATCTATTGTCTTTGTATTTTGTTTCCTGCCCTTCCTTACATCATCCTTCTTCTAAATATCTCAACTTGTAGAATTTCTACAAAATTTACTCTTTGTAAACACTTACTTTCTTCAAAACTTTAAAGTGACAGTTTGACAAAGCCGTGCTTTTTTGAGTGTGTCCCTCCCCCCAAATCATCCTCTGTTCTGTTCATTAGTGCAATGGCAGCATTTACTCATTATTTTTCAGCTGTTTTCTTTTATAAGGTTTTTTTAATAAGGATTGTTGTTCTTATGTTTGCGTAACATGGCATAAAGTGGAGCTGAGATCTGACTCAGTGACAGAAAGAGCAAGCACTGACAGAAAGAGCAAGACTACATTTTGCTGTTCAGTAGAGACTATAATTCCCTCAGCTTTGAAATGCTGCATGTAGAATAATGTATATAGTGTTGAGTCCCCTAGTTCAGCCAGTTATCAACACCTAAATGTGGTGAGTTACCAAAATAGATGGCTAGAGCATAGGATGTACATGAAGAAGCTGAGGGAATTGGGTTGACTTAAAAAGAAAGGCTACAGAGGGATGTGATTGCAGTCTTCTTCCTTTACCTAATGGAGGTTAAAAAGAAGATGGAGCCAGGTTCTTCTCAGAGAGTGACAGAGAAAAGAACAGAAGACAACAACCACATGTCACAGCAAAGGAAATTCCAGATAGATACAGGCACTATTTGACACAAGGAATGATTAATTATGGAACAAGTTGCTTGGGTAAAGGCTGGACAAAGGCTGAAGTAGCCTGGACTCATTTCAAAGCTGACCCTTGGACAGGACTCTGGACTAAATAAACTCCAGAGATCGCTCGTAGCCTAATTGTAGGAATCCCAGTGCTAAATTTGATGGAATTATTGGTCTATAATGCTGGATAAACCATCTATGTGACCTTGCAAATGCACTAAATTGGAGTTTAAGAAATGAAAAAAAAAAAAAAAAAGAAAGAAAAGAAGGTAATAAAAAGTAAGATAAAGTAAATAAAGAATTCCTTGTATTTGTAATGTGCCTTTCTGCAACCTGTCAGCTGCAATGTAATGTATACGTTCTTCCGTGTTATTCAAATGTGAATTTGCTGCTGTTGTATGTCACCATAGTAAACCTATAATAGTGACAGGTTTTGGCTGTTAAATAGAATAAGAAAAATGCATTAAAATGCATTTTCACATAATGGTGAGACACAAGGTTCATGTTGGTCACATGCAATCACAATGACCGAACCAGAAAAACAACTTTCATTACCATTTCAGCACATGCAAGAATCAAGATCTGTACAAAGTTGCTGAACATAGCAGATTTTCACAGTGATTCAAGGCAAAGTCATTTAGCACAGATGTTTCTGTAATTGTGGTGCGCTTACAAATTTCAGTGTTCAGTGGTCCTTGAATACACATTTCCCATCTCTATGTTGTATGTTGAGTAATTAACATGAAAAAATGAAAGGAGCCTAGTCCTGATAAAGTATACCTGCTTGAAGGTTGGGGGAGGGGTGTATATGGGGTGGGGGGTGATTAGACAAGAAGATGATGAAATTTTGTTTGGTTTATTTTTATGCTTATATGATGCCATCTAGCTTTGTTCTTGGATTTAGGAGTTTGGTTCTGTTTGCTTGCTTGCGTGATTGATTGATTTTTAGGATAGGGATTATTTCACACATGCTGTTTCATTTTGGGATGAGTGAATGGAAAGAGCTGTGATCAAACATGTTGGAGTTCTGTTTCATTCTGTCATCCAGCAACATGAAGAACGCATCAGATCTGTTCCAAAAAGCAGGGATTGCTTACCAGTCCTTTAGATATTTGTAGTAATCTGAATGGCAGATTTGCTTTCCATTAAAATCTGATAATCTTGTTAGTTTACTTTTAATATCACATCTGTGGGCTCGAGAAG
>VYZX01000499.1:7341-25780 GCA_013401335.1 Brachypteracias leptosomus
GCAGGATCTGTGCTGTATCCTGTGAGAATGGTGTATTTATGGGATAAAACCAAAGCTAGTATCTTTCTTTTTTTTTTTGTCATAGAGTTTGGCATAAGAACACTCTGATGCTGGAAGATGGAAAACCTGCTGGGATAGTGTTAGAGGACTATATGCTCAGTGACATAAATCCCAAACTCATCCCTACTACCCATTAAGAGAGGTTTCTTTGGAGAAGAACTCCACAGCACACAAGCGTGTTTTGTTTCAGAGGGACTTTGTTGGTTCACTCTAAAGGAGAGCCTACCATCAGTTGTTGTGTTGATGCTCAAGGAAACAGGACTTGAAATTGAAGCTGGCAGGTTATTAGACAGTGGACTTCAAAATCCTTGGTATGGTAGACCCCATCACTAACCACATTGCCAGTGGAGAACTTGCATACCAACTTCTCTCTGTTGCCTGAGGTCAAGAATTTCCTTCCTTATCTGGCTTGGATGTCAAAGGGAGCATCTGTGGCACTGGCCTGCAGCTTGGACAGGGATGATTATCCCAAGCTGTGGCCTTGCTGTCACATCAAAAAGAAACTTTAAACCAAAAGTCTAACGCAAAGGGAAAATCCCTTAAAACATTGTCTTATGCCACATAAACTGTAACGTGAAGGGTTACAGTTCAAAAGGTCTTTACTAAAGTCCTTTGTTGAAAACAAATCTCAAATATGGGCTTCCAAATCTGTATTTTAAACAATGCTAACAACATCCGAGGACAGAGACTGTTAGGGAGAATGAGCAGAGAAAGATTAAGAAAGCAGTGGTGTAGATGGACGCTAGAATAGATATAAACAAGCAGAAAATCATGTCCTAACTCAGTGCTCACACATCGTGGCACAAGTGTTATCATTCTATGATCTGCAACTGGTAACCTTACAGAAAGTTTTAATGTATCATCCAGCCGTAACCAAAGTGTGCCACATCTCCTTTGTGAGTTTTAAACTATTGGTTAATCAACCTCATTTTTAAAAATATGTGCCAAATTTCCAATTTCAGTTTGTGTGGTTAAAGCTTGTAGTCATTAATTCTTGTTATGTTTTTCTCTACTAGATGAAAGAGCTCTATTTTCTCCTCATTAAGGCAAACATTTTGTAATCAATTAATCTCTCAGTCATCTTTTGATAAGCAGAACAGATTCAGTTCTTCAGGTCTCCCACAGGAAGGCATGTACTTCAGCCCTATTAATTATTTTTGTAACAACTTTTTGTATCTGTTCCAGTTTTCCTCAGTCTAGTGATCACGTCTGAGAGCATTCCTCTCATGGTTTTTCCTGTGATGTATGCAGAAGTTACAAATAAGAAAGTAAGAAATTAAATAAATAAATAAAGGGTCTTTCTGTTCCTCCATCACTGGCTGGTTCAAAATCCTACTAAGGTATAATAGTGATGGCATCCAATTTGAAGTTCTCGCTTCTGCATGACAATGCCTAAATAATTGTCAGAATCAGTGACTTCTCAGGACATAATTCTGCCATCCTATGCTCTAGCTTTCATTCCTCTTCCTAGATTGTCATTTGGATGTAGTGAGATTTCTTTTTGTCTTTTTGGATGGGTACAGATAAGCCAGGGATATAAATTGTTCCATATGACAGCCTCAGCTCACTGTTAGTATCAGTCAGGCAAGCTTCAGGGCACCTGCAGAGTATACTGTCATTTAAAAAGAGAGAGTTAACAACAGTAAGAGGAATTATGCAGTAGTGAGTGGGGAGGGCTTCTCCAGGTTTCTTTATAGTTGTCCCTATATTAATACCAACCTCCCTTCAGGAAGTGTTCTTTTCCCTCTTTCTCCCTCTCCAGATTTTTACCATGTCTTGCAAAAGTCCAATTATTAACAAGGAAATAAGGCACTGTGTTGGTCACAGTCAATAAATCAGTGTGGTTAGCAGGAAAAGGAAAAAAATCCATGGATGAAACTAGGATTTTTTAGTGTATAAGAGGAATAGAAAATATTTTACAGATTTGAGTCTTGTAATGAGAGAAGATGTTCATTAGAAAGGTTATCAAGCACCACTGGGATGCATCTTTTTGAGAATATGCGAGTTAAAACAATAGCTTTCTTTGATTCTATGCAAAATCAACCAACCAAATAAGTAAGTATAAAGCAAAGGTAATTTATTTAATTTTCATGTTCTTAATTTTTCAGGGAAAAATCCTGGAGTTTTATGCTTTCTTCTCATGCTGTCACAAATATATTCTAATGGCACTTTAGGTTTTACTGCAGCGCAGCATGAATTCTCCTGCCTACGTGTGTTCAGCAATAAATACAAAACAGGAGCGACCTGCAGCAAAAATACTCCCAACATATGACTCTCGTATTTACAGTAGAATTTCATTCAAAGCAAGCAAGCTCACAAGACTAAATCTAATTTTCTCACATCACTTGGAGAGCATAATGCTCCAGTGCCCCCATTTTGAGGAAAAAAAATTTGAAAGATTTTCTAGAACAGATCGACCCATATATTTAAATGGTGCAATTGAATGTTGGAATAGTTAAGCCAGTTCAGCTAAAAACAAATATGCAATAAGCTTTATAGACAGAGGGTCTATATGTCTATAATGCCCACAAGGGCATTCACAAATACAAGTTGTTTTCTATGTAGACAAAAGTATGCTTACGTAGATTTATGGTAGATCTTAAATGTTTATCTAGGGCTTTTTGTTTTCCAGAGAGAGGAAAGAAATAGAGAAACAAAATGTCTTTAGCACTCCTGTTTCATCTCTGTGTTCACCTCCAAATCTTTTCTTTGCTTTATGCCGGTAGTTACTTGTGTCACTGACATTAACTCCAGCCGGCCTCGGAGTACCAAGAGCAGAATAGTTCTGCCTATAAGACCTCCTATCCTCTCCAGGCTGAAGAAGGCAGTACAAGGCCAATAATAAACCTTGGCTGTGTAATATCCATAGGCAATTTGGCTGTGACAACACTGCCATGATGACATGGAAGTTACTGACATAACATGAAGAGCTGATACAGAAAAGAGCTGTGGTCTTAATAGTTTGGGGTTTTTTCCACCTGTACTAGCTTGCCTAATAATAGATACCATGTCTTCCTTACAAATGTTGGGCCTCTTATAGCCACCATTAAATGAAGGAATAGCACAATCAATAATTAATTTCTAGTGAATTTGCTCCATCTCTGATCGTTGCCAGGTTTTCATCCATGCTTCATGAAAGAACTGTTCTTGTTACACTTATTCCACAAAAGCTATAGGATGCTTTTGAAGGGTGGAGCTGACTGAAGGTTATAATAACACTGGTCCAAAAGTTGCTTACAAGACATGTTCTCTGTGAACCAGGGAACTTGTGCAGAATTTCATAAACTGGATAACAATCTCCTTGAAAGCATGCCTAGTTAGATTTAATGTTGCCTGTTAGGATTCTCTTTAATTTCCCCCAAAGTTTTCTACTCAGAGTAAATGTTTTGTTGTTATAAAGCAAAAGTTGAATTTGTTTGCAACTAGAAGACAGAGAAAGGAAATAGAAAGGAACAGAAGGAACTATAATTCCTATTTTCTGTTGTATTTGTGAAATAACTCAAGCTATTTACTTGCAGTTTTGAAGGCAGTTGAGGAGAGAAACTCTTGTTTTCTGGTTCAGAGCTTGAAACAGAGCTAAAAATTAGGTTTGCCTTAAATCCTTGGTTTTGCTCCACACTTCCTGTGTGACCCTGGAAAGCTGCTGTAGGATGAAGGAGGTGAATGGTCAATGACAGACTTGACTTACATCAGTACCTGACAGGCTGACCTCCATCTTCCTGGAGAGCATGCTGCAGGGGAACTCAGCTGAGGTCCTTGACCTCTGCAGGGCTTGTTGGGTGAATGATCGTCATCCTGTGAAGAGGCCATAAAGACAAAGAGTCTGCAGCTAAAGAAAAGTGTTTATTTCCCAGATCAGGAGAATGAAATTAGGAATATCTACTTATGAAATATTGTTCACTTTCTGTGTGAATGAAACACAGGATGCTTATTTTGTGCTGGATCAGTAAGATGATGTTCAAGGCACAAACTGTCCAGAAATAACTTTACCCTCTAGCAAATAACAACTGACACTGCAGAATAAATACCCATAGATAAATTTGCATAACTACAGCTGTCAGGTGCTGTAAGGTCCTTGAAACACTCAAAAGTGCCTAGTCAGATGATATACCATGAATATTATTTCCTACAGTATTACTAACTGTACTCCCACTTCTAGACCAAGTTCTCACCATGTTGGCCACTACTTATATTATTAGTGGTTGCTCAGAAATCACTTGCTGTTCCCAGTTTGCTCAGCTATCTACTTCCTAAGTACTGTATTATAGTGTTTTGAGCATGATAGTAGAAGACTGGAGTGCTGATAGCTGATTCAAGATCATTCTGATGTTTTGCTTAGGCCATAATGATTGTACCAACACAAGCATCCTTCAAATTCAAGATGTGTTCTCATATTATGAGTTTGGACAATATCAACAAATGAAAAAAATGCAATAATACCATAATACCTGTTCTAGAGAGGTATTCACATGTGGAAGTGTGTAAGAGTTTGTGGATAACCTCTGACATTTCAAAAAGCGATTGTTTTCTCTTCATGACAGAGCATTTTCTGCTGCACAGTAGAGAATATTGTGCTCTTCCTGTTCATCATCCAGAACATCCATTTAAGTTTAATTCACCAGTACTGAAATTCTGGTAAGGTTTGGAGGGAATTATTTTGGGTCATTTTGTCATCCTCCATTTTTCCTCATAAACTTTGTGGAATATGTTCCAAATAACAGAGCGCCTGCAGCAAGTTCTGATTCCCAGGGAGTCTGAAAGAAGGATTAGCAGTCAGGTGAAAACAAGCTCAGTGGAAGTCATCTGGCTGTCTCTTCAGAAATGCTTGTGTGTTTGACTATTTCCTGCCTAGTGCCTACCTTCATGGTTAGTCTTCTCATTCAGTAGAAAGGAAAAAGCATAGCAGAGAATTCCCTTAAGAACAGAGCAGAAACATGTGTTGCCTTCTTCAATTTTTGAGTGTCATTGCCAGTAGTAAGAGATTTGTTATAAAACAGCAATAGCTTTTCTGAACAGTTGAAAAGAAAAAAAAAGCAGTAAAAAGCACAGGCATAGTCTTAATATTTTGATTAGATTAGATACTTTCCATATGAATAATGAATCAAAACGCAAGCAAGAGGTAGTGAAGTTTGCAGGCCCCTTTAGCAACAACAGCAGCAGCTGCTTCACAAACCTGTAGCCAAGTCAATGGGGCACAACTTTCTTTAATGGGCTGGGTTTGTGAGAGGAAAGTTTCTTCAGAAGTGAACATAAAAGGAAGAAAGGCTTGAAATTAACTTGAGTAAGCTGTAAAAACAGAGAGTGAGAGCCAAGCTTTAAAACATTTTTGAGTCCTCACAAGTAGGTGAAATTGAAACAGTTCTTGGACTGTGACGTGGGATGGAGAGACCTGGGAGAGCCGAACTTGTTAACCCTGCCTTGGCCATGGTTAATGCCAGCAGGGCTGGGATGAGAAGCAGGTGGCATTGCTGCTACAAATTGACCCACCACAGACATGGATGTAAGTGCAACAGCAGAAGCTTTCAGGATGGCTGTGTTGGCAGGAGATGTGGTGCTTGAAAAACACAGTTCCTTACATGTGTCCTGGAGGAGGGGCTGGAAACAGCCTTTTCCAAGGCTACTTCTCTCTCCACAATCTGCTGCCCTTGTCATCTCTTTGCTTAGTCTGAAGCCAGACTCTCCGTATATGTTTTGTTCTGGAAGAAAGTCATATTGAGAAATATTCCTCTTTTTGGTACTGATAAACAGACAAAATATTTAGTTAATAGTCTGAACTAATGTGAAGTAACATGATGAAAAAATGCTTATGGAATTCCTACATGAAAGGTTTATTTCTGTCGCAGCCAGTGAGGCAAGCAACAGAGCAATAAGACAGTCAGTTCTTACAACTTCATAGTTACCTGGTCTGATACAGACCAGCTTGAAGAAAGACCATTTTATCTGATACACAGCAATTGAAGAAAGGCCATTTTACCTAAATTATTTGCTCCTCAAACCCAAGCAAAAAGACTTATCCAGTTTGGAAAAGAAAGTGAAATATTCACTCAGTATATCCAGATTCCTCAAAGTCATAAAAACATTGCTTTATTTAGCCTGGTGATATATTTCACAGTACGAAACACTGGAGACATTGTTAAGGAATCTTAAAAATGAAAAAATGTTAGAAATTCAGCAGAACTCAGGTGTTGATGCTGCATCCGTTGGACTTCATAGCAAAACCACAGGTCTGCTCCCCGTGATGAAAGCTGATTAGTTTTTCTGCCAATAGTATTGTATACAGGGAAAGGCAGATTTTTGGGAATCCTCTAAAAAACCTTGTAACATTTCAAGGTTAGAAGTGGGTGAGTGCTGAGAAAACCTGACCATTAAGAGAGTTACACACTGAGAAACCTTTATCTATGACGAACTGTAATTATATAAGTGATTACTCAGATGTCAGCCGTGACCAGGGGACATGGCAGGGGTAAGGCTGCCATCATAGCAGGCACTCTGCTGGCAGCGGTGTGCTCCGTGCCAAAGGAAACGAGGAATCAAAAGGGGAAATAAAGACATCCCAAAGTGACATGGCTTCCTCCCACTCACAGAGAGCATTGCTGGCAGCACTGGTCTCCTAATCCTTCCTAATACTTTCTCTACTTTGAATGAATTGACTTTGTATTTGCTTTCAATTCTTGCCTACCAGCTTTATTACTAATTTATTAACATTTATCTATTATTAATATATGTTAATTATTGATTGTTATTAATTTAATTGTATTTTCTCAGTAAAAAATTACAGTAAATGAACATTCAACTAGAACACATGACGAAAAACATTTGTGAATGGAATAGTAAGTCCAAAAAAGTTAATATTAGGAAGCAACTATTAAAAAGGTATTTAGCATGGAATCATAAACTGCTTGAATTATTTATTTGTTACACAATTCACTCACATGGCAATTCCTTTGATTAAATTTTTACTTTGGTTGGGTCTGCATAGCAATCTCAATGCTTTTCCTGTAGTAATCCAACACAGCTCAAAGGCCCAATACTGCAATGAGATGCTCATGAACAATTTATTAATTGGTTACTTTGCAAGATCATATGCTTTCTTTTGAGAAAAAAAAAAATAATTCTGTTTTTTAGTTTATTAGTTATAAATTGTTCTCCTGATTGTGTTCTAGAGGCTCTAAAACACAAGCCATACTGGTAATTGCACTTTTCTTTTCACATTTTCTCTTACTTCAGTTATACAACACTTTCAATTTCATTCCTTAAACTCTTGAGTCATGCCACTATTACCCCTGCATAAGTCCCAGACACTGGCAGAGTGGTTTTGTGTGTGAATGGAGGGCTCCTGGAGAAGCTTTTCCCTGACAGTCTGGAAAAACAAACTCCTCTTTAGGCATATGGCTAAGTGCAGTATGGAAGTGATGCCACAAGTTCTGTATAGTCCAGCACAAGATGAGAAGACATATCCTTCATTTTCAGTGTCTTTTCCAAAATGTATTTGATGACACTTCCAAGGGGTCCAATACTTGATATTGGACCTGTTGGAGAGGGTCCAGAGGAGGGCTAAAAAGATGATTAGAGGGCTGGAACACCTCTCTGATGAAGACAGGCTGAAAGAATTGGGCTTGTTCAGCCTGCAGAAGAGAAGGTCCCAGGGAGACCTTATTGCAGCCTTCCAGTATCTGAAGGGACCCTACAAAAAGACTGGAAAGGGACTTTTCACAAAGGCCTGTAGTGATAGGATGAGGGGTAATGGGATCAAACTGGAAGAGGGTAGGTTTAGATTGGAAATTAGAAGGAAATTCTACACACTGAAGGTGGTGAGACACTGGAACAGGTTTCCCAGGAGGGTTGTGGATGCTCTGTCTCTGGAAGTATTCAAGGCTAGGTTGGATGAGGCCTTGAGTAACCTGGTCTAGTCAGAGGTGTCCCTGGCCATGGCAGGGGAGCTGAAACTAAATGATCCTTGAGGTCCCTTCCAACCCAAACTGTTGCATGATTCTATGATATGAGAGTGTTTTGTGTTATGGTCACTGGGAGGTGAGTGAACATTTCCAGATATTTCAGTCCTAAATGTCTTTTATTCACCACCAGTATGGGCTGAATTGGATCCATGGACCTCATTCTGGTTCTTGCACTGATGATAAATGTGGTAGGTAAAGTAGATGAGGTGGGATGCTCTCAGGGTTTGCTTCTGTGAGAGGTAAATAAATTTATACCATTTTGGCAAATTATTTAAGCACCAAAATATTTTTTACACTTATGTGTTTAGAGGCTGGCAAAACTGAAACCCACATCCCCATAATATTCTTATTTATTCCCTTCTGTAAGCAACCTTTTAAGCAAGATAAAAGATTCAATACAACCTTAAGGCATGTGCACAAATATCCTTTCTCTCCTTCCCTCTTCCTCCCCAGTGGCTTAATTTATTTGTTAAACTAGAAAAAAATGCAAGCCATAGAGAGCTGTCTATATGATGAAAAGGAGGTGAATAAAGCTAGGAGACTCTTTGAGGCAGCCCCAAGCAACCTGCATTGGGATATCTGAGCAACAGAAAGGACTTGGCTAGATGGGGCTTCGACTGTTGAAGTTGTGACCCCATGACATTGCTATGCCTCTCAGCCACGTGCAATTTCTCTTAAATCCTGGCATGCACTCCTTTTACCTCTCTTACACCTTTCCCAAAAACATAACCCCACAATTGATTTTGTATAACCACCTCAAGAGCAATCAATAGTTCCTGAAATCTAATGCAGCACTTTGTTAAGCTTGCAAATGGAATAACGATTATGTGGGGTCAAATGCTGGACCCAGGCCTGGTTTGCCCCTTTCAGATATGGGCAGAAAAGGTTTCCCTTGCATGCTAATATGTTGTGTTTCAACAGGGGTCAATAGCTTCAGACTTGATCTTGATAAGTATTTAAAGGCATATTGTTGGAAAGTGTTATCTGAGGCATTTTAAACCTACAGAGAAGTGAGGAAACTAAAACATGTATTTGCTGGACAGATTCGATTACACCTATAAAATCACGTCATTCCTGGTCTCTCTGTGGTGCTTTAAAATTAATTCCTTAATATAATCTAATTTGGATTTAATTCTATAAAAGAATTGCCTTGTTGTCACTCTCCACCCCAAACGGACCCCAACTGCCCAGCAGTTTGCATGAGGTAGATTGAGGTGTCGTCACCTCTCCTGCTCTTCAGAAGCCTTGCTCAGAAGGCAGCTCACTGCAATACACAGTCTCCCCTCTGCAAGGTGCTGCAGGGCCAGCTGCAACGATAGGAATCCTGAGATTGTAGAAGATGTGGGATGACAGGTATCTGGGGGAGAGAAGTGCTGGGAAAACCTAAAGATGGCACAGAGGTTGAAGCAGAGACTGAATCCAAAAAGTAAAAGTGGCAGATCTTAAGCAAGGTTGCCCATGATTTGTACTGAAGGTATCTCTCATTGTGAAGCACCCAGCCCCAATTGATGTGCACGCCATGCTCCTTCCTTGCATGCTCTGTTTAGCAATGAAGTCACTGACCTTTTCGTTGTCCTCATGATGCTTTCAAAGATTGAATGTAGGTTGTTTTCATCTCCCCAAATGCTGACAGTCCTCTTCTTGTTATTAACCATTCTGGAGTTATATCAATTTTATAAGTCCACTTCTGAAGGCAAGGAATCAGTGGAAGAGGATAGAAGGTATCAGAAGTTGCTATTAGGAGGATACTCTGAAACAAAATGAACGAAATCCCTAGATTTCTGAGCAGGAAAGAGATCCACACAGGAAATGTTCTTCCTAAGGGCAGGTGCAGCCTGATCCATGCCACTGGACAATGATTTTCTGACACATAATGATATATGCTCCAAGATTTACACCATCTTGTAATTCTTCGTTGTCTAATGCTTTAACAGTGGAGACACTGTACATAGAACAGCTTCACAAGTTCCCAGCTCCTGCTGGGTTTTTTCCTGATTTTTAGCTTTGGCTTTCTCTATGGGGAGGCATAAAAGTACAGGGAATGGATTTCTCAGCTACTTTAAAACTGAAATTAAGAAGAGCAGCAGTGATTAAAATATTTATTAATCCCATAAAGTAGGAAAAAAAGAGGGAATACAGGGTAAAAGTGAAAAAAGCAGCTCTAAAAGTGCTCCAGAGCACTCATGCAAAGGTAAAGAAGAAAAATGTTTCTATTACATAAGCTAGAGCTAGAACAAATTGCCAGGGAATATACGTCCCCAGCACAAAGAAATTTTTGTTTTAGCATGGCTTTTTCACCAGGAGGTGGGGCTGTTAAGCACTGAATTTATTCTGTGCTGCACTGAAAAACTGCGTAAAATGAAAACTGTCTTTCTCTTCCTTTTCCCTCTGAAAATCATTGTGAAAATGTGAGCAAAAATCATGAACTTTCTAGATATTTTAAGCGTTGATTTTATATTCTAATGCAAAAATGGAAATAACTTTAAAATGATTTTGCAATGGTTTAAGTGAAGTGCCTCTAGGAGTGAATTAAGTACCAATAGCTAATTAAAACAGGCATTAATTTGGGAGACTGGAAAGCTCAGGAGATTTGTAATTATTACTATTCCCAAGTTTCTATTGAGTCTATTTCTAGGATAGCTCTACAAGCCAGCTACAAGGATTAATTCACAAAAAGAAATCACAGGACCCTGCAATGTTGCTAATCGCATAATAAAAAGATAAATACATTTAAGGTCACTTGATTCTAATTCTGACAAGCTGCCACAAGGGATGAAAGCAGCTTTTCTAAAGTAAAGAGCCTGAGCTGAGGGAAGTGTTTATTTCTGGTGCTTCCATGGCTCCTGCTTTCACCTTGTCTGAGGGAGACGCTGCAGACCCCTTGGGATGAGAAGTGCAGCCAAAGGAAGGAAACATGAGGCACAGCAGTGAAATAGGTGCAGGTCTGAGCCCTTGCTCTTGCTATGAACCAAGACGCCTCAAAGGCAGGTCCACTTGCCTCTCTTCAGTGTCAGAATTGCCACGTGGATACTTCTCCGCTTCATAAGATATGTGTGATGGGCATATACTTACTGGGATAGACTTGCAATTAGGATGATTTAAAGGGATTATTGTCCCCATTGTGCTGTGTTGCAAGCTCTCACCTAACATAACATTAAATGTGGTTATTGAACAGTGCTGATTTGCTTCTGCGCCTGCAGAGGAAGCATTTCTAATAGACATCATCAGAGATTGCCAGTCCTTTCCCTGTCCTCACAAATACCTTGGATACAGCCCACCCTCAAAGAAAGCTAAAGAAAAGACCTGATGTCCGTGCAGAGGACCTTAACAGATATCTGCTTAGCCGTTCAGAGAGTCCTAACCTGGTTGCAGGACTTAGGTGGATCCCCCAACACCTGCCACAGCAGAGGTGGCCCTAACCTGTTCACAATCCAAAGTCAGTCATGAGTTAACTAACTCAGAGAAGGCCGTCAAGACATCCTCATTTACCAGAGCGTACAGTCACCAGGCAAGGGAAAGTCACAAGTTATTTCCGGCCACTGGTGCTATTGAGTTCAGGAGTAATGACTGATCATTGCGTCCCGTGGCAGTCACAGCTTCTGCCAGCTCATCCAAATGCTTCCTCCCACTCACAACACAGCACTCCCCTCTCCTCCAAGATGACTCATGTTATGTTCACTTCCATCCACAGCCCAGTGCCTGCCAGGCACTAGGAAGAAAGCACAGCCAGAATGTGGCCTTGGGTATCATGGCAAGTTCTATCTTCAGCATACGGAGGGCAATGATGTCCCGGCTGTTATTTGGTCCCTTCTGTGGCTTCATCTAGGAACCGAGCAAGATGAAAACTCATGAACAGGAGGGGTTTTGTGATAGTCAGCTGCTTGTGTTGTGTCCTACCTGAAAACATCAAAGATTTCAACCCCAAAAGAGTTGATTCAGTGCTTATAGAGAAAGTACCTAGCTTGTTTCCACCCTCCCTTTTCTGGTTAGATTTTGAAATGATTTAGCCTTCCTGCAGCTTTTTAAATGACAGTAGCCATTTAGGTGTATGTTTTGGTGTTGTGCCTTTGGCTAAAACCTGCAGATGACATTAAAGTGCCAGCATCTCACTGACATACAAGAATATCTCAGAAGACCTTGACCAGACAAATGTAGAGTTATCTGTGCAGAGATATTAAATTCCTATTGCAAAACACTCACACTGGGCTTGTAGGAGAGCAAAGCCATAAGCTATTGTGAGGAGGAGAGATATTGCAGTGTGATATGAATACTGTAGATGAGACTTTTACTGTGGATTCAACAAAGCCAGAATTTCATCCTACGCCACTGAACTCTTAAGTTAGAAAGCTTATGTATAGCATATACTCAACTGACTTTTGTGAGTTTCTTTGCTCCTGACCTGAAACACAGCAAAATAATTGACCTTGATTATAACTAGTCACACATGTTATATCTTTTTCTTATTTTCTTTTTCTTTCAGCTCCTGGTCAAAATACAAACACTCAATACATCTAGAACTTAGTTTCTGTAAATCTTTTTTTCTTTTTTTTTTTCCCCTTAGCTAGCAGCAACTTTCTAGTCCTGAAGTTTTACTTTACCTCTGGCTGAAATTTCACACTCATTTAATATTAAAATTTGACAAACTGGAAACATTAAAGCTGAATTATCAAGTAGTTTGAGGCTACAATTTAATCTACTATAAAGCAGACTCATTCTAATAGGGAATGTCTTGCGGTAGTTGTACTGTCTGTGCTTAATACAGTCTTTTGTTTCTGAAAAGTTACTCACAGCTTAAATAATTAACCAAGGTTTATGCTTGACATTACAATATTCTTCTTTGCATACAGATATGGCTGAACTGATGTGATTGTAAGATCCTCTGGGCAAAACTGCTGTTTCTTCTGTTGTACACGAGTGAGAAAATTAACAGGTAAAAACAATAATATAGTGAATCTCATTCAGGCAAGAGAAGAAATATAAGATAATAACAAATATTTACATCCTGATTTTGATTTGGACCCATAATTTTTCATTGCGGAAGTAGAAGAAAGCACATGGATTGTCATATCTGAAATCTTCATAGGCAAATATTCATAACTTTTGTTCAACACAGAATTTGAACTTGCCAGCGAGAGGTTATGATATTGTAACTTCTAGAACCTTTGTCTTGCTAATTAAATATGACATTAGAGGTCCATAAATTCCCAGCTGAGATGGTCATATTGTATTTTCTGCAAGGGTCTTTCAAGCACTGACATTTCCAAGCACAGGTCATGAATTCAGGGAGGGGCAAGGTTTGATCAGGATGCCCTTGTCTTCCTTGTGCCAAAAAGCACAGTTCTCTTTCAAGTAAATTCTGTCCTAAGCTTGACTGTTATGGCAGTGTTCATGAAAAAGCAAAGAAACAGCCCAACTATAATGAGTTAATCTGTGTGCAGAACGTGCAAACGGAAAGGTAATAACCTTAGCCAAAAGAAAATAAAAGAACAAAAAGGTTAGCAGGTTTATTTTGAACATTCTGACAGGGTACCAATAATGAAGAAAAAATGATGGACACTATAAAAGAAGCAGAAAATGTGCTTGTGACCAGGAGTCAAAGATCTGCTTGCTATTCTTATGCCAGACTGCTCTTGCAGTACTATATACTTTTATGATGATCATTTATTATTTCAAAAGTTTTGTAAGTGTTCCCAACATGGGAAACAGCAAATATGGCAAAACCTGGCACAAGAGCACGCTCAGATCTTGATCCCAGTTTCTCAAATTTCAGATGAGCTCAGACTTGAGATTTCATTTGGAGCTCCTATCTGAAGACATCACATCTCTGCCCATGCCATCAATCTATTTTGATAACAATAGGATGGGCTGTTTGCAGTGATATCTTGCTTTAAAATCTTAATTTATGCTGTAACACAATTCAGAGTTTCTTCTGCTCCCTTGGGATACGTAACAACTGCTGAACCCTTAATGGTGAAATAAATCCCCAACAAAATGAATGTAAATGCTCCCTTTAGCTTTAATTTCATCAATTCTTTTGAAAATTAGCTGAACATGGATAACACCTTTTTAATATCTAACTTTTCAGCATCTTCATGTAACTGGAATTTCTTTTCTTTTGTTTCTTGTGAAATATTGTTGAAAATATCTCTCTAGAGGGAGGCGGGGAAATTTTTGGTTTGTTTAACCATGAAAAGTCAATCTCAAAAACTATCCTGAGCTGAAACATTCATTGAAACAGAGCTTGCTTTGTGATGTGAAAGAAATGGAAAATGGCTTTTATTTTTACAGCTGTTGCATTGCTGGTGCACATGTCTGTATTGATATTAGCACTGGTTATAGTCTGTGGATGATGAATAAATATTTAGTGGATGGAGGGCATGAAGTTCATATATTGTAGATGTTACTGGGACATGACCCTTAAAGCATTATAGATGGTGATATATTGTTGGCTGTATGTATGTATCTGCCCTTAGCTTCCCTAAAGCATAATTTAGGAAGATACCTGTTCATTATTCAACCCTTCCAAGTATATTTCTAGTTGTAGAAATAAGACCATTTTAGTTCACCTAGTTCACCTGTTCTGTCTCATTCATGCTGATGTAACCCAGGAGCTGTGCCATTTGCTGCCTCAGAGTTTTGTTAGGTTTACAGAAGGAAAAACAAGAATTTGGCCCTAGCTGTGATTAGATACAAAACATGCTTACTACTGAATAGATAAATCTGATTTCAGTTTATTTTTTCTCAGGTAGAGACAAAGAAATCTTGCTGTCCGTTCTTTGCAAGCTTTGGTATATTTTTCCATTTACATTAGAAGCTTTTTAAATTCTTTATTTTTTGTCTGTTTCAGAGTGGCAGAAGTTTTCCATTGTTTTGAAAGAGCTGTTAAACACTGTTGAAATTAAGAACAAAATTCAACAGAAAATCTGGGAGGGTGGAGGTGCCTATTCCCACCTTATGCAATATGGACTTGGTGTGTTATGCATAAAAGAGAAGAAAGAGACTTAGAAAAAGGCAAACATGAGGACGAATCAGTAGAAATCAGGCTTGGCCAGCCTGTACAGCAAAACAGAGCTTCGTGGGTGTTCAGTCTTTCCTGCACCAAAAATGCAACCTGCAAAGTAGGTCCTGGTCCCTACTCTCTTCCCAGCCCTATCACTTCTGTTTCACCCACCACTGCTCAAGAAGATCAAACAGAAACACCAACTGTTTCATCATAATAGCACATTTTATTGTGGTAGAAGATGAGAGATAAAAGCAAAGGAGGAGATGGGACTTGGGGAAATAAATTAAGGGACCAGGAAAACTGCTTTTCTGAGTTGACTTTTGGCTGTTCTAGTTTGTAACAGGAGCAACAAAGATATCAGATGTTTGACAGGTTCCTTTCTGCTGGTGAGGTTCCTGATCTGTTCAAATTTCTCTCCACTCTATTGCTTATGTAGTTTGGTTTTGTGCCATTTAATTTGTGTACCTTCATGTAGTCCTTGAACGTGATTCTTTTTACAATAGAGCCCCTTTGCATTTCCTTGGCTTTATAAAGGGGACTTAATATTTTCTGTTTGCACTGATTTTAAAGACTTATGCCATATCAGAGTACTGAAGAAAAAGAGCTTAATGATTCCAAAAATCTACCTCCCTTCATCACATCTGGTTTGCTTTAGTCTCAAGGAGGTCTCTGGCATCTGTGTGCTACTGTTCCCCAAAGGGTACATAGCTGTGGTGTTCTCAGTGGAAGAGCTCTGAACTACCAGGAAAGCCTGAAGTCATCTGTCAGTTGAGGTGGTTGCTGAGGCACTTTCACACCTGCTTAATTACAGTGTGGTTGAGATCACATTCCTGAATCACATGAAGTCCATGTGAGCACATCATACTTCATGATCTGGCTTTCTATGCTTTAGAAAGGGATAACATGTGATAACTTTGCTGAAAGCCCTGTCTGGATGAGGAATTTCTTTATTTTTACAAAGCAATTGTTTGAGTCCAGCTTGCGGGTGTCTTCCTGTCAATGAAAGTGAGCAGTTCCTTGGTGGCTTCATCTGTATACCTGAGCACTACAGCGCTCAGAGAAGCACAGTGGAGGAAGATCTCATGCTTTGGACCTATTTAGTTATCATCTCCACTTGGGTAACAGAGAAGTGAAGGATGTTACTTAGAGACACTTAGAGACAGCACGATATCACAGGAGCTCCTTGCTCATTACTGTTTCTCAGACCAAAAGACTGTTCTATTCCTGTGCTGGTCTTTGATAAGCCAGGCTTTTTCTTTCAGCCGCCTTCTTTTGTTTCTATTTTCTTCTTTTTTTGGTTCCACATGCTTATGCTGAATTTTAGTAACCTCTGAAACAGATTAGGATATATTTTATACCTTCTCAGCAATGTTCCCTTGCTTGTTCTGTCCTTAAAATGAATTCTTCAGTTATTTTTTTCTTTCCTCAGGGGAATGCCCTGTTCTGTATTTTGCTCAACAAGAAGCAAAGAATGATTTTTCTATTTTTCTGGTTTTTGTTTGGTTTTGTTATTTTTTCTCTTTAAATAAAGTCAGGACTTATAAGGACTTAAAGCAGAGAAATAAAATGTATGCTTTTGACACTAGGGAGATATGGACAGTGGAAACACTTTACTGGTAATGGAATAACAGCAAAGCATTCACGGTATGAATGCAGCTGTACTGGAAATGTTCTGTTTGCTAAGGAAAATAATACACAAGGAAGGCAATTTTTTTTTTTTTTTTTTCTGTATAATTGCTATAATTGCATTTAGATTTGTTGATCTCCTGGTATTACTTGTGAAAATACACAAGTTGAAAAAAATCCACATAGAGATTGGATTTCTAAATGAAAAGCATTATCTTTCATTTTAAGATGAAAATAATTTTACTTAACAAAGTAATCATGGAATGTAAGTAAGTAAAAATCATGCCATGCAGATATGACATAGAAAATGCATGTGCTGCTGTGACCTGTAAGAAATGTGTATAAAGGAATGTGAATACAAAATTAAAAGAAAAATTTCTGAGAGGGAAATTACTTATTTTAGTGCAAAAATCTTACATAATTTTCCTAAGTTGAGCAACTAAGTTTCAAGAAGTATTTAAATATCTCAGATGGGAAGCTCTACGGTCTCAGTCTTCAAGGACAGAAGAACACATTTGAGGTGCCAGAACCATCTTTTATTACTTCAATCAATATTGTGAAATATTTTAATCTATAGAGATGTAACGGGATATGACTACACTGTTTTCTTGCTATCTAAATAAAGCAAATATTATGCTTATGACTGCTTGGCAATTAAGTGACTTCTTCTAATTTTTGCCCATCTAAAGCCCCAACTCAGCTCTTTTTCATGCATCTGATATTGTCTAATCCTAGAAATGCCTCTTAGTATAACGAGTTGTCCTCTACTTCTTTATATGTTACTCATGTATGTTAATCTCATATTCCCACCCATTCTGTTTGCAGTGGTTGTGATATGCTATTTCCTTCACTATTTTACACATAATATTATATTTAAGACTAAGAATGAGGATTAAATTATACATACACCTAGGACCTTCCGTTGACACAGCTAGTTCAGTGAGTAATCCCATTCCTCAGACCCAAAATATCTATTTCAGCCAAAACTTTTCACTGTTTCTAGTCTCAAAATCTTCTAATATCCCCTCTTCAGGGCTAATATAGCCTGCTTAGCCTAGCCAGGACTACAACCCAAACTACAAAGGCTTACTAAATTTAAGGGATCATGAACATCCTGTCTTGTCTATGTGGCTGATCGTAGGCTGGGTTTGCTAGAGCTGACTGAATGGAAAAGAGTTGATACAGAAAAACCAAAAAAGGCAAGAAGCAAGCTGCTCTGATTTATACAGTTGCAAGGTAAGTAGGAGAGCATGTTATAATTTAGATACTATATTACTTATATCTGTGGCTAAGACAATCCTGTGAATGTCCATCAGTTGACATCTGTCAAAGCCAGGATTATGAAGACATAACATCCATGCAAAAAGGACAATTACTGGTAGCTTGCCTTGCTAATGGAGATGCTTTTGCTATTGAGCCAAGGTATAACATTGTTAGCAGGGCCGTGTACATACAAGGAGAACTTTCCTGCTGTAATATACAGTTCTACTTGAGGCACTAAAGCACTTAGAAGCTGGATAAACTCACAGGTTCTTCCTGCTGTAGGCTAATCTACTTGTATCTTTATTACTCTTCAAAAAGCTTGGAGATTTCCTCTGCTTTAATCTATGAGATAGATAACATGGTCTGATCAAAGCTCATCATTATTCTAACCATTAATATTTTGTAGCTTGAAGAAGGATTCTTTCCTCTGGTTACATCATTTCAAGCCATTTCCATTTTTAGAAGGTTAGGTCATACAGGTGGTTAAATCTTTGATACTGTAAAACTGAGCGTTAACCGTCTTCAGAAGCTA
>VYZX01000499.1:25785-38416 GCA_013401335.1 Brachypteracias leptosomus
CGTTATCTGCAGTGAAAGCATTTGATAATTTCCAGTCACTTCAAAGTTCTCTACCAGTTGCTGATAGTCCTTTTGAGAATCATGAAGGAGATCTACACTTCATACTAAAGGCATTAGTGCCTCTTCTGATCAAAAATTACAGGAACTGAGAGCATCTGGGTAGGGAAACCACTGCTGCTTACAGTCATACAGATATACATGTTATTTATTTGCAATGTATTAGTTACCAAGAATCTTTTCTTGGTTTCAAATTTGCTTTAGTGGGAAGAATCAGAACATGCCTTTTCAACACAGCTCAGAGGGAGTATTAATAAAGAAGGCTATTTCCTCACTAAAGCCTAGGAAAGCATTGAGGTTTTCAGGATAACCATCACTGTTCCTTGGTGACTGTTGGTACTGCTCTAACACAAGTAATTAGAGGTACTAGAGTTCAAAAGTCCCCCTGGAAATCACTCTCCAGGGACCTTTGTCCCAACTATCTCCTCTTTCCTTTGGAGGTACTTAGTGTCCCTAGAAAATCTTGCAATCTCCATGGCTTCTGAATTCAGGGACAGCAATTTTTTTCTGGCCAGAAAATGAGCTGTAGCTCAGGTACAAGGCTCCTCTGAGCCATGCTTGTATTCCATGAACCCCAAAGCAGATCAAGACGACACAGATCTCACCTAGAACATTAGGCATATTCAGAAAAAGTGCTTAAAAGATAATCAAATACCAGTTTTTACTGGCATATTTATATACTTATTTGCATAGGACTGATTTTAAAGTGTAGATAGGATAAATAGCAAAATAATTGTTATATGCTTAGAATCTGTAAATACCAGTGAAATCTGTGCACTAATAGCATGAAAGCAGTTATTTGTTGTGCCATCCTTCTGCATAAGGATTACTGGATGTGAGGAAGGTTTCATGTCTATGATTTACAGAGACTTTTTAGAAATTAAACTTGTCTTTGTCCTTATCTTAATACAATATGTAGAATGTGAAATGTCATCAATAGTATCCTAGTGACATGCAATGAAGTCTCAAGGAGAAATATCATTCTCAGGAATTAAAGAAGCAGCAGACTTCAACAGACAAAGTCAATGATTACAGTTATAGTTTGGCTACCAATGGATACTCCTGACATTAGAATTCTAGTATTTCTTCTAAGCTTTAAGAATGCACAGTTCTGCCCCTTCCTGACTGGTGACACCAATTTCTCAGGGAATAACACAGAAATTACTGTCTCAGACAGAAGAGACTCCAGATTTGCCTTCAGACAAGACATCTTTGAAATTTCCTAGATCAGTATTTAACAAAAGTGCTGTCAGCCCAGTGAAAAAGTCAACTTCACACATTTTATACACATTTATACATATTCCTTTCTGTATGAGCTAGAACCACATTTTATCTATTAATTAAATATGGCCACCTTGTAGGGACTATGCAAAATTTACAGGTAAGATATGTGAGGCATCCGTCAGTAATAGAGAAAAAAATTGGTCTAACTCTTGGTTTCTTCTAACCACAACACCATGAGCCTGCCTATAAGCAGGGAAGGCTTAGATGGGAAAATGATAGGACTGATCTTACAGCTTCATTTCCCTCCCCTCTGTCCTGCTTAGATTCCAGGTGTGCACAGCTCTGGCAACAATCATGTCTTTCCGTAATACTCATACCTTCCACTCTGTGCAACTGAGGTTGGGGCCCATTGTGACAGACCTTGTTGAACAATATCCGTATTGGACTAACTTTGGTGTCTTGTGACTTATTTAAATGTAAATTGCCTGTAACAGATGGACATCCAGTTCCTTTCATTCCCCATGAGTGGAACTGTTACCTGAGAGGGAGATTTTGGATACAGTGTGCCATCCTGCAATAAAAATGACTGGAAAACTCAGAAAGAGGTTGTGAGGATGATTAGAGGTCTGAGAAAAGACTTAGAAAGTGGAATTGGGTTTGTTTACAGGAAAGAAGTTAGTGTCAGATTTAATCGAAGCCCAGAAGTACCAATGGGGGTGGATATTTTTGACATCACAGTTCTTCTTAATCTAGGAAAGAAAAGTTAGTAAGAATCAGTGGTTAGAAACTAATACCAGAAAATATAGTTTTAGATACAGGCCTTAACTGCTAGCCCTGAGCTGGGAATGATTGAAAAAAAGACTCTTTCCATTCTGTTAAATCCCTAGGCCCATTCTTTGTTTGGAAAATGTTGGTCCAGATACAGGAATTCCACAGTGAAAAGCTATTGGTTGTGTTGTCCAGGAACTCAGTTCAGATCAGTTCTTTGTCCTTAATATTCACAGCTCTGTGAAATGAGGCTTAGATCCTTTTGTATACATCCAGAGGGAAAGAGAAGCCCAGCTTGGGAAACACAGGCCAAGTCTGGGAGTGGAAATGGAGAGGAGAGTGAGGTACCCCATGTCAAACCATGGGTGGCAAAATCAAAAATAAACCAAGGCTTCCTGATTCTCAATGTGTTTCTATATTTGTTTGGCCATGGAAGTTACTATTATAGTAACTAGGGCTTGTCAGAAAAGTGTTTTTCTTTTTTGAAAACCATTGATTTTTTAGAAATAGCAAGCAAACACCTGAAGACTATTTCAAAAGCTCTGGCTGAATCTGAAAAGTTCTGATATCTTGGGGTTTGCAGTTTGCAGTCACTGCTCTTTGCAATTTTTTTTTTCCCTGATCAGGATGCCCACTTTGCCCACTGTGCTTTTGTTCTCCTATTCTTATTGAGCTACCTCAGTATGTCAAAAGAGTCCCACAGCTAGAGGTATCATATGGAAGATGTGTATGGGTCACTGAGACTGAATACAGAGGGAGAAAAAAGGAAGGGAAGCAAATAAACCATGACATCAGGGAGCAAAGTGGCAAGGTTTTAATAAAAAATGTGACTTCCACTCACCAATATTCAGGTTTCCTGTGAATAAGTTCATTTTTTAATTGTCATTAAAAAAAAACCCACAAAAGTTTTTTTTACATGCAGAGCAGGTATTTAAAAATGTATGAAAGTGATAAAAAAATACCTTTCTTCAGTTTCAATAGAAAAAAAACGTAATCAGCTATTTTAATGACAGCCAGCAGTAACAAAGAAACAGCATTTCAGTGTTATTGTCTAAAAGCCCAGATGTTTATCTGACAGGTGTGTGAATGGTTTTGATGGTCATATTTTCATTACACGAAGAAGCATAAAAAAAGAACATTTTCATCTTTGAATATTACTAGCTAACCACTTGCTTTGAAAATTAGTTTTTTTCCTGGAACAATTTAGTCAAGATAAAGATGACCAGAAATAGGTATTTAAAAGAAACTTTCATTAAAATTTTCAGCATAATTTAGTTTAAGAATGGAGGACACTTCTCGGTTTATGTAAATAGACTGACAGATTTCAAATCAAGATATCATTGTGAGCATACTCAATTTCTTATATTAATGTAAAAAAATATATTTTTATAAAAAATAAAAGCTATCTATATTATACTGTAATTATATATTATAACACATATAGTATAAATGTATGTTTTATAATCTATTTCTAAATATTATTTAAAATACATAAATATAATTGTTAGAATAGCTAATGGTTTAGGTATTAGTTATATAATGGTCTCATATGTTACATTTATGAAATGATATTCACTTGACATACTAGCAAGCCATTAATTAAGCATATCTTCATAAATTTCCTTGATGTTACTGCCAGATGGGCAACTTGTAACCTTATTCTATCTGGAAAAAATACTATGCTCAAGTTCCAATGTAAAGAAAGTTATCAATGATTAGATTGGTGCAGGTTCCCATGACAACATATTGCTGTGCAGGATCAGGTGAAATTTTGCAGTGGTAAGTTGTTTTAAGAATTGAATTCAGCATGAAATAGGAGCAATGTACCAATAGGCTTGAACCTGTGTAGGAGTTAATAGGCAAGGTGCAGCCCTTCTGCTTCACCAGGCTGTGCACAAAGCAGCTCCACTTCCAGGGCAGGCACCGTGTGTCTGGGACAACCCTGAGGTGGGGACCCAGCATTAGACTGCTTTGGGACATTCTGGAACAAAATATGTTAACTGGGGATTTGTGCTAGTATAGCTTAAAACTAGATGTGAATCTCTCCTCGGGAGACAAACTGGCAGGATAAAGGAAGCAACCTTCCTCTCTGGCACTATTTCAAACGAGGTCCTTTTCAACTCTAATTCTGTGGATCTTCAGTATTTAAATTCTGGTAAGATAGGAAGGATGCTAAACTGCAGAAAAATGCAATCATCTATGGAAGCAATTGAACTTCTTTTAGATCCTCATACCTCCTCTACTGCCTGGATGGTTTATTAGATTAGTTCCATGTATTTAGTCTTTGTTTTCTTTCTTAAATATTCCCTCTCCTCAAACACCTTTTTCCCATAGTATATTAGTTATCAGCTTCCTGTGGTGGATGTAGGTATTGAAAAAATTAATGGATGAGGGACTAATGAGGCTGAAACCAGTAATTTTTCAGGGAAGAATTGTTTTGTGACAGTAGATTTGATGGTCCAGATCTCATGGTCCAGATTTACAATTACAAAGTAATTGACTTATGTGGCCAGAAATTCACTTAGGTCACCTTCCTGTTTCTATGATGCTTCCCCTCTCACATGTTTTTTCTCTCTCATCTACTTTGATGTGTACATTTTGGGGGTAAAGTTGTCAAGGGTCACCACAGAGATAGCCACATTTGAAATGGGAAATGAGAGGTCACCACAGCACTGAGACTGAGCTCAACTGATGTGGTTCAGGAGCAGGCACATCCTAACGGTGGTAGAAAAAGGAGAGGAGACCAAGGTACAGATAATCTTCTTACTTCAGTCTATCTCCATCTTGCATATATCATGTTTCTGTACTCCATTGCAAGGAGTCTACTGTCTTGACTGAGGCCTGACAAAAACTATCTTCATCATGTCCAAGTGCAATAACTGTGAGCTTCTGGATTAATTCAGGATTGTATTACAAAGTAATTGTTGAAAGATCTTTTAAACTGTTATCCAAAGACGGTTTCTGTAATGTTAAAACTAAAAAGATTACCTTTTCTCAAAAATTTATTTTTAGAAAAAAAAAAATTAACTTTTAGAAAAAATAAAACAAACCAATAAACTTTCCATGAAAATTTAGTTTCTTAGCCAATAAGGTAAAATTGAGGTTATTATTCATTAAATGACCATTTATGTAAGAAAGATGGTTGTATACAAATATCCTGCTTGTAAGTATTAAGCAGCTTTTTATATATTATTCACTCTGACAGCTCAGGCCCATGGGATTCTTTCTTACCTGATATGTACCTTAAAGAGACATTTAACCATTATGACAGTTCATTGGTCTGGAAGAGAGAGCAGGTTAAGGTATCCTTTTTACAGCAGCACATCACTACAGGAATACCTTTTGGTACAAATCTGGTCTTACACATTATTAAAACCAGTGGTTTGGGAAATTGGAGGGTGAAGGAAAAGTTTTATGGATTGTGAATCTTTTCTGCTTCTCTGGATAGGACTCATTTTACTATAGTTTAATTATCTAGCAGTCACATGTCCAACTTCCTTATAGAATATGTGAAGGAGAGAAATATTAGACAACAATTCACTGCATCTCTCTCTAGCCTGTTTTGGGATGGGATCAGTAATTTAGTATGTGCCTGTTGTGCTGGTTCAGCCACCATCATTTTATGGTGCCATCAGCTGCCTGATCACACAGGCCAATGCTGAACTCAGCAACATCTCCTCAGATTTCAAACAATTCTGCCATAGGTTCCTGTGGGCCCAGCTCCTTCGCTGCCCACTGTGGTGCCAGCATTGCCTGCTGGACACAACGGACAGAGATGGTTCCCTCAGTGGCCCTTTGCATGGAAGGACACCACCAAGAGAGCTCAGCAAGATGCAACCAGCCCAAACAGAACCCATACCCAATACAAAGCTCTTCCAACTGATCAGCTCCTGGTTGATATAGTCCTGACCTTGCCCACCACCACAACCACGACCACCTGTCTGAGAGTGGAGCCACAGAGACACAGGTGGTCCAGGTTCTGCCTCTGGAACCTGAAGCCAGTGGGGAAAACAAAACATTCTGCTGGGTTGTGACTCATCCACAACTCCAAGTCAGAGCCCACAACTCAGGCCCCAGCACTTCAGTGCCTGTTGATCTACAGATAACAGGGCAACCAAAAAGAATAGTTTAAACTAGATGCTTACTTTTTCAGCTAGACATAGACCAGTCCATACCATATTTTTCACCTATCTTTTAGACATCACTGCATTTTTTTAACTTCTCTGATGGGAGAAGTAGTTTGATACAAAAATTTATTGCAATTAAGTGATCCTTTTGGAAAGGATTATTTTTTACATTACATTTTACAGTACCTTAATATAAAAAAAGCATACAATATATTTTAAGAGTATAAAATCTGATAGTCTGACAGTGATGAGAGTACTGCAGCTCCATGTCCCTAGATCCATCCAGGAGCAAAATTAAGCATATGTTCTCAGTAAGCATGCATACTTAGAGCACGTATACACAACACACCTATACGTGGCTGACCACACAGATTAACACAGAGACATCAGCTGAGCACTCAAACACAAACAGCACCAATGACCTCATCTTATTCCATTCTCCAGCGGATCAGGATGAAGGTCTGTCAATGGAAAATCTATAAGTAGGATCCTTCCAACTGCTGTGATCAGACGCTCTTCCAAACCAGCAGCTTCCCCTGGGTCCCAGTCTGCCCAGTTGCTGACATGGGCATAGGAGCTGCTGCCCCACTCCAGTTGCCTGTGCGTGTGAATACAAATACATGCAGGCACACACACTACAGAGCCCACCAGTAACAGGCATGAGGCACCCAACCAACTAGTAACTGGGCCTTGAATCCTCTGATCTCCAGTTGACTCATGTGTAGATATGTGTGCACAAGCAAATGGGTGTCTCAGTTGATTTACAGACCTTACAGTGGCTGGAGTAGTTGGCTTGGACCTCTGGGTCCCTCTTGTAGGCAACTAGAAGGCCTTCTTGTATCTCAGTTTGTCCCAGACTTATGGCCACTTCAATACCTACCTCCTAAACTTCTTACCTACTCTCCACCAAGTTCTACTTAATACTGTTAGTATTCACACATCCTCCAGTTTCTCCAGCTGCTGGTGTCCAGAAAAGTGGGCTTGTGATGGACCTATTCCAGTTGCCGGTGTTGTGCTTCTGAGCTGCTTTGAGTGTGTGCAGATGATGCTTGTATCATATAACCTAGTAACATACATCTACATCTGCTAACTACAGCGTGTTTTACAGATTCTATACAAAACAATAACTTCATTTCTCAATAAGAAATAGCTGTTTGGGGCATGAAATATGGCATCTGCTCAACAGAGCATGGCTCCTTCTATAGCCAAAAGCTGTAATACCAGAATAGACATGCAGATTATTGGCTAAATATCCAAAGGTCAAATTTGACCTAGACAACATAGGTAAGATTACCTGAAAAGATGTCCTGTGATCCTAGGTGGCTTCCACTAAGTTTTGCTTTAATTTCACACCTCTTTCTAAAAAAACCAGACTCGTCAGCAAATGTTGCCAAAGACACAAGCTGATTTGATTCCTAAAATCATATTTAGTGTGTTTGAGGGACAGATTTTCTCAAATTTTCCCAGTGATCAAGGACCATAGTATTGATATTAACTCCATATTTGTAAAAGCATCAAATTGAATTTAAAGCCAATATCAGATGATAGAGTGCAAAACTGTTATGTTGGGAAAGTACTAATCTTCAAAAACATAATGTGCTTTGGCTTTGAAAAAAGTTGTTTACCTTAATTTGAAAAATGCCATTGTTTTCACATTTTCTGGTGCTGTTTCCCAATGCAAGTACAATGCTGAGATTCAACGAAGACCTGTTTTCATAGCTTTAAGTACAATAGGTCTAGCCTAGTTGTAAAATTATCATTTATTTGCAAAGTAGGCTATGTGCTAGTGTTCTGGGTGAAGATAATGTCCCAGTAGTCAAATTAAAACATATTTTAATGTGTCACCTTTTTACACTTCTGTAATAAATATTATTCATAGGATCCATTGCCAATTTTTTATCTCTGAATAAGAAACAGTGCAAAACACTGAGAAGTGAATGATAGCAGAAAGTCCTGTTTTGTGCTAACTGATTTTTAAAGTAGCCCATGAGCTAGAAAGAATCCAGAACTATGGAAAATAAAGTCTCACAGAGATTATATTCATGGAGATTTTAATTGAAAAAGATGAATTGTGGAATTTTTTTTTCCCTTAGTGGAGTACTGTAATTACTGTAAAAGTGAAGCAATAAATATAATCTAATGACTGATCCTATCTTGTATAACTTCATAGTCTTTTCATAACAAAAATACTACATGGATTTTCATGTATGGCTGATGTGATTATTTTAAAGTAAATTGATAAATGGGATAGGATTGATATACTTTAAGTGCAAATGCTCCAGAGAACTGGAAAATGGTTAATGTGAAGCCAACAGATCTTTTAAGGGAGACTCCAGGAACTGTAGGATAATATAGTGCAACGTCCAGTAGAACCTCTAATAAAGAGTATAATTAATGGCCATATGGGTAAATAGTGGGTGTGTGCCAATGTAGCCTTTGGAAAGTAATTCATACCTTATATACCTACTGAGGTACGTCAAAGAAGTAATAAATATGTGGTTTTATCAATATATTTATTTTGACTTCCAGATATTTTCAATAAAAAACCAAAGAAAGGCATTAAGGAAACTCACCAAATACCAAAATCAAGCTGCTGTGATATCATATGAAAGTTCCTTGTATGGTTGAATAATTCCTTAATTGTTAGGAAAAGTGGATAGCATTAAGCAATCAGACCTACAGTATAGGTAGGTCTGCAGTGGAGACCCCCAGCCTCTGTCCTGGGAAAGGGGTGTGAATAATGAGTCCGCAAAGTTTGCTGATGATACTTGATACTAAGTAATTTATGGTAGGAAAGACAGGGCAGCTGATGGCTTCTGAAAGACACTACAACACTAAATAACTAAGCAATAAAATGACAGATAACATTCAACGTAGATAAATTTAATGTGATGCTCAAGCAGTAATAGAGTCCAAACTTTACATAGAAAATGATTGGTTTTGAGCAAACTTTTATCACCCAGGAGCAAGACCTGGGGCTACAGTACATAATTCTGTGAAAATATTAGCTTAGTGATAAGCAGTGTCAGCAAAGTAAACTGAATATTCAAAATTACAGAAAAAACCATCCCCATCATTATGCCACTGTACAGGTCCACAGTGTGCCCACATTTTCTTTAGGGTGTGATATTCTCATACCTCCCCAGCTTTTATCTCAAAAAAAAAAAAGAGTTTCAGAAGAGCAAAAAGGTTTGTCAAAGGTCTGGAACAGGTTCTGTGCTCTTCTGTAGGGTAGACTTTCTCAACCTGCAAACAGACAGTTGAGGAGGGTATTAATGAGACCTGTAAACCGTAGCTGCCCTAGAGAAGATGGATGGGGATCAGCTGTTTTCTGACTTTTCCAGTACAAAACAAGCCACCTCATGGAAATGAACCTGAAGGAAACTAACAAGTGGCAAATTGAAAAGAAATTGAAAAGAGCAGCTTTCATACAGGATGAAGAACCTGCCCAGGATACTGTTTACAAGGACAGATGTCTGTTTCTGGAAGTCACTGAGTCATAAACTGCTGGAGGCAAGGAGAGTATTTTCGGGAAGTATTAGTATTTGCCGCCTGATACCATCTCCCAGATATTCACTGTTGGTCACTGTCAGAGACAGAATAGTGGAATAACTGTATCTCAGTTCTGACACAATACACCTATTTTTATGTGATTATCATCAGCTTCAACCTCCTGCATGCTGTGGTTAAGTGTAGAGCACAAAAGAGGTCATTTTTTCTTTGGAGACAATGCGTTAGAGTGATTTAAAAATAGATGAAGTATCCAAGGAGCTTATTTGAAAAGATTTTAGAACATGCTGAGAAGCTTCAAAAATTATCAACATATATGGATGTTTTGAGGGTGCTAAATCACTAAGCTTCTTTGCAATATTTCTTCCCATTCAGAAAAAAAAAAACAACAAAAAAACCCCCTGTTACTTAACAAAGCAGAATTACTGAAAATGATGAGATTCATATAAATGAAACATGTTTCTCCAATGTTCTCTGAAGTGAATAAGGTTTGGTGCATTGTTACTGCATACCAGCTGTGCTTCTGCAGTTGTTGGTAAGGACTCAATTTGGTCACTGAATGTAAGTACCTAGTGCTATTTGAAATGTTTCATGGCATTTGAGACATCCTCAAAGGTTTTGCAGATGCAACACAAAAAGTTAAGCCAGACACTTCTGGAGTAAGGGCTTGAAATCAGACAAGGACTGTGACACAGCAAATGCCACTAGACATCAATGTTTAACTGCAAAGCAATGGTCTGCATACCTGCATCTAAGTCATCCTTTGTGAGGTGATGTGACTTAGCCCAAAACATCATTGAAACAATATTATCCTCCTTTTTACTTCATGAATCAGGAGCGTACAAATGGACAGTCACTTATGTTCTGTTTTTCCTTTAACCTGCCATGTTGGTCATATGTCCAAATAAAAAATCACAAAATGAAGTCTAGGCTTATTGTCCGTTACCAACCATTTTGTCACTCCTCCTTTTTCATTATTTTCCTAAATACCATCTGATTCTATTTCTGTAATGTGATAGAATTTGCACAATCCATTTGTTTGGCAAAAGAGTTATAGTTCTGTATCAGTTCTTTAATGAAGCATGCAGGCACAAACATTAATTTTGTATTTGTAAATAGAGATATATGTCAGTAGAATAGCAACTTCAAAGAATCAAACAATAATGAAAGCTTGTCTTTAATTAAGCATTTCACCAAATGGAATAGTAGGGAGAAGAATCTTAGCAACCCATAATTCAGTTTAATGAGACTGAGTGTCTGAACTCTACTCCACTCAGGAGGCATCAGCAAGATGCAACTGTGTCCCTGCCAACAATGAAGGTGCAAAAATAGAACATAGCCCTTATTCTTCTGAAGTCAATCAAATTTTATTGTTGTCATCTTTTTTTTCCCCCACTATCTTCACCAATAAAGCATTGTTGGGTTACCTGCTAACATGTTGACAACATACAGCTATTGCAGGCCCAGTTGTGGAGGTGACACGTTTTCCCAGACAAGGATGAACTTTCTGAAAAATAAGTGTTTCAGAGAGAAAATCTTGAGAAGAACCAGTTGCTGGGCATCTTTCCTTTCTGAGTCATGTACACCACATAGTTTAATTGATCCAGTGGAGATATGATGGAAATCTGTCATCACTATGTTGCCAATCCAAGGGAACTTCACTTTCTTCTTCCTAAAGTTGTGACTGGCCACGGAGTAGGACTCCAGCCATTCCAGAAGGCACACCAGCTTTGCTGCCAACACAGCATCTGCAGTTGCAGGGAATCAGCAACTTCCCAAGGAGAAATAACATGAAAAATAGAACCAGTGTTTACATTGACATCTGCAGCCGTAGTGACATTTTTCTAGCCCCATCCTCATACCGCACCCAGCTGGGATGACTCTCCTAAGGACTGATCTGAGAGGAACTTTGTACGTAGGAATGGGAAAAATCCTTCTTGGCTCTTACACGTTAGTTCTCTTTCCTCTGTGAAAGAC
The DNA here is from genome assembly GCA_013401335.1 of Brachypteracias leptosomus. Taxonomy (NCBI): domain Eukaryota; kingdom Metazoa; phylum Chordata; class Aves; order Coraciiformes; family Brachypteraciidae; genus Brachypteracias; species Brachypteracias leptosomus. The sequence continues at coordinate 37,449 of VYZX01000499.1, forward strand.
ATCAAAATTCACAAGCCATTTCCCATAACTGTTGAGGACTGTGCAAGGACAAAATAATAGCATAGATAGTGGGACATTTAAATGTTATTTGAAGAGCATACTTTGGAGTAAGTTGTAGTTAGATAAAGTACCGCATTATCCCCCAGCAACTTCCATGTGCAATAGAGTACAGTGACAGTAATGCATTCACTGTCCTATTTTCTTAATCCTCTTGCTTGTGGAGCTGTGGCGTGGGTGGAAATCAAGATTAAAAGATAGGAGTCTAGATAACTGTGCATAGCTAAGCCCTGAAAATACTAATTCTTGTCTTTGAACTGTGCTAGTCATGGTTGGGAGTAAATTAATTCAGGATTAGAAACACTATTTTATACAAGATGTGATACAGGGCCAAACCGAAGAGCTCTATTCCCTGTTAATTAAACCCTACAGTTCATATTGTTCAAAAATACTGATTTAAGGAGCAGAACTGAAAATTAGAAAATATTTTGGTCTGCTTATGTTTGATTTTAATTAACCGGAGACATAATAATTTGACAAGTATTTCACAACAGAGAACTCGTAAAGGGAGAGTTGAAGGTTATACTTCATCTGTAGGCTATATTTTAATTACAACTGCATTTAAAAAAATCTTAAATACATACTTCAAAACCAAATGTTTTTGCTTGGTATAAAAATATTGGTTAAATATTTCTGAACTTCACCACTACACACTCCAACAAACATAACTGATCATTTCACTTTGTTTCAGTCTGAATTCTAGAAACAACACCAATGAGCTGGAATACAGCTCAACTAACATCAGCATTCAAAGGGGGTCATCCCACACTAAGCTGGGTGTCTAACCTAGAATATAACTCAGTGTTTGGAGGTAAAAATCTCACTTCAGTACTGAAAGAGGAAGCCTAAATAATTAACTTAAGATTTAAACACTTGATTTTCTTCAGCAATAAACTGAAAAAAAAAAAAAA
>VYZX01000502.1:0-66553 GCA_013401335.1 Brachypteracias leptosomus
ATAAACAGTATCACTGGGAACATTTAGAGGATTTACAAGTTAAAATAGCACCACCAGGTAAACAAATCNAGGTACAGACCGCGTGGATACAGCTACAGACACAGAGCGAGGCAGCCCGGGTGAGACAAAGCCGGGACTGCTCTGCCCGCGCCTTGAGTACCAGACATGATGTCAGCATGGTATCGAATAGCAACTCCTGGGGAAAATTAACCCTATCCTGGCTGAACCAGGACAGCATCCCACTGGGCACAGACATATTTTCAGTGGGCGTTGTGGAGAAAAGAATCTGCCTTGTTAAAAGGAATGTGTGGTCTTAAACCCTCAGATATAAGGAATAGGAGTTGCTGAGATAGACCAGTTTAGTACAGGTACGGTTTAGTGACCATATTGGTTACTGGTGCTGCTAGAAGTAGACCAAACAGTCAGCCTTGCAAACTCCTTGAACAAATGACATTGGTGCCTCTTGCAGGTGCCTTTGTGCCTGCATGAGAAGGTCTGGCCAGCAAATGCTGGGAGAAGGAAGAAACGGTGAATAACAGATATGAGAGACATTAGCAGACAAGAATCTTCACTATGTGCATGAAACTCCAGGTTCAGAGATAGGAATCCAACTTCAGCTCTTCCATGGGGGCCTATGGTTAACACTCTCTGGTTTTAGTGGACATGTAAGTAGTAAAGGAAATTAGAAATGTGGGCTGGTAATTACCATTCCTAGATTTCATAGTTAACACAATTCTGTGTGATGAGATTTGTGCCAGGTGTCTGGGCTGGCACTGATGAGGTTGCTCCAGGAACAGAAACAGTGTCACCACATCGGCATGGCATGAGACCCAAATGAGCTGTGCTGTGGGAAGCTGCTCAGTGCAGTGCTGCACTGTGCCGCTTATCTTCTTTCTGGTGTTATTGCTCATCTCTTTGCATTGCGCTGCATGGTGTCATGTAGCAATGAGAATGTGCTCTGAGGTAATGTAAGGACATAAGGTCTGGCTGGAGGCTGTCATTCCCAGGGCAGAACTGTAGAGGAAATAGACCTCATTGTTGCCAGTGCAAAATCAATGGGAGATTTTAAACAATCTTTGCTGCAGGATGCAGAGGGATTTGTTTCCTTTCTTTTGTATTCCCTTTTATTAGACAAGCCCCAATCTTTATTTAGTAAGCTTTTGCTCTAACATGTAGAGCAGAGATGCTCAGCTAGAGGCTTGCAGGCAGAATCTGGCCTGTAGGTTTGATCTCGCCTCCTAGAAGCATGTAGACAGAGCCAACACAGCATGTACCAAAGTAATCCTTTCCTTTTTCTCAGGGAAGATGTGTGACTGGATACAAAGCATGTAGTGCCTGACTGTCTTTTCCCACTCAACCTCTTCCTCCAGCTTGTCAAAGACATTGCACTGTGTACTGCACATACCTGCACTAGAAATGCAGGAGGGAAGGGAGAGGAAATATCAAGAAACTGATAAATAGGAAGGTAGAGGTAGCAGATATTTGAACTGGGTGCTTCTGACCTTAGTAGTTTTTATCTGTAGATGGTTTACGTAGACTATTAATTAGCCATGCCATGGGTGCAGAAACCCCAGAGCAGACCCAGGCATCATTAATTCCAATTTATTAGGATTTATTAATTCAGGCTTTACAAAATGTAAGTCAGCTATGCTACTTCCAAGGGTACTCAGACAATTTCCAATGTTGTACAGAATAATAAATTTTGACAAACTTGTTTTGCTTTTATGCAGGGGCAAAATAAAGGTTTCTGGTCTGCACTCCTAGCATACTGGTGTCCAGAGGGTTTATTATGGCTTGAGTACTGCAATACTTTGCTTGACGCTTGGGTTCACAGCAACTCCATTGTAAGGGTTCTTCCTAACAGATCAAGAGGTACCACAAAATCCTAATACAAAGTACTGATCAACCTTGCTAGCACATAAAATCACTTAGCTAGTACCAATTTGTTGAGTCAATTGCACTGGTTTATCTTTTCATCAGTTAGGTTTATATGTTTATGTGGCTCAAGCATTGTCTGTCCTGTCATTGTTACCTCGGAAGAATAAAATTATCAGATTGTTAAAAATGTGCTCCAGCTCATTTATTGGAAGAAGAGTTGCATGTCCACATTGCATTCAGATCAAATGTTTGTATCTGGATCTTCTAGGAGGGCTCAGATACAGTGTTATCATTGTGGACCCATGGCCAGGCACAGCAGGAGCTTGGAAGGGGATGGATGAGCAAGAGCTGGCTGTAGTTCAGGCAGACACCATGGTCAGTGTCTCAGTGCTGTTCTGTCCACTGGCCCTATGCCTCACTCAGTCAGGGCTTTTACATTAGCTAGGGAAATTCCAGCCTCACAATCAACCTGCAACACCCCTTGTGAAAAAAACCCCAACATCCTGACAACAAAGCACAACCAATATAGCTGCTTCTGTATGACATGATAGTTCTCCCATAATTAAACTCCCCTATCCAGGTGTTGGATTCCCCATAGAACAGTAACAATTCTCCATAGCGGAGAAGTGATTGTGAAGGCTGGAAGAAGACTCCAGAGATATAAACCTATTTATATCAAAGAATACTTCCCTCAAATCAATTCAGAAAATCCCAAAGCCTTTGATTGTTTTCTCTGCACATTCTCTGAAAGCACGTTGGTCAAGGATGGTTTGCACTCCTGCCACAGTTGCAATACATGCATAAATTCTCCTTTACAATAGCATGATAGAATTGGTCAGCAAACATGCAATTTTGGGGGGTGGGTGGCAAGAACATCCAGCATACATGCACTGTTTCTGTGTAGGTGATAGAGTACTGTGGTGATGACAGCACTGGATTTTCTTTCTGCTGGCTAAAATTTATTTCAGATATGTTTTACTTTCTGTTTTAACCAGATGATGATTTCATTGATTTGATTGCTATCTTATGAACCCTCTATCATCTTATATCACTATAACTGCCTACAATGAAACAGCTCTCCCATGTGAGAAACAAAATGTCATGTCAGCTTGTATGCTTACTGGTGATAGTTATATGTGTCTTATTGACAAATAGCAACAGATGAGAATAAAGCAATAGGAGTGGGATAACAAATTTTAAAGTGACAACGAGTATTTCCAAAGGTCAGACAATCATTTTTCAAAAGTGTCATAGCTTTATCTTGATCAGTAGCCTTTACTGTCATGACTCAAAATACAATTTATGTCAAAGTTTCACAGTGGCAGAATTGTGGTCTACATGTCTTGCCTAAGAAAAGGTAAAACTAACTGAGACTAGACCTTCATATTATACTTGTGTATGCAAACTAACAACTCCTTTTTTGTGGATTTGAAAATTTTGGATGTAATTAATTGTGCAGCTTTCTGCAACTTTTGATGCTTGTGTGATTTTAAACCAGACCTTCTTAGTCTCCAAAAAAGCAAGTGTATGTCTTCCAGCTGAAACTTCACAACACAGAACTCTCAGTCTAGTAAAATACCACTGACAGTGATCTGCTTTTATTCCTCAGGAGGAGAGGTTTTTCTTCATCAGTCTATAGATCTGGAACAGTGGGTTTGAAGCAGCCCATGGTGATTTGCTCATCTCAGCCAGCTACTTTTTAAAATAGTTATGTATTTTAGTTTCATGACCAATTAGTATTAGGGTCTGCAGGAAAACTTCGATGACCGGATCTAGCCTTCAAAGCACCATATCATCTTTTCATCTAGTCAAGGTAATGCAGTACCCCATTTACTCTGGAGTAGCTCCAGAAATAGTACCTGCCCAAATTAGCATGTGTAGGACTAAATTCTGCCTCAGACTTTGTTACTGAAGTTGCTAGGAATTGAACACCCTCCTAGGAAAAGGGTCTTTTTTTGAGAACCTCCATTATTTCCTTTGTCTGGCTGAAGTGAGCAAGACTGACGTGATTAAGGGTCAGCTTTTGCTGGAAAGGTCCAATTCACAGCTGTGAAGTATGCAGTTGGCTTTCAGACAGCCTCAGCCAGGCCATTGCCCTGGGGTGAGTGTGAGCTACAAGGCAGTGCCACCCTGGCTGAAGCAGGGATGTGAGGCAGTCAGTCACCTCAGCTATCTACTGCACAGGAATCATTGCACAGTGCTGTGGATCCATGAAACCTGTCACTAAGAGGGATGAGCAGTCAAGATAGCCAACATAGAAACCTACTGTCAAGGAGAAATCCTTGCCAGCACTTGCCCACCAACAAAGTGGCTCTACTGCCATTAGCCCTGATACCCTGCCTCCTCCTACCAGTGCGCTGCAGTCAGTGATGCTCAGGGAAGAGCAGAGAGCTTTACAGGCTAGAGTTTCTGATCCACATTTTCCTCTTTCCTATTGCTGGCACAGCTTTGTGTTTCTGAAGCTGTATGAAAGGAGTCGATTCAGCAATAAGCGTAGCCTGTGCGGATTTGTTTTTTCAGTGGCTGTGAGCAATTGGTATTACTCATGTGTACCTCCTGGATCATTTGAATCTGGTATGAATCTAATCTGCTGCTGAAAGTAGTGGTCTCATCCTGTCCTGTGGCTCAGTCTTTCACTCCCATAGCCCTCCCTCATGCTGTTACTAGCACTTATGTGGGCCTGTGGTGAGCTGGATCAAAGAGAGCATCCCACTTCAAACTAAACTCTCTCACCCACTCCTTTGACCATGACAAACTCCATACTGATATAAGCAAATACTACCTCGGAAGTGCTCGATCTGTCTCTGTTAGGAATTTGTGTCCCACGAATGGCTCATGATACCAAAGGAGGAAATTAAAGTGGTAGGAAGCAACTTTTTGTTGCTTTCCAGCAGTCATGGTATTTGTATTATACTTGTTTTTAGGCTGTGTCCAAATGCCAAAATGGGATAAGACAGACCAAAACTAACTTGGAATAACTCAAAACACTTGTGAATTCACAACACCTCTGAGTATAGGCCACAAAAGTGGCACCTGCTTAGTCCATGTTGTGCTATTTTGTTTCATGTAGTGCTTCAACGTCCCCTGCTATTTGAGAAAACTATACTTAAAGTGACAGGAAACCTGACTGAAAATATGTACAATAAACTCCCCAGGGCAGTTTGTGAAAAAGACAGTGTAGTTCAAGTAGCATCACACGTGTTTAAAATTGCAACAGACACTTTGAAACCATGTGTTGTGTAATGATCAGGGTGCTAAATCATGTGTCAAAGCTGAGGGATCTGGTTTCTCTGAAAAGTGCTAATGTTTTTTGATGCTAAGTAGAAGCTGTGTTTAAAAGAAATGATCAGAAAGCAAAAGCCAGTTTAGGAGAGCATTAGTGCTTCAGATGTGGTTTATCTACTTAGCAGCAAACCCAGCCTGCAGCAAACATATTTTGGGCATATGAAACAAATCATCCTATCTGCACACAAACCTCACATAACAGTTTGCTTTGGTAGTAAAAGTAACCAGTGATTAAATTTCTGCAACAGTGAAGTTGGTAAAAAGTGATGTGTCAGAGAAAACACGTTTAATGGTAGGTGCCCTTCTGTTGAAAACGAAGGCTTAATGCTGCTTCTTGGTCAAATCTGAAACACATTAGTCATTTCAGTGATTTGAACTTCATCCAAGACTTTCTCAGAACTGTTCCTAATAATCTGTCTTCACTGTCTTGCACTTGGAGTTGCCCCACTATGTGCATGCACATGTGTTGCACCTGACATTCTTGCTATCCATAAGTCTGACCAATGTTTTCATCTGGTAGCTCACTAAGAGCCTGTCTATGCTATGATGAGCTGGACCAATTGCTTACCGTTTCCCCAAGAAGAAAGTTCATTTTCATCCTGAAAAATGGGAGCTACTAAAACTCAGCTAAGAGCAGAAAGACAAGCAGAGCTGGAGCAGTCATTAGCAGCTTTGGGACCAGAGGGAAGTAAGAAGCTTTCAATCAAGACAACCCCAAACTGGGATTCTTTGACCTCTGTGAGGATAAGAGGGAAGACTAGACTGGAAAGGACAACAGAGAAAAGCCAGCCACCCAGCAGCCCAGAGGCTGCTGTCTTTACTCTTACTGTGGGGCCATTAACTGGTTCAGCTTTTGCTTACTACTGTCAAATCACTTACTCAAGTGTAAAATATTACCTGAGCTAAAGTGAGGTTTTTCACATAAATCTTTAGTTGAGGGAAGGACACTTGTTTCACTTTTAGTCCCTAGCAGATGTGACTCAGGACAGCTTCGAAGTAGAGAAAACACATTTTCAAATATATAAAAAGTGGTTTACAGTATCAAAGAGAGCACAATGCAGGCAGTAGTGATAGAAATCCAGCAGTTCTTGCAAATGAAATTGTGGGATGCACAAGCATAGGTATATTTATCCATATGGGGTTTTTTTACCTTATTTGAGTTTCCAGAGGAAATTTGGGTTGGAAGCCCAGTGTGTAATTTCAACCTACTGACTGACCTGAGAAAATTTTAAGCCTCAAGTACTTGCAAAGTGCACAGATGTCACAGCAGCTTGCAGTGAACAGGGATCCTGCAATCTCACTTAGAATCCTGTCCCTATTAGCCCAAAGTCCTACTCCTTAGCTAAGTTCAGCTCTACCAGTGTCACCTCAGCTTCCAAATATTCTAGTATTAATAAGAGATTACTAGCCTACAGTGACTGTATTGCCTCACAATATCCAGATCAACAAACTAAATGGAAGCCTCCATATTTGATTTTTTGGAGGATTTCAGGAATTTATAAGTCTTCAACAACACCAATACTACAGCAATAGCTCACCTTCTATTACAATCCCTGCAACTGGCAACATGAAACTGTTATAAACCACAAACTTTTAACCTTTTGAAGGTCAGTTTATAGGGAGATGTTTATAAGCATCCCACTTCTGGCTTGATAGGGTCTTTAAGCTACCTCAGAAAGCATGGAGATAGAGCCCTGACACTCTGTTCCAATATTGACAATCAGCACAAGGAAATGCTATAGTTATTAAAACCTGCTGTATCCACGTGTAATCTGTGTGATCTTCTTAAGAAGCCAAGCTGCGTTCTTCATATGCTAGGTTGCTCTACTGTACACCTCACGCCACAAAATCTGCTCTGGGGCTACAAAATGAAAGTTGGATTAACGTCAACAGCTAGGACAGGTCTGTAGATTCTGTGTCTTGCCATCTGTTAGAATAAAAATCCTAGACAGAAATATGGAACACAACAAATAGGAAGGAAATGTTACTGAGTTGGTGGGCTGTGAGCACTTCAGCAAAAGCATCTGGAAAGGAACAGGGTCTCTCCTAACACATAATGAAAACAATTCAGAGTAGTGCCACTTCATACAGTTCTGTGAGTCACAGGATACGTCCATATGAGTCCTAGCACATCATATGAGACATGTGCACATCTGGATGCAGTAACGAGAGGATGGCTTTCTGCTGTAGCTGTTCACACCCACATTCAGCTAACCTAGATGCCAGGAGCACCTGAATTAAATTCACCGGGGGTGGCATATTCTGAAATACTCATTCAAGACATAAGACTCTTAAGATTTACTCTCCACACTTGAAAAATCTATCACATGACCTTTGTTTAAGCAACAAGACACATTGTCCAAGTAACGGTTAAGGATGAAGATCTGGATTCAGGGACCAAAACAAAGTCAGTAGCCAAAAGCCAAGCTGAAGGTCAGGGGAATGGCTAGCAACAACAGGCTTCAGTTGTCAGCCAGCCCAGGAGCCACTGCAAATTCTGGCTCCAGCCAGTAACCCAAGGTTACTTTAGCATGACCCAAAGCAGTTGCTTATTCAGTCATTCGTGCCAGGCCTCACTGGCAGGGAGGTCTGGTCCAAAACTAGGACCCAGAAACATGCACTTGGTTTTTATTTGAGAAAATAAACAGAGCTAGAGTTTCAAACTGTGGGTGTTAAACGCCCATGAAAAACTTGCACAGTACAGGTCATTCTCCCCCCTCGGCTTGAAATATTCCACATGAAAATCTGGCAGACCATATCTAAGCAACAAACACATTTGTCCCACTGCGGGATCTATTTTGAGACAATACTTAACCAAAGAAAGGCTCAGCCTGAGAGAAATATTTTTCCCAGTCACTAGTAATTTGCAGAAGCAATTTTCAAACATACTTAACATTGGACAAAGTCTGCTATTAAAGTGAATGTCTAAATTCATGGGCATTTACAGAAGCCAATTAAGAGCAGAGAGAAAACACTTTTGACAGTCTCCCCCACATAATTTCCTGTGCTGGAAACACTGTAGGAAGATTAATATCCATTGAAGTTCATATGAAGAAATAAAGAAAGCGATCATCCTTTCAGCTTCTTGAATTTGTGTAACTCTCTTCTTGCAAATGGTAATCCTGTCAAATGTCATGATGGTTTTGTAATTTTGTTTTTTTAAATGACAGAATACTTTAACAACCATTACTAATATCTCTTGGTATGCAAAGCATGACCATGATACAATGCAGGAAAACTTCACAATTCAGAGAGCAAAATGATTAAATGCAAGCCTCAAAAATCTTTTCCACTTTTGTATAGATTTGCATGAATATTTTTTAAAAGAGACTTGTAGGTTGTGGACAGTATTCTTATGTTCCATATGAGTGAAAATTGAGCAATGGTATCAACTGCATCACAGTGCAACTTCTTTTGGAAGCTCAAGTAATTTGATTTACTTTAACTGGGATCATTCCAGATTTGTATTAATATATCTGAGAACAGAATTCAGTATTTATCTTTCCTTTAATCATTGAAGTAGCTCCCACTCTTATAAGAAGTCTCACTGAAGCTGATGAAGTATCTATTTGTCATGTATGACACAACTGATTTATTCAGTTTACACAAATTACAGATGCCTCTGAGGTTTGTTGTGGGTTGCCTAAACTCAAGTTTTAGTAAAGATTTCAAAATTTCTTGAACTTCAGATACGACATTTTGCCATGCTGACAAAATAAATATCACAACATTTTTTTAAAATTGCATTTTGTAGGAAATTAAAAAACACATTTGTTGCAATTCTAAATTAAAATTAATAACATAATTTTTACATTTCTTATAAGCAGCAATACCAACTGTTTTAACCAGCTTTATTCATTAGAACAAGAATGGGAGTACTTTAGAATAGGTTATTCCAAGTTTTCCAGAAGGTTGTGTATGGATTTGCTTCCTGTTCTGGAAATTCCCAAGAGAACTGAAAATAACAATGCAAACAACAGCTTCTTCAGAAATTTTTTAAGGATCTCTGCAGTGTATAGTTAGAATACCATATTTCCTCAGGACAGTTATATGGACAACAACTTTGATGGCAAAGCCACTGTAGGCATATTCTCTACTTCATTTCCCTACACTCATTACCCCATTCACCTTCTCATCCTGCACTACAGCTCAAGGCTCTTTCAGGTAGGCCAAGAAAAAATGCTTGTGGGTCCACAATATAAACCAAGCTACTGTGAAGTTATCCCAATTAGAAAAAAAAATAAAAAATTAAGAATTACTTAAAAAAGAAAGAAAAAACAAATTTCTTACAGACACGTGTCTGCTTTCTTCTGTTAAAGAAGACACTGGGAATTCTAGCTAAAGTTCCAATTTTTCCCTTTCTCTTTTGTTTAATAATTTAATTTAATTTAATTTAATTTCATATTTCATTTAATTGCATTGCATTGGTTCATTTTTCCTCTTTCCTTTCCTCCTCTTTTTGCTAAACCAGATCAAGAGGTTAAACAGGACCTTAATACACATGCTGAGATTGAAACAGAATCATGTGGTAAGACCAGAGTTTTCATCCACTGAGGTCCCTGGCTCCTTTGCTGCAGAATACGACAAGTTTGTAGTGAATAAGGCAGGAGATGACAAGGAAGGGACAATCTCAAGGAAAGGAAGCCAAGTGCTCTTCCAGACAACCTTAATTCCATCAGAACACACTTTCATGTACAGAGGTTTGCAAAACTTATCCATACTATAATTCACTGCATACAAAGATGGCATATTAGCTTGTAAGCTATACATTCTTTGGGCCTCCTCATGGGTATGGAGTCCAGATACTAATATACAGAAGAGGGAAATATAAGCCTTTTGTAAATATCTTTCCATATTTTGTCTGGGTGTTTTGGGGAAGTATAGTGAGATCTTATTTCCTGGAAGCTTTTTTCCATGTCTGTAGCTTGGAAGTATTCAGAAACCCACAGTATAGCTGACAAATACACTGTACATTTCCAATGTATTCTCTGCTGCTTGGCTACTAAACCTGCCATAGCAGCTTTAATTCTGTTTAACAGTGTGACCCTAGTTGTCTCCAGCAAATACAAATCCAGTAAGCACAGGCAGGCTTTGCTGTCTTGCTTGGATGATTTTCTAGGCAATCTACTAGGGTACTGTAGTATTGATAGCAATGGAAAAACTATTACTTATTCATTTAAGTGTCAGTACTTTTTTTAGTATCCAAAAATAAACATGGGATTTATTTATACATTGTGCTAACGCAATTTAATTTATTAGTCTCTATTTTCTTGACTTATTTACATAAACTATCATCCTTCAGCTCTTCCTTCTTGCCAGAAACCAGTATGTTATTTGGGCAAAAAGCTTCACTGGCACTTCTGCTTTCTGTTATATGCAAGAGACCACTTTGGTTGTTTTATTGCTGATTTTTCTGGTTAAAAACATTTATTCTGTCTCATACTATTTTACTGCTAGCATCTCAAAGATCCTCTCTCAGAATACTCAGTCTATAAGCATTTGTGGGGAAGAGCTATTTGCTTCCATGAATTTTTTCTTTACTGTTTTAAGCACAACCAACTAATTGCTTATTCTTAGAATATGGATAGAGATGATGCCAAGGAATTTCCCCAGAGCAGGGAATTTTTTCTTGTTTGGCCAGACTTGCAGTACTGATACAAATTCGTTTGAGACAAAGACATATTACTAATTTATATGATGATAATCTAATGCATTTTAGTTATTTTTTAACTTGTGGAAGTTTGGTGTGTAGGTATCATTTTGATGAATTCATGTCTCATGTTAAATACCTAAGGAAGAGGGCTCCAGGAATAAATTTAGAGGTGTCAAAAACTAGTCTTACAGGTATTTATCTTAGGAAATGTAGAAAGAAGGCTGGCTGCACAACAGTGTTTTTTCTACCTCAGCATCAATAGGTATCTGTTTTACTTTATGGTTGTTAAATTCAATCCTTATCTAAAGGTTTTTTAGGAGGCCTTGATGTCTGAAAAAAAACAGGCAATAGTTGCAATTTATATAAAATGGAAAACTAAAGAAAACAAGCTCCCAACCCTTTGATAGAAATATTATTAATGATATTCACAAAATCTGTTATTCATATTGCTATGCACATGGTTCTGATCTAATTCATTTTTTCTCTCCATTTCACACGTAAGACGAACAAAATGGCACTTTAAATTGGCATTTGCAGGATGAAACAATTGCCACTAGGATTTTCTGAAGTTAGCTTTTCTCTTTTCATATATCCTTTCCCAGTTTTGTCAATAAAGAAAGAAACCTCAACAAACTCGAATACAACTTTGCAATCTGCTGCGAGCTCTGTGAGTGTACTGACTTGTACGCTTCTTTTAAGGAATGTGGGTTCGCTAAAAGCAATTATAACCACATGGGAACATTCAAGGCAGGCAAGGAAGAGAATGAATTAAAAATGAAAGAACGTGGAAAACTGTCTTGCAAAGAATCAATGTCAAGAGCCGCTAGTGTTTTGTAGGAAGGAAACTATGCAGATATTACCCAAACCACCAGACTGAGAAAGGGCAGTAAGTGACATTGCCATACAGATGATGTGGAAAGGAGTCCAGCCAAATGACAACTCCTGGCTAAATTCCTAAAGCCAACGGCAAACACAACCATGCTGTTCTGAGCTGTGCTGTGGCCACCTGTCACCCTTGTTATACATACATTTTTTTTCTCTTTAATTGCAAACTAGGATGACTCAGAACACCTAACTTTTTTTATTTCCTTTAGGCATTTGCTCCTTCTTGGCAGCTGAGATTGTCCGTATGTCCAAGGCTACCCAGGTAGTATGGGAGGAAGTAGAAACCTGGGCACAGATGAGGAAACATGGGCCTGCCTGCCCTTTTGAGACTGACGCTGGTCCATACAACAGCTGGGTCCTTCCAGTAGTGGAAGTCTGAGCATTTCCAGCATCAGAAGATGGACTGGAAAAACTCCAGTGCCTGATGTCATTTTGAAAAGAAAAACACTATTAGAAGGATGTGTCCTAAGAAAATCAGAAAATCCAGAAAGTCCAAGGGAGTGATACTCTGAGTGATCCTGGGATCCACAGGCTGGACATTGCTTAGTCTTCCTCACCCAAATGTGAGAAAATGCCTACACAAACCAGGTCTGTGCAAGGCAGTGCTCTTAGCCATTCCCCCTCACAACAATAGAAGAGGTAGCAGCTCTTCTTACCCTTTTCAGAGAAAGTGCTGTGGATGACAGCATTCAAGAAGCAAGAGCATTCTTGAATATCCACCTGCCTCTGAGAAGGTTTTCACTCTCCATTATCAAGGGAGAGGCACTAAATCACAGAGATGGTCTCACACTGGTTCCTTCTTACCATGCTCATGAATATTTCCTTCCTGAAACAGAAAAGTAAACTACTGCAGCTAAAGGGAAAAGATATGTTGCATTCCTCTCATTAGGTCCCAAAAATGAAAGAATTGCAGGAACATGGGAGATGTGGTATGACCTTTTTTCAGTCAGGGAAAGAAACCAAACCGAGAAGGCCACCTGTGCCACAGTGGTGTTGAAAAGAGAGTCTAGTGTGGAGATAGAAGGAACATTTAAGAGGATACTTCCTTCTGTTTTCCACATTTCACAGTAGTTGCAATGAACATGTCTGTGTGGAACAAACTGGCTTCTCCAAATTCCCTGCAGATACCCCTTATTCTTATTGCAGCTATAGATCAGTGGAGCTTGGGAGCTTCGCTTCAAGCTGTCATCTGTGAGCAACAGGAACTACCAACATAAAAAAAGGTGATAAGCAGCATACAGACCAAATAGACTTGGAGACCCAATCTTTGTTCTCATTAAGGTTTAGTTACTCATCTGTGATACAACTAGTTCTAAACTCTCAGACTGATCAGTGGAAATATCTCTTTTTAAAGACAATAAGAAACAGAAATGGAGACTTCTTATACTTACGCAAATACTTGTATTTGTACAGAACTCTTTTCAAATGAAATTGTGCTTGCAGTACTAGGAAGACAACAGTAGCTATTATGGCAGCTGGAAATTCCTCAAATAACACTTAGGATTTTTAGAATTAGCAAAAGTTCCTCTTAGACACTGCAGATAAAAGCCTGGCCCCTGGAATTCAGTGGGAGTTTCATCATCAGTTTCAGTGGAGTCTGGATTTCAACACTCAAGTATGAAGTCATAGAAATTAGAGATGGAAAAAGCTGCTTAATCATTCAGAGCAGACCCTTTTTTTTTTTTTTTTTGGCCTCAAGGACTTTTTTGGTGTCTGAGAACATTTCACTGACTCTTTTGTTCTGAGATATTCCTTTCCTTTCTTCCTAAACATCTCAGACTTCTTATTTAGCTGGGAAGCTGAGGGATGGGACCAGCAGCTTGGAGCTCTTGATGTTCCTGACCTATGGGTCCATTTCCATTCTCCCTTCCATACCTCTACAGACATAATACCCCCTCATACTCTGCGATGGATGGAAAGGAGCTTCTGTTTAGGTACATCTCCCCACTTCACCTGGAGGATGCTTTCCTGGTATAATGTATACATGAAAATCCTTGCCAACTGAATGACCTACAGCAGCTTCCAGGAGCCCAGATTTGGCCACTGTGACTTTAATCTGCCCTGTACCAGTCCAGTGTCATACCCTACAATGGAGCTTTTCCATCCTTTGCAGGCTTTACATACCTGCTTTTTCACATGATCTAAAAAAAGCTATTAAGTCATACCCTAACCTTAACAATCAGAATGTAAAAGCAAGAGGAAAACCAAGATGGTGTTCTCCAAGTGGAAGAAATAAAATGTTGTTTGAAAGCTTAGCAGATTTGGTCTTCATAATTTAAATCACTATCTTCAGCCAGGGGAAGATAAGTCAGAGAGGGAGTGAACATGAGAGTTGGGATATCCTTATTGCTGTCTTGGTAATTTTGTGGAAAGTAGTAATCTAATAGAGCTTCACAGATCTCGTGAAGAAAGTTGACCAGGTGCACTAGCACAGTTAAAGAAGGTGAAGCAAAGTGTCAGACATCTGAACTTATTAAAGTAGTTAAAGTAGCAGATTACCTGCAGGGATATTTTCAGGAGTGTCAGAAGACCTCACACTTTTTGTTCACAACCAGGTCTGGGAATCTGTGTGCATGCTGTGTGTCTGCCTGCTGCCTTTGATGGTCAGGCTTGAAGACCCTGGAGAAAACGCCTGTAAGTAATGAGCTGCTTCTCTTTTATGCCTGTTGAGAGTTCACTGTTAAGAAGCTTTAGGAAACTTTTTTTCCTTATACTTACTCTCTTATTTCTACTTCATTTTTTCCAGTTATATGTCTTAGCTCAGTCTTGTTGACCCCTGGTGATGTATCACAAAATCTTCATGAGGAATGAAAACACAAGATAGATGCAGGAGGGGTGGTGAAAGTGGGTTTCCAGGAGTGGGTGCAAGCACAGGAGGTGACAGTGGCTCCTACAGGGCCCCATGGCTGCATTACAATGTCGATGGGATGCTGGTATCCTCCGGTCTGCTTCCTCCCATATTCAGAGATTGGGTTGTCTCAGCAGTCTGCAGGTAAGCTCAGTCTTATCATGAGTCAGCTCATTTAGATAAAGCTGGGCAACCTCAGCACATTAGAAAAATGTCTTTTTGTTTCTTTCTTTGTGTTTGTGATGCTGAGGATCATGGAGAAGGGCTTGTGTAACAGCTTAACCAGGCTGTATTAGTGTGTTAGCATTTTCACTCTTTCCTAATCAGTTGTTCCTCTCACTTCCAGTTTTTAAACTCGGTTGTGTTTCATTAGTCCTGTGGGTTAGTACACAAGGTATGTAAAATATATACAACGCCAATGTCTGCATGTGGACTAGTTCTCTAGCTTGTCTTTATTGTCAATGTTAAAAAAAAAAAAAAAAAGCATTTTTAGAGTGTGATTAACTCATCTACTTTAGAAATCTACTTCACGAAGAGGTGAGCAGTGCCTTACAGGAGTCTCTTCCTCTAACTGAAAGAAGAACTTAGATGACCAGCTCAGATGTGTACATTTACACTGCTGACACACACATGAAGTAGGAGGAAGTCCAACTAAGTACCTATTAAGATATCTATATATCTGGATGACATTTTCATTTGGAGGTGCTGAAATCAAGTCATAAAACCTGAAATAAACTTAAAAGCTAGAAACGGATTTATGGTTTCTAGACATTCAAATGTGAAAATTGAGCCTTTCAAGCTTGCAGTGAAGAAATGTATTCATCTTTTCACCATATTCTAGTTCCTCTAAGATATAGCTTTAATCCTATAGGGCTACATCCTGTATCTACAGATCAAGACCTAAGGATCAGGTGATCTGGACATCTGTAAAATTTTAGATAGGGTCTGGAAGATGCAAACCATATGTCTGTTATGCCCATCAAATCCTGGAATTAGACTCATCTGTAGAACTGTGTTTTATCCTCTGCCCTATGGGAAAGGTACATTGTACAAGTATAGATGAAGATACAGGTCTAGGTAGAGATGAAGAGTACCTGGTAAGAGCATTTTGGAGAAGAAAAACATTAGTGCATATATTGCTTGCTTATTGTAGTGGATATGTACGTTTTGCATGCACTTATCTGAGGGCCTGAACTGCAGCCCAGTGTAAATAATTTCCCAGTTTTCCTCTCTTTTTATCAACAATTGTGTTCCATGGGGCTTTATAGTTTAATGTGTGATTGTTGGAGAGGCAGATCACATTTTCTAAAGTTTCCTGCATGAGAATAAATAGCATAACATTTAATTTTAAAAACTACTTGTCAAGATCTGCATAGCAAATCACACATGATCTCTCTCTTTTCCAATTAAAAAGCCTACCTTAAAAAAATGTGGCAATAAGCAGATGCACATGGGCTGTTTGGCAGCCTGCCTGAAAATCCCTGCAGCCAATGAATAATGATTACACTACAGAGCATCTGCCATCCAGAAATAGACTGTACTGTCTCTTGAACCTGCTCTTATGTCTTTGCACAAAACATGGTGGAGGTATTGCATTTCTTCTGGATGCAGTGAGGAGTCAGATTTTCATTTAAATTGAAAATGTGATTAAACAAGACCAAATAATACATAATGCTAGCAAAATATTAAAATATATCATCCATTCTGCTTCAGATTTTTCCATATGAACATTAAGTACTTTGTTACTTGTTATGTAAAGATAGAACAGTTTTAACAGAAAGTTGTTTTCCAGTAGTGTCCAATTAAAAATTTCAGTGCTGATTGAGATAAATGGGTGACATCTCAAAACAAATGTTTCAGACAAATTACTAAACACAGAGAGCTGTCAGCACAGGTCAAGCTATTGCAAACACTCTTTCTCCACCCATGACAGGAAAAGTATTTTCATTCTCATCAGGGACTTAGCTGGTAAATCAAAAGTCAATCCTACCTTTCTTTACAGGCTGAGGCACCCAGAGAAAGTGCTGAAGGGTCGTGAGGAATAAAAATGCCTCCAGAAGGTTGGGTGGAAAGAACAAGTTGTAAATAGCCGGAACAGTTATGAACTGGAGAGAGTGAAGAAAAGATCTGCTTTCTCTCTTTTTTTTTTTTTTGCAGTTGAAGCCATGGTGCATTTCTATTAGAAATTAATAGGCATTCAGCACCTTGATATTTGTACCACTCTTTCATCAAACCAAATTCACTTGTACTGCCTAATGTTAAAGTTACATGATTATTAGACAGTGGCTTTTCTTTTTCTTCTCTATGTTCCAATGACTTGCGTGGAAGCCACAGGGATGTCCTTTAACTGCTGAGCAAGGACAATAATAATTACTCTCAATTCTTAGGATTTCCAAAAGAATATGAAATTATTGAATAGAAATTCAGCAAGTTTGCCTGCAGACAGACTATTCCAATCTATGCCTGGGTTTGACAACCAAGTAGAATTTAAAAAGCAAAAGACTGCATGTTAGGAATTTGTCAGTACTGCAGTAGCATTAATAGGAATGCCAGCTCAACTTGATTTAAAAACTTGTCATCTTAGGATATAAAATTGAACATAAAATATATAAAAATAAAAGGCTAAATTAGGAAAAGTTTTCAGAAATTTCAGAATGGGTGGATTCAGTTTTTCTCCAGAAATCCTGAAGACAAAAAAATAATACATATTCTGAGCAAGGCTTCATTTTTGTTTGCTTTCTGATGCCCTAGAAAATATATTCATTTTAGTCAGATTATCACAACCTGAAAAGATCTATGAAAGTGTAAAGGATGATCTCTACTGTGCTGTGATACCGAATAGGATGTGAACCTGCAATTGATTATGCAGCAACATTATTGCTTTTCATTGGTTGCATGAAGGCCAGAATACATAAAATTGACTGGATCAAAGTCATAGATGAAGTAATGAGACACTTCTGGAACCATGGATCCAAAACTTTAGTTGCATAGTTTATATTATCTTCTTCTTTTTCCTAAAAAAAAAAAAAAAAAGGTTCACTTGGTCTTTCAGGGCTGGACATCTAGTCCTAAAGAAATTATTGGAGTTTTGTAAGTCTATAAAGAGAACTACACATTTATTTATTTATTTATTTGTTATAAATATCAAAGAAAATAGAATGATAATTGTAATTTTAATACACAAAGTGGAATTTATCCTCTATCATACAAGCTATTGCTAATGAGAAAGAGCTTTTAAAATGTTAAAACCGTGTTTTCTGATAGTTTTCTAATTCTTTTCCGTATAAGGAAAGTTGCACATTGCAATTTTTTCTTTCTAACATCATTCTCTTATTATATATCAACCTTGATGCAAACATCTTGATACTATTGTCACACATCAAGCCAAACATTGCTTGGCAACAGGCAAGGGCAAACAGATACGCTTACAGTTTGCTTTTATAATTAGCTACTGTGTCAGTGCGAAAGCTAGGAAAAAGTCTTGGGGTATGTGGCCAAGGTACATGACCACAAGGTGCCATGCAAGACTACCTGCTAGGCTCATTTGCAGCAATGACTGTCATGAACAAAGAGGTATGTAGCAATGTGTAATCTTGAGCAGGGCAAGGACAGTTTCAATGATTAAAATATCTCATTACTGAAGTTGCATCTAGAAATTTAAATGGAGATGGACCACGGCAGGTCATCACAGAAATCAATGGAATCATCCCACCTATTTTCAGGTTCTTGACAATGGTGCTTAAGTTATGGGCAGAGAGTTGCTAAATTTCTTTTCCTGTCAGTGGAGAGAGAGAGGATCACTGTCAGAAGCAGATGTCTAAAGTTAAGGTGGACAAGTGAAAACACAACTGTCTACAGGCATAGGGAAGGTGGCACACATTGTGCCTTCACATTTTTCCATGTATATTCCTGCTGTTGTTCAGACTCCCTCCTTGCCCACAATGAGTAGATGCTACCCATGGTAGGAAAGCTATAGAATTTATGGGTTATGAGAACCATCTCCTTAAAGTACTTGCCTCTGTAGACTGAAAATCATACTAGAGTGTTATAATATGGTAATAGGAATTGCCTGGACTTAGAGAAGACATGACAGTGCTGGGTCCAGATATGGTGAGAGCAAATAAACTGATCAGTGGTGTGGCTGCAACCTTGGGAAACACCACTCAGAGTGCTGGTGCAAGAAGAACTTCAGGATCTCCTTAGGTCCCCAGCAGCTCTCCCAAGAAATTCACCACTAAATAACACATTTGCTTAAGCTACATGAAGCTACACTGCAGTCGTTAACTACTTCACATTCTATTTGATATGGGGATGTACTATGGTGGGCTATTTGACTACATTGTCTTCTGTAGTGGGTCTGGCTGAGCTGATTTTCCCCATACAGCCCTCATGCTGCAGANCTTACACCTTGCAAAAGCTTAGGAAGTGACGCAAACACATTTAGATTGTATATATGCAGATGAGTTTGTAGATATATATGCATGCACAAACTGATTACTGAGCTTGATAATTTCTGCAAGTTGAAACTGTATGTTAAATGCAACTATTCTCATCTGACAGAGGTTTTGAACTGTGTTGAGATACGTGGTTGCTACAACAGGACATATAAGAAAACCAGGACCACATTGTCAAACTTAACTTCTACAAAAATAAGTAGGTTAGCTTTGTATTTTGGATATACTTCAACAAAGTCATTATGGAGATGTTTTACTCTGAACACATATTTCGAAATATTTAAATACTTTTCTTTGTCAGGGTCTTATTTATCTTTATACCTTTGTTCTTTACTGTGAAGACATCCGGTCAACATTTTCCTGATAGCAGATCCTCTCTGTGTAATGTGTGCATTTTTTTTTCCTGAAAATGTAATGAATTTGAGACACTTTCAGCATAACAAAGAAGTGTTCTGCAAATTCTCTTCATTCTTGACAGCTCTGCCCCAAGGACAGAACCATTGGATCCCCAGCCTTGGGCAATTGGTTTTGTCTGGAAACAGGGAACCATCAGGACCTCCTGTAGCACTCAAGAAAAGTGTTGATTTCTCTAAATAGCTGCAGGATAAAGGAAATGTTGATTTGGGATTAACCATTCCATTATTTGGCCCAGTATGGATCAAACACTAAAGGAAATCTTGTCCCCTGGTAAATCTCTTTCTTTATTGGTTCTATCTGCAAATATTTTTAAAAATAACTCCAAACTAATGGCTTAAAGTTTCAGAGCATTCACTCAGTCATTTTGATCCATAGCTTGATGGAGGTAAGGCGTTAGGTGTTTAAATACTTCAGTGATAACAGGAGGGATGCAGATCATCCAGATCTATTTCACCAAGCACAACAGAAAGCAGAATCATTTTTCTGGAGCCCAGAAAACATCTATAAAACCTGTGCTATTATGTGTCAAAATAGACACCTCTGTGTTGCAAGTTGATTCAGCTTACTTATCTATTTCACTAACCAGACACTTATTATTCACTATCTTTTCTTTCTTTGATTTAAAGCAACCATAACTTGCAAGCATGTGTTGCAAGAGAAGAGAGCTTTAGTTCCCTGAGCCATCAGCCAGGGCAATATGTGCTCCTGTATTACATGAGGCAGTTGAGGCCACATGGCTGTGTAGCCCCTCCATCCAGATCAGGACTTCAGCTACCTCTGTCTTAAAAGCATTGCCCTTCAAAGAGCCTCACCCCAGCTGTTTCTGTGGGTAGGATTTTAATAAAAATATAAAGACAACTACCAGTTAGTTTCTGTACACTCTTATCCCTCCTTACAGAAGCCGTTTGGGTGCTTTTAAAGCATGTCATAAAAAAAAAAATTCTAGTATAAACATATTTTTTTCTCCCAAATGGCTGTAAAGGGAAGCAAGAATGGGCAACTCAGGGACTCATATCTACTGTGTATATATTTATAGTCAAATGAATAAGGTTTCATGACGTTAAGAAACTTCTGATATTTATGGCAGCATAAAATGGTCTGAAAATGAGGGTACTATTATTGTGATGTGAATTGGTTGAATTTAGAATACTGGAAATTTGGCCTCAAAAATGTGGGGGCCAGTTACTGTGAAGAAATATACTTCTTCAGAAGTGAGCATCGTCCCTTTTCCTGCAGTGTAGAGCCACGACAAGCATCAATGTTTCTATCCTTAATGTGTGTTAAAGGGGAAAAATGACATAGTTCCTATTTATGTTTGAAGAACCAAGAATATGGGCAGATGTACTTTCACTTAACTAGACATCGTAGTTTATCAGTTCACTGCCCTGTCAATTTGTTACCAGAAGCCCACAAGAGCTGATTGACACATCCCTTGCTGGGATGACATGACCATCCATATGAGCTCTCAGAGCCTGCTTAGCACTGCTAACTTAGACCTTATTTGCAGTTTTCAAACCACTCTCACAAGTGTTGCAAAGGCATGTCTGTCTATCCTATGAGGCAGCAGCAGTATCTGCATCTTTAAAATAGAGAGGCCAGCTGGGTTCAGCTCATGGAGGGCAGAGTGGTGCAAGAGAGAAGGGCAACACTTTCCGTTCTCTCCCTGTCTCTGTCCATCTCCATAAACACAGAGGGATTTTCCCCAGGCTAAATAAGTGGGCTATTTAAGTGTCTGGGATTTAGGTCCAAGTCTTCTGAGCTTTAGGTTGATGGCTTCAAATCTAGACCTCTACCGTAAAAATAAAATAAAAGAAAGGAGATTATTTATGGAGAAATTAACAAGTAAAAATGCTTTGCTGGATGTGAAAACAAGTAATGCTCCCTATTAAAAACTCAGCAAGGAAAGAGTTTTAAATAGAAAAAGTTGTAGTCCAGAATATAGGCTGAGTGCAGACTCTGCAACGCCAGGGATAAATTTATCCTCTAGTGTTCTTTTTCACTTCACTAACTTCACCTTACTGGTGACATCTGGTATAACACAACAGAAAAGTGGCAAAGTAGATGGGGCTTGTACAAGGTAAGATGTTGCCTTGTACCTTTGAACAGAAAAGAGTCCATAATGCCTCCTTCAGTGCATGGAAGTCATGGACTATTCCAAGTTGACCAGACTTATTTGTTTATGATAAACAATTTATTGGCTTTTGCCAAGATTAATAAAAGCATCAAAACTCAATGTTGCATAAAATGACAAATAGATGCAGTAGAAGAGGAAAACTAACCCCCCCCCAAAAAAAAAACCCCACAACAGTTTACATCAATGCTGAGCAAAGTAATTGAAATTCTTAAGAACAGATGTTACTTAAAATTCACAAGCATAAATCAACATTTTGGAGAGTAAGGAAGTTTATCATTTAAAGATTGTGTTGGAATTCAGGAGCCAAGCAACAGCAAGCAGAAGAGATGCTATATTAGGACTTGGTGAGGCTATATGCCTGCATTCATAGATGGCAATTCCTATGTACTCATTAAATGTTCTTTAAATGTTACAGGCTGCATAGGATATCCAGAGCAATTTTCTGTGGTCATAGGCAAACAGCACAACTAGTTTGCTGGCCTTTCAGATTTTCTGCATCTTGTTTTAAATTCTTTAGATTCACTGTACTATATAAAAATGTGATAGTTTGCATATAGGGAGTTGTGGTTTTGTTCAGATCTGTGGTTTTTGCATCCTGGAAGTCTTGTTTTGAGAACAAATCTGGTCAGTCCAAATTGATTACACAAAAACTATAGAGTAGGTTATAATTTCCATGGTGTGTGTAATATGTGGTGTAGCTGATTGGGTGTTCAGAAATTGTGGTAGACCCTCCAGCTTGCTAACTTCCTAACTCAGCAGTTCACAAGTCTTTAGATATATGTATGTCCCATAACAAGGACGGTGATGTTATTACTCTATGTCTAATTAGATATCCTTTAATGTTGTTTTCACTCAAAAATCTTGGAGATGCATTTCATCTGGATTTGGTACTTCTCCAGATTTGTTTAAAAAAAAAAAAAAGGAAGAAAAATAATGTATTTATATTGTAGCTCTGCCACACTTAAAAAATATCACTAAATGCTTGTAGGAGATTGCAGACTGAAAGGAATTAAAATAAAACCTTCCCAGGAAAAGGAAACTTACACCAAGTTATTAAAAAAACCCCCTCTGCATGAGTAATTGGATCCCAAAATGTAATGAAATGTTGGCTGAACATTGTGCTGCATACCGAATACTCCTTTTAACAAGCTGAAATCTGAAAACTGTAGAAACACAGGTCAGAGTTTCTGCTTGGAAATGATAGTGTAAGAACAAGGAGCTGTATTAGAAATAGGTTTCCCATTCATAAATATCTTTATATTAAGCATTGTTTTGAAGAGACCTTTTTTCCATCAACAGTTGGAATCAGAAAAGAACAAAAGCATCAAATAAAAACCTACCAGGGCTTAAGGGAATTAGCACATCTCATTAGGAGACTGACATTTTTCCTCCTGAGACAGTATGGTCACTTGGCAGAAATTAAGAGAAGAGAGAGGAAATAGAAAATGTAATTTATACTCCAGCAATAAATGAATTGAAGAATTTTAATGGATATATCATCTCCCATAAAAATAAAATAACAGGTAGTTTGTTTGCAGTTATTGGATCTATTAATAACATAGACTCAGGATGTCACTGCTCTGGAATAAAAACAAAGATGGGATATTGCATGAATGTACTTGCAAGAGATCTCTCTCTCCTTTTCATCTCTCCAGCTCTCGAGTTTCTTGCATAGTGTGAGACAAGGATGGATCAGGCAGAAAGCGAAGCTGGACAAGGTTGGTGAGGCCCAGGTCTTCCAAGGTATCAGCAAAAAAATTACTGAAAGCTTAACACAGCACAAATGTTACTTGACTAACCCTGACACAACAATGGGATGCTGAAAGAGAGGCAAAGTTTTTAAGTCTCTATTCTGTGAGGAGCAGAAGCATGATGAGCAGTTACGGGAATGAACGAGAATGAGAACTGTTCTATGAATTCTGCTCAGTAGTCACTTCCATATCTATGTCCCAACTTGAAAACTACCATACCAGTCTCATAGGACTTCTATAAAGAAGAACTTTAGTATCTTCTGCTGGTGCCTGGAGATAGGAACAGATACAAACACAAGGAGAAACAGATACTTTAGGTCCAGGTATGCTTTATAAGGTCCTGAACTTCACTGGGTCTTAAACTTAACTGTATTAATAGGATGTTATTTAAAACTTGAACTGTATTTTCAAAACTAAGGTAAACACCAAGTCAAAGGAATTTTAGTTTCTGTCTATCCCTGCAAGAGGTTGAGTGATATTCCATTCTATAATTCTATACAATTGCAAAAATTCCAGGCACAGGAATCTTGCCAGACCTTTTCCTTGAGTGTGACAGATTAACCTCTCCCCACTAAAGTAAGTAAATCTCCTCTAAATTTTACTGGCTGGCTATGTGGCACCCGTGTTTCTTTTTCATAAGGAAGGAAAGTAAGTGAACCTCTTCTTGCACAATAAAAGCCTCATTTCTTTATCAGAAATTGCCTTTGGGTTGATAATTTCAAATTTAAACTTGCTACAATCAGGAGTGGTCAGATTATAAGCATTGTCAGACACCCAGGGCTCAGTTCTCCTAAACATAGGAAAGTATGCTCCCCGTCTCCCACCCTTATCATGAAGATATTCAAGCTGTTGATCCAGAAATGTATCATTCTCTTGGAGGCCCTATTTATATCTGCCAGTCCTATAGGGCAGATACCATCTCTCAAATATGGTAAGGTCTCCGGAGCAGCACTAAATATCTGTGTATGAGCAACTGAATCAAACCCATTAAGACATTTGTTACAGGGTTTTCAAAAATGTTTTCTCACTTGTCTCCCACTGAAAGTCCCTGGAGGTGCATTTGCATCAATATCATCATTAACAACCTAAATAACTGGCCTGAAGTACTCTAACCTGTCACCATGCAGCTATTGAGTATCTTGCATAGTAGCTGGTCATGTCTACTAGATAATGGAAAGGTGTAGAGGTGTATCTATGGGCAGGATGAAACATAGGACTTTAAAATCAGCACACAGTTGACTATGTTTAGATTTTTTTTATTTCTATATAAGCATTATAAATATTCTTTAATAATATCAACCTGTAATCACAGAAATATAGAATTATATATAAACTTAACTATATTTCAAGTAAAAAAAAAAAATTACATACTAAAAAGTTTTACACGTTTTTAACAATGTATTTGAAACACAAACCATTTTTGTCCATTTTCTTCTGTCTATATTGTCTTTTAGCAACTTTTTCACATAATCAATACACAATTATCTTAATGTTGTCCAGTTCTAGAATAGTAATCTGGGTTTACTGTCCAAGTTCCAGTCCAATATCATGTATCCTTCATCACAGTCTCACACTTCATAATGCTGTCTTTCAAAAACCGACAGTGACATAAGGGAAAATAATAAAGCCTAGAGCCAAGCAGCAGGTCAAACAGCATAGGAATTTTTCATATCTCAGTCACAGAATAATAGAATCACTGAATGGTTCAAGTTGGAAGGGATCTTAAAGACAATCTAGTTCCAACTCCCCTCCTGTGGGCAGAGACACCTTCAACTAGACCAAATTGCTCAAAACCCCATCCAACCTGGCATAATCTTTCTTCCCAATCTAACTATGAATTGCAGTCTTACTCCTTTCCTCCCTGTGTTTGTTAAATCAAAGTCAGAGAGAGACTAAGTTCCCAGAGTACCATCATTTAGTGGCATTAACAAGGTCGTAATTTCTGCAGTCCCTTCCCTATCCTTTTTCTCCACAAATTTCTCTCCATTCAGTAGCAGGAAGAGATCATCCTCCATTGATGCAGTAGGAGATCCTTCAGCAGAAACAGATAATGACCTGTTAATACTGCTTGAGGAGCCATGGCAATCATGATAGAGAGCCAAGGGTTCCCTCCAGCTGCCATGTCTTCTCCCCTTGTATGTACTCCAAGATCTATGAGCTTTCGTGGCATCATGCACTGCTTCTGTGCCTCATCAAGGAGCTGCAGCCTTTCTCACTCTGAGTCTATGCAGAGTTTCTTCTCCACCATTTCTCATTGATGCAAGTTTCCCTTGCATAGGATGGGATGATGCCTTGAAGGTATAGGCATCCTTTGAACAGGTTGAACGACTAAAGTGCATCCCTTGGTACAGCCCCCACTTTCTCCTGCCCTGACCTACCTGGCTCAGCACTAGAGATTCCAAGCAGTTGGGAAGCACAGGTCAAGCTTCAGCTTCCCTGGAAATGTGTAAGAACAGTTGTAGATACAAGGGAACAAATAACACTCTACAAACATATGGTAGCTTCCATTTGCTTTTGTCCTTGCAAGATATTTTCCCCGTGGAATAATGGAGCCATTTACAGCATAGGGGTAGTGTGAAGTGAACAGATAAAGTCTACCACTCTAACAAATACCTGCATGAATGAGAGACATGTCTTGTTTCCTTCACATTGGCCTTTGAACTCAGATTTCACCTCACATTGTGGCTGACAGATTGTGCAG
This sequence comes from Brachypteracias leptosomus, assembly GCA_013401335.1. Lineage (NCBI taxonomy): Eukaryota > Metazoa > Chordata > Aves > Coraciiformes > Brachypteraciidae > Brachypteracias > Brachypteracias leptosomus. The sequence continues at coordinate 26,007 of VYZX01000502.1, forward strand.
CGTGTTGGAAAGCAAGTGCCAGCCTATGCAATGATTTCTCCTACCATCAGCTGCTGCTAAATCAGTTTCCCTCAGATGAGGATGCCTGGACAGAAGAAAGAAAATCCAGGAGTTTTCTCTTCTGTAATAGGCAGAGTGCTTTCTCACTCCGGTGAGACCAGGTTCCTGGCTGGCACAAAGTCACTGACTTCACTGCAGCTCCACCAATGTAACACAGATGAAGAGCTCAGCCAAAATAGAGTCACACATGTAGATGAATAAGTATTTTTAAATGTTTATACCTAGTGGGAAGAAAGTGAGGAAAGGGAGGACTAGCTGTGCTCTGGGATGTGTGGATAAGTAGGAGTCACTATTAAGCATCCATACTCTTGGGGCTGTGAATAAGGTCTCCCTCATCTCTGGGTTTTTTTCTCTCTTCTCCTCCCCCAGCCCCAACATGTTTGGCATTTTGAAGTTTTGAAGTAATTTCCTCCCTTGGCCTCACCTGGGATCTCTGCTGTCCCAGAACCTCCTCTTGACCTCAGTGTTGTGTTTTCATTTAAAGTCAAGGATGTCTATAAATGTCAGCAGTACAGGGCAATTAGAAGTTTGAAAAGGGCTGTAACATAAACCAGCATTATAGTGAAATGGATACTGTCTTAAGCTGCCTGAAATTCACTTGCTGTTGGAAAGACAATATCCTGCCATTCTCCCATGGTGGCCTTCAATTGAACACATTTGGCTGAGGGTTGACCCATTATTAGGATAAGTCTCTGCATGTCTTGAAACAATGAAGAAATGTGGGGAGAGAGAAGCCAGCAAATTGGGCTGGTAGTTAGCCAGTACTAGGCAGAAATGTGACACTGGATTAGGCCTTAATAGCTGTCTGTGGTGCTATCTGTGAAATGCAATGCTCTCTTTGTTTTCCTGCATTGCAGGACAGAAGCATGTGGTCAGATGTCGAACGAAATCTACCCCTCCCCCCCCTTTTTTTTTTTTACTAATAGCCTCTAAAACATACCTCCTGTAACTCTAAAAATAAACATTCATTGCAATAACAATTTGGTTCATTTACAAGGTCCCTTTTTTCATATGTCATCACACTATGTTAATTTATGATGTTTCTGGGTAGCTCTGTCCTTGTACACACGTGCTGCTTTCCCTCCCTGTTCTAAGTTGCTATATATAAACTCTAATTCTGCCCTTACACCAGCTCCATTAAAACCATTCAAACACCCTCAAAATTCAACATGATCCTTCACAATGACGGGGAAGGAGAGGAATTTTCTGCACAAAATGTGTTCTGGATTCATCAACACTTCCTTCCCTCTTTTTCAGGATGCAACCTAGTGCAAAATCAATATGGTAACACTCTCTGAGCACCTGAGAGTATGGGCTAAACCCAAACAGAACAAAAAGAAAAAAGACAAAAGATCCAAAGTGATCTATTCCATGAATTTATAAGCAAATATATATGCATATTTCTGTAGAGAGATTTCATGGAATCTGTCTCTCTGTTCCTAAGACAACATTTCATCTTATTGTCCTATGCTATATACAAAAATCCATGCAGGCAGAATTTTGCCAATTTTCTGACAGGGAATTTTGAAAAGAGATGTCTCTGATTTATAAATGTTTGGATTCATACATGATATTTTTTCCTCTTTGAACCTAGCATGGAAACACAGGGTCAGTTTTTTACCTTGAAACATGCGTGTGAAAAAAAATCATGCTTTAGTGTAACTCCTTAAAGCTCAGTTAGTTCTCTAATCCTGCCTACTGTCTAATTGATATGGGTGTTCTTTTGCAGTACCTTAACTTTTCTCAGAGGTCATACTGCACATTCACTTAAATACATTTAATTCACAATCAGAGCAGGGTGTCCTGATGCAAAACCCTGAAATATTCCCAGCAGGCTTTGGGTCAGGCTGTGAAGGTTTTTGAAAGGATGCTCTAGTAAAGTGGTAGGATTTCAGCACAGCCGCCATATCCCACCAGGGACTGTCTTGGGTCAGCCGCTGTGGTGATGCTGTGCTACCCCAGGAGTGTCCCTGGTATGTACAGCCATACGCTGCTACAACATGTATGCTGGGAAAAGAAGGTATGGTGGTACGTTACAAAGGCTGATTTCAGAGCATGTGTCAAAACTTCCTGGTCAGTATGATACCATTTTAACATCTGTAATAAAACTAGTCCTCTACATGATATGCAAACAGGTCACGTCCTGTGAAAATATCAGAGGTGTCAAGGGAAATCCAAAGTATGAGGTTGATGATGGAAAAAATGTGTGATTTACTATACAATGGTCAGTGCAAGTTCTTGTTCCAAGCAGGAATAACTTGCTGTGGCTCCATAGATTATAATATGGCTGTTCCAGCACATTTCTAATAACCCTGAGATATTTTGCAAACAGCATGATGTGCAAGCTTTATCTCTGACCTTAGCAGTCCTGTTACAAAACTTAAAATATACATAGTCTCAAGTAAATACGTTGCTTACACAGCAAGCATGTCTGCGCAGCAGTATAGTGCTGTGCTCCTCATCTACACAAGAGTCAAGCTCACCTTTGGGAAAGAGGCAGGGATGCAAAAAGACCATTAAATTTGTTTAAAAATCTCTATATGTTGTAAGACAAAGAGAGGGAAGTATATGAGATCTGGGAAAGGAAAAGCTTAGCACAGAGGAATGGAGATTTTATTATATTTTATTTTTCAGATATAAAGTATAGGTAAGCCTTCAGTTACTTTTATGAACTCTTGGAAGTTGCATAACTCACCCACTCCAATCTCTAGCCTCCATAGTACTTGGGTTATCTTCCACTAACAGTTTTTAGTGATGGGAGAAGACAGGATCCATGATATTATTGACTGCAAACTTTTTATCCTCTTAATACACAGCTATCCAAGAGTTCAGTCTATGATGTTGTAAAGAGCCACATCCCTCAGACTATGTAGACATCCATGGTTCACAGATTTTTGTTAATGATTTTCAGAGGCTGGATACCAAAAGCTGAATGATCCTCATGCTGTGAATTAGCTCTGTAGGGAGCATAACATTGCCAAAATCCTACTCTGATGCTAGTTCCAGATACAGCTCTTTTCTCTACCTGCTCAGCAGAATACCTCAAGGGAAGAATATTTACTACATGCAACTAAACTAAAAGCATAGAGGAGTAACTCCTTTTTGTATGGGCTCAGGTGAACCCTGTCCCAGTTGTGTACCAAGACATGGGCCCATGGAGCCTGGATGTTTAGTTTAATACAGCTTCCAACTCCCACACACCAGTGCAAGAGCTGCCAAATATCCTGTATGACATACAGTTTTCCATATTACACAGCCAAATATCATGTCCTATATGAAAGCATAAAGGACATAGCTTTTGCCACATTTTTGCAGCAACCACTTTCCCAGGTGCCCAGAAAATGGAGTCTTGGAAAGAGACTATAGAGCACACAGAGACTTTCTAAGGGGGCAGAGTAATGTCATACTCAATGTACCATGAACCCAATCAAATCTCTCCCAGTTACAGATGTGAGGCAGAACTGGTGCATTCCACCACCCTGCCCACAGCCTCTAGGGTCTTCCACTGATCCTGCCATGCTTGCAGACTTTGCTGGCACCCACTGGCATGTGGTCCCTTTGGCCTCTGGTGCTCAGTCCAGAGGTTGCCTTGCCAGAGTGGAGGGCAGGCAGTGACCCAACACATTTACCTGATTTCTATTGTTCTGCAGCACAGTTAGAAGCTCATCAAAAGTCTTCACTGCCAGTATTATGATCTCAGGGGCATCAGCTTGAAGTTCAGCATGTGTTTTACCTCCTTTACTGTCTTCAGCTGGTGTAGGTTAAGGACATGTCCAAGCGCTTTCCAGAATGATGTCCTAATATGGGAAGTTTTAACCGATACAAACCAGTGTGCCTCTGAGGAGTACTCTTTTGCTGCTTTGATTTGACTATGCTTAGTGTTTTCAGTGGGACAATGACATTCAACCATTGGGGTAAATTCTGCCCTCAGTTATGGTGGTGTAAAACTGGTTTACTCCTTCAGTAAAAAGTAGTTATTTCAGCCTTACTTAGGCATCACTGAGAAGAAGATTCAGCTGAAACTTACAATATTTTTCATAATATCAGCTGTGCATTGCCACAAAAACATCTCAGAGAGGCTTGGTTTTGTTTCAGTAGTAAATGAAAACAGGTAACCTCTTCTTTAGAGCTAATTGTGAGGAGCTTTTTTCCTTCCATGAGAAAACCTCCATGGGGCTTTAAACCACCTTCTTACTTGAGGCTCTGATTCTAATCCTTCCTACATGACTTTAGACCACAGTGGGTACAAGCCAAGCCCAAATCCGTATACAGCAAGCCACAAGATTGCACAGCAGAACACCACCAGTGTGCAGGCCAAACACAGAACAAAATGTGGGATGCCCATAGACCACCTGATTACCTTATGGGATGACCAACATGACAGGCAAAGAAGGGGCTGCAGCACATGGGACTGTGTTCAAGGAAAATACTGACACTACACTCGTCTTCTCAGGGGAATATTTACAAGTGTTCCTAAAGAAAAGTGAACTGAATTTCCTGGGAGTTCAAACTAATTTCAGCTCTGCTGAAGTCAGTGAGTCTCTGCCAGGATATATCAGCATAAAATGTGGGTCATTGTACCCAAAAATGTATACAAGCATATCGTTGTCTTGTGGGTGAGAATTACACAAATAGAGAAAGTCACATCCATTTCAGTTACGATCTTGTTCTGTAAAAGCTATATGGCCATTCCCCAAGTCCTCTATTCACAGCAACTGACCGAATACACAAGAAACAAATTTAACAATGAGTTTACAGTCATATTTGTCATGCAGATAAAATATCTGTGAGATCTACATCTGTATTACTGAACCAGAGCACCAAAGATGTGGGGCAATGTGTTTGTGTAAAAGTGTGAAAACAGCGACATAAAGCACTGATACTTTTATTCAAAGAAACTGAGTGTTACATTTGAATATGTTATGCAGAAACCAAATACATAAATAATGACCTTTACATGACTTCTCCTTGACTTCTACATTCTTAAACTGAAGAGTTTGCATTAACCAACTTGTACACTTTTTCTTTGTTATATTTTAAAAAGACAAATAATGAAGGGTGGTAATATACTTACTTTAATCTATTCTCTTGTAGGTCTGACTGCTACTGCTCAAGAATGCAGGATAAAATGAATGAAAGCCTACCTTGGGAACCTTGAGCAAATTCCTTGCACACCACATTGGCACTTTATGGCATAATTAAATTTATTGCAAAGGTACTTTATCTTCTTTAGACATGACAACTTTACTTTTTTGCCCTGCAGTCTTGTCTTTAAGTCTTTAAATTCAGAAATTCTTGCTTCTCCAGACTTACACACACATGCAGTTTAACGAATTACAGAAATAATTTATCTGGGAAGAGTCAGAGTACATTTTTGACTTATGCCTCCATTGGAGTTGTCAGATAAGCACAGTTAATGCAATGTATTGCAGTCTGGCCCACTATTTGCCTGCATGAATGCTAAATTCAGTGTGCCTGTTTCTCTCTGTATGCCTACATGACTACACTGACTGCATCATCATAAAACGAAACAAAAGTTAGTTGTAATGGATTAGTACCAAATAGACTTTAGCCACCACATACCGAAACAAACAGCACTGAATTTTAGAGCTGAACAGTGATTTCTTTTTTTGAATTCGTCAATGTAACACTCTATCACTATTCAGAAGGCACCCAAGCTTGTGTTGTGGTTGATAAATTGTAGCATAATTTGTAGGTCAGCTATTCTCAGTGAGTGACAAACATAAACCGTAATCAGATGACTACAGGAAAATAAAGAGGAAAATGACCCTCTAGGATCCTGTTTGAGTCTTTAATGAGATGACTGGAAAGGATGGAAAAGAGCCAGAAGCCAGAAGGTGGGAGGGAAGAGGGTACATGGAAGAAGGGCAGGTGGAAGGAAGCTACAGACAGTGAGGAGCCCAAGGCAGCACTGTGCACAGGATAAAGCATGAGGACTCATCCTACATAGGAGAGAACATGCCTGCTGTGACTGCCCTGATGAGAGGTGAGGAAAGGGATACAGACAGTCAGAGAGGAGGATACCGGTATCCAAGCGACATGGTCTAGAGAGAGGACAGTATAATGTAATCCTGGTTCTCTGAAATCTTTTTGGAGAGGATGTAGGAATTGCAGACAGCAGCTGAAGGGAGGAATTCAAATTCAGAGCAGAGCAGGAGAGGCAAAGCGCCAGAAGGGCAGGTGTGAGTGGTGGACAGGGCAGAAGAGAAAGGAATTGGCAGCTGTATTCAGAGGAGGTAGCAAAGGAGCCTGTGAAACGAGGTCTGCAATTGTGCTGGGGAGAGGGAAGAAGATTTGATGGAGAACAGTCTGATGGTAATAGCATGGTGATGAGCCATGGGGATGGGTGATGGCAGTGGTGCAGTGAGAGCTGAGGATCTTACAAGTAATAAATGAGAAAAGTTTCTGGAAAAAGCTGAATTTGAAAACTCGAGGAGTTTTTGCAGAACCTCATGGTGTTCTGCCACACTTTGAGGAAGGTTGCTTAGATCTGGCACAGGAAAAATATTTTCCTCTTTCTTGTGACAGCTGCCCTCTACTAAGCCATTGAAGTTTCCTGATTTCACTGTTTTCAGCTTTTATGATGTGCAATATTACACTCTAGTCTGGCTTTCCCTGACAAAGGTTACAATTTCAAACTTCAATAAATAGGTATGGCAAAGCCTACAGCTGGTTATTTTTTTCCATGCTTTTTAATAAGTTTGCCTAGGGTCTTGCAGTCAAATAAAAGACATGCTCCATGGTCTGGAGACCTTATCATCTAGGTGGGATTTGAGTAGGATTTGTGGTTTCAGGAGAATCCTACCAGGGGTTTCACAGACATTCCTCCCAACTATCACATCACATTTTTCACAGTCTGCAGTTCTGAACCAGATTTAAAGTCTGACCCTTAGCTGTGAGTTTCTGGGTTTCAACCAGACCTGGAACATTTTTGAATCAGCTTGACAGATTGTTCTGTTCCTCTCTTTTGTTGAAGCCAGCAGAGGGGACCACAGTGACCAAACCCCCTGCGTTTGCACTGAAACACAGCCCTATGACTGTGTACCTTTCAACTTGCTGAAATACTAAAGGCAGTTGCAGAGAAGAAAGGGCCCCCTAAACCCCTTGCTTGGGGTCTGCCTAGTGACCCCGTTGCCAGTGCTTGTACTCTGGGGGAGCAAAGTCATCACAGGCTGTGAAAATAAAAAGCCTTGAAGAATGAAAGCGGCTTAGACTGGATTCCTCTGCCCCATTTAAGTCCTTTTCTGTCACATGATGTTCATGGAGGTCACGATAGTTATGGGAATTGTGGCAGAGAGCAAGAGCATCCCATTCCTTCTTCCACTGCTCAAAAAAGTAGTAAAATACATTAATGATTTATGTAATGGACTCTGGGGTAAGATTGTAAATTAATGTATATTTAGATTTGTTATACATGACATACTAATGGTTTCTATTCCAACACACATTAAAACCTGCAGCAGTGATGTCTGCGGCAGCCTGGACCTTAGTAAGCTCATATTACATTTACAACTACAGCCTTTCTTTTGCTTCCTTATTTGTATAGCGTATATTTGACATTTTATTTTTGTATTACAGTTCAGGGAATGTTTTAGTGAAGCCTCATGGCTAATTCTGGAGGACTGAAGACATCCAAACATTACGTACGCAACTGCCCCAGCCACCTGCTGCATCTACATGACAGAAGCAGGGAGGTGGTATCAGTTTGGATTTGCTACTTGCCTTTTGTAATCAGAATGTGAGCATCAGAAGAAACACCCATACAGCTCATATGTGCATGACATATCAGCAGCCTTTCCTAGGAACAAATGTCAGCTCTGTTTACAAATGTCGGTTCAAATGTTGGTTATAATAGCACAGTCGGTGTTGCTACCTCAGAGACAAACTCTGATCAAACCTTTTGTGGTTTCCAATTGCAGCTGGTTTGTGTTCCCTTCTCTTTCTCAAAGTCTTGGGAGAGGACAGGTGTGGGACCTTCTACAAGGCTCAGCAGTTATAACAACATTTATATGAGAGGGGACACATTTAATAAAGCATTCCTACTGCAACAGCACCTATGTAAACAGAAACCCCAACATGCCAGGAGCTGCACAAGTAGGTATCAGACAACAGTGCCTGTCCCCAGGGAGCTCTGAGCCCAGCCAGACAAGCAGAAAATGGAGAAAAGACACAGGAAAAGTTACTGTGCAGGTCACAGGGAAAAGCAGGATCTGGGAGAGACAATTCCAGTTCCCCAGATCTTGAGTCACTGCAAGGGTTTACTGTCACTGTCCAAAGCCAACCAGCCCCTAAATAGCTCAGAGAAATTTTGTCAAACCCAAAATAAAGCACTTTGCTTTCAGGCAATTGAACTCTTTTATCTTTTACTTTAAATTGTAGCCCAACATCAAAATAAAATTGGTATTCTGAAATGACAAATTTAAACTCTCTTGTCTTAAGGCCACTAAAACTGAACATTTAGACTTTAGAAATGCCTCCATCTTCCCTTCATCTTTTTGGTTCAAGAAATTTTTTCAGTTCATAGCTGCATTACAAAGCAGATATATTTTAAATTCGTATTTCATGTTTTCCAAAAATGCATCCACTCAGGTCTACACATAGTCTTCCTGTTCCTGGAGTGAAATAAATGAAATGAAACATTATGTTTAACTTTTTTGACTGTGTGGTATATGCAAGCTGAAATTTCCACTATAACACAGTTGTTATGCAGGCATCCAAAAGAAACCTTCCTAAAAATCTTATAGCCCACCTTCCTTCCTCCTGTCAGTGAGGATGTGATACCCAGCCTGCTAAGTTTTCTTTTAGCAATCCTGTGGCTCCATATCATGGCATGAACAAACAACATCCACAAGTACAGTAAATGGAGGCAAGGGGAGAAGGGTCTCTCCATCTGGTAAATGCACTGGTTAGCAGGGACGTCTGTGTGCAGCTCTCATATGGGGGCTTCAGCTGCTCACTTCGCCTGTCTCCTGCTTGGTGGATGCCACTGCACGGTGGGTAGATCATTAGTAACACCAGACGATTGCTTCACCCTCAGCAGTAGCCTGACTCCCATCTGTTTTTGTTGGATCATAAGTTGACACAGAAAGGATACTGCATTTCGTAAACTGAACTGTAGCAGGATGTAAGCGGCAATCAAATGTGCTCCAATAGGACACCAAGTTGTCTGCCCTCTCCTGCTTCTCTCCATGTCCTTTTCCTCCCCACCACAGCCTGTTTTACTTCTAAAAGTAGTTCTAGTAAGGTGACCAGAGGGTGAAATTACTGGGTCTTGATCTTCTCATTTTCATTGAAGTCAATTTTCTAATTGCTTATAAAAATCCCAATTTAAAATATGCATCAAAAGTAATCAAAGCAGACTCCTCTTTACCATGATGCCTGAAGGTGAGAGAAGGTGCCCATACTCAGCAAAGTGGTAAAAGCAAATTCTGACTAAAACTGAGTGAGTTGCTCTGTAATGCAGGGAAGGGCTGAAGGCTCTGGACCCTGCTCTTCCCAAAGTATCTCCTTCTCAGCCTCTCCATATTGCCACACCATATCTGACATTCTCCATGTAACTAAGTGCCTCGGGGTATACAGCAGGATCCCTGGCACCCAAGAGGGAGCTTGACCTCTGCTATATTACTCTCGGTGGATAGGGAAGAAGTTTCCAGTGTGGTTTTGTCTCCATGACAGGTCAGAAGATAATGAAGCTTTTAATCAAAACCCTGAGTTTGTGACAAGGAGTGAACAATACTAATTGGAGAAAAAGAGTTAAATGGAAAATGACTGCAGAAACAACCTCATATTGATTAGTGTTTAATGAGGGCACCTTTTCAAATGCTTGTGATTTTTCTAGGGGTGATCTAATCCACAATAAGTTACTGGAAATCAGTAACAACAGGGATGTCAAAGCCCAGGAGGACAGAACACAGTTATTTAAGTCCATTTTGTGAGAATTATCAGAAAGTCTGTAGATGGATGGTGATTTTGTTCATATAAAAGCAGAACAATGTAATAGGTAACATTGTCCTTGGAGAAGGAACACAGGTTTTGTATGTCATTGTGTGGAAATGTGGATTCTGGTGCTAGAAGGGGTTTTGAGAAGGTTCAGTAAGGCAGATAAACAACCCCATAAGTGTTCCAATTGGACATAGAGCATACTGCTGTGTAAGTAGGGACCAACTTATTTTGGGTAAAAAGTAAAAAGGTAAAGAAGCATATGATGAATAACAGTATCCAGATTGTTGGTAGTTAAGGCATTGACTGGGCTTTCAGAATGCCTATGCATGGCTAAGGCAGGGTCTGAAGAAGCCCAGCAGTTTAGGCAAGGAGAGATCAGATTGTGAGCTACAACAGGCTCATGGGTAGTTTGAGGCGAACTTCTAAATGTAAAATGTGACTTTCAGTGTGACTATGTTATCCTGCATCTGTGGGGTATCCTGAGTCCGCCAGCAGGTGAAAAATACCTTGTCATGGGGGCACTCTTAGTTCTGTTTGGGAGCCAGCCCTGCCTGCAGCCCAACCTAGTCATATAGTGAAGCAGTGTTATCTCTTTGTATGTTCTTAATATTATATGTTATGTCTTGCTTGTGAGCTGCTCTTGAAGCTTTCCCTTCTCATGGGCTCCAGAAACAGATGGTAGATCTTACAGATCCTGGTTAGATGGAGATTTGGGAATATAAATGTTGAAGACCAATTTTAGACAGTCCCCTCTGGAATATGCTCCACAAGGGCCAATGCAGTCATGCAGTGCTGCAGCTGCCATGCCCATGTGCTGTTGGTTAGCGGGAGAACCAGGCAATGGCACCAGGGGAAAGCAGGGATGAACACTGAGGTGCTGCTTGCATCAGGCATCATACCAGCCCTTCGTGCCACTGAGTGGGCTCACACTGGGCTTGGTGCACAAGGAGGATTTCAAAGGGTTGTTGTGTGACCTGGCTGTGTGTGTCAGTGTGGGTTTGGGTGTGAAGTTGAGCACAAGTTTCAAACCTGAAGGCTTCATCTAATCCACTGAGTGCGTGTCATCCTTTTTCATACCAGATGTTCTCAGCTGGTGAGTGCAACCTCAAATGTCTCAGCTATCCCTCTCCCACTGCAGCCCCCAAATAATGTTGATAATCCAGTTGGCCTCTTCCAGAAATGAGTGTTTTATCAGTTAGATGAAGCTTTCAAGCTTTCAGCCGGGCTGTCGGGCAGAGCGGCAGCCTGCCTCGGGAGCAGCGCAGCTTCTCCAGTGCATGGGCTTAGGGTTTCGGTGTGGGAGCCATTCATCTGGATCTCGTTCATCTTCTCTGCAAATAAGGGAATCCGAGGAGCTTGTCTCTGATTTCTCCAGTGACACCAAGTTATGTAAACGCACTTGCTGCCGTTAACAGCTCACCATTTTTACTGTTTGAAACATAATCAGTTTGTGTAACGATATGGACTGATTTGGGTATCCAGTCCAACACACCCTGCCTGCTGGCCAAACATTTTATTGCTGTTAATTTATGGGGACTGTGCTGGCCTCTTCAAAAGACCTTTCAGAAACATAACAGCCTATAATGATACCACAATGCAATTCAGCATTTCCAAGAATTACTTTTGTTTCCTTTAGAAGAGAAAGGACTTTCTTAAGAGGGTTTTTTTTTTCTGTTTCTGACCAAACAGAAAGATTTGTATTTATGTACTTAAAAAAAAATAAATTCCCAGTTTCTTTTTTTTTTTCCTAATTGTTGACCTGACCGTCTGACTTCAGCAGGAGCTGGGGAGGGATGTGTCAATACCTTGTTGAAAAGACTATAGGCATCCTGCCCTGAGCTGCATGGGTCCCCAGCTGGGCCCTGCCACTACTCCCGTGCACGTTTTGGAAACCAACCACAGACACTCAGGAGCGTGTGCCTTGGCAAACCTGAGCACAGAGGAAACTATCAAACATTCAGAGCAATTGTTGAAAATTTCCAGTCACCACTAATTGCTTGGGGCTTTCTTGGCCCACAGCCACATCTATACCTTTGTGTCCTTAATCACTAGGCACCCTTTGGATAATATGTCACACCTGGGACATACAATAATTTATCGCTTGCAGATGGATTAGCATCGCAGCTTTCTTAGATAAATTTTACTCTAACCTCGGTCCCAGAGGCCCTTCTTTTATAGCACAGTTTTATCCATTAAAATTATGACTTCCAAAATTCTGCTGTATTTTACAGCTTCCATGAGATATTTATGACCCTTACTGTTTAAGTGGACATTTCTAGAGATTTACTGCAGAAATAATTCAGGCAAATAGCTCAGAAGAGATACTGCCAGTAGCTTACAGTTTAGGTTTGGTGTTCTTAAAAGACACAGAAAACAGTGTGCATATTTAAGTATGGATTCTTAATGTATAATACCACTGAATATGTATTTAAAAGGCCCTATCCTTATGGACTAGTTCTAGACAAAATCCAAACACTGAGTTTTAATCTTTCAAGCTCCCCCTTTCCCCAAAGTGGTTCATATCCTTTGCTTTTCTGCAAAGTGTGAGAGATTAAAGAAAAGGCCAATTAAAAAGAATTCATAAAGTCAGATATATTAGAGTCAGAGGAGCTGAAATAGCACAGACAGGACATTCCCCTGATAATGCAACATAGCACATTTTCAGTGTTTTTACTGCTCTTGTTCTAAGATATCCCATGAAATTAAATATATGCCTTTTATGTTGGGAAGCTGTCACACAATTTATTAGCAAATCCCTTTTCCACTCTTACTTTATACTTCTTTGTACCACGGCTGCCTTCAGATGTTTCGAAAAGCTGAATATACAAATTATAGCGGATGCATAGGGAAGTAATTTCCCTGAGATTTATTTTTTAATATAAATCCAGAACTCTGTATATTAAGCCTTAGATGTAAAGGTGAAGGTGACTGCAAATGGCTGTGGTTCCCCAAGTCACTGATTATCAGAAAAGCTGAGAGAAAAGATTTTTTCTATAAGCAATTGTTTCTTATAAGTTGTGTTTCACCAGTGAGCTTTGATGTCTGCCACAGGGACAACACTAACTAGATGAGTCTAGAAGTGTTGCTAGTTTTTATGCAGTAATTAAGTCAGTTGCAGATTGATGTGTTTAGTGAACACAGAGAAAAAAACAGACAAGGATTCTGAGAGGAATGTGTGACAGAATAGCTCTAAAATCTAGTATATATGTCTAAGAATAACGCATCAGGTAAAATCCTGGTCACACTGATGTCAGGCCCTTGTGAGCAAATTTGTAGTTACTGTGTATTTTCTGCTGACTTTTGAGATTCCAGGAGGACCCACAAGTTGTCTGGAAGACATGCACTTCCACAGGCCCTGTGAGGGGGGAGATACGAGAAGTGTTTCTCTTTTCCTAGCTGCTTAGTTTTGTCCTAATTGGGGTAATGCTATGGGTGGCCGGGGCCCCAAATGACAGAGCTCAGGTTGCAGTTTGACAGAGCCACTGGAGTCTTACGCTGCTGCAAGGGAAATGTTGAGCTCTGTCTGTTTGGTCCTTTTAGGACTAGAACTGGTCATCTGGTTTATACTATAGAAAGTCTGAGGATTAGAAAAGTAGCCTCCATGGCTTATGGTGTGTCTCTGTGAGAAGTGACTGATGGTGTCAGGCAATTCTGTAATACATTTCCCAGCTCTTTTCTTTCTGAAGTGAGTATGAAACCTTTTACAGCACTACAGCACAGGAGCAGAAAGCACTCTTGTTAGCTTGCCAGCTTCCATGCTTCCAGTGTGCTCCTATTTTATAGTCTTCAACATCCTGATACCTTAGTGAAGCTGCTCTGTTGGACAGCTGAGGGGAAGGTCTCCAAGTGCCTTTCTGGGAACAGTGAAAAAGGTGCTGGGCTCAATAGGTCACAGAGAAGCAAGAGGTATTTCACAAAGTGCCTCACTCCCATGGATTTTAAGTGAAAATCAAAAAAGCAGACCTATCCACCTATGTAGGTTTGCAACATAGTTTATATTAGGAATTTGATTCCTAAATACTTCTAATATTTGACACAGATTGCTATTCAAAACATAGAAGTCGCTGCAGTGTCAATAACTTTTATTCATTAATGTAATTCAAGAGAAAAAAAAATCCCTTCCTGCAGCTAATCCAGATTTTACAACATGACAACATTTCCCCAATGAATCAACTTGTATGTGTAAGAGGTAAGAATATGGCCCTCACAAATGCTTAAAGAAACTGTTTCCAAGAGGGTTTATCTGTTTGCAGGAGCAAATTCATAAGAGGTGACAAAAGACAATGAAGTTTAACTGTTAGTTAAAGGTAGTCTTTCCTCATCTATCTGGGAGAGAGGTAAATGCACCCATGGGAAGATACTCTGACTGCAGGTTGCATCAGTTCCAGCTACTAAATGGCTCACTTTGGTTCTAGCATCTCTGTCTCTGACAGGGAACCACAGCCATTAGCTGAGGTGCTGCAGAAAGAGAATAGGTTTAAATTAAAATAACATGATTTAAGATTAACGTGGGTCTTGGACTGATCTTTACACATAGCAAATTTTATCCTTTGAGTTTCTTCCCTCCCAACCCCAAAATATCCTCCTTTTCCCTTTGCTATTCTTCTCTGTTGAACTCACTGTATATAGAGAGTTTTGTAATAGAACTGAAAAAACAAGAAACAGACACACTATTGTATGTTAAAGCTCATACAGGACTCTAAAACTAATCTTTGTCCTGCCAAATCTCATGCAGCATTGACTGCTTTGCTGGCTACTTCATTCATCATGTGGAAAATGCATTTTACTGACTACCAATTACAAGAGCCAAACAGTGGCTTTGTCAGTATTACATGGTAACCATTACCTTTGTAATTACATAGTGACTGATGTACAGTATGATGCAATGACAGGTTAAATAAATGCATATTAATTTGTCCTGCTAAAAGAAAGGAATGCCAGCACGTTAACACAATTGCAAGTTAATTTATATGATTACACATGAAATAAAGATATACGTTTATTGTGAAAGTCATGAGTAGCTGCTATGTCTCAACTTCTAAAAATTCTTTTTCACCTTTAAAATGTTTGGAGATGTATAATCTCTCTGCACTCTTGTTAATAGTGTTTGCAGAAGAAAAATTTCAAAATGTGCTAGAAATTTTGGAGTTCCCTTGTTATAAGAGTTGAAATGGACTCTTTTTTGGTTTTTTTGGGGGGAGAGGTAAATGTTCCATTAGAAATTTTCAGTTACTTATTGAAAACTCAGTAACAAATTATATTTTATTAACTACTTAAAACAATTAAGGCCTAAATTTGGGGTAGTATAAAGAATGAGTGTGAGGTCAGTTATTTAAATAAAAGTTCCTTACACAGTTAAAGAAAAAGATTTTTGACAGGAGATGTTGATGTGAAAAGTATCAGTGAAACATAATTGGGAGGTTAGCAATTAATTCAAGTAAAGTTTCATGTATGGAGAAATAGAAGTAAAATTAATGACATGAAGTGAAAAAAAAAAAATCATAGCTGGAAGTAAAACTTGGATGTTTCCACTTCTGTACAGAAAGCCCTACCTCAGGAACCCAAATGAAGAGCATGAGAGTGCCGTTCCCCTGAGCCAGAATGATCAAACAGTCACAAAATAGATTTCCCCATATTTCAGTTTGGGTATTCAGGTTAGTTTTCCTACAATGTGTAGATAGGACTGCCTCTACCACAGTGCCAACATGGCAGGAATGGAAAGGGTTATGGTTTTCTTGCTTTGGGTTTGGCAGGTCCAGAGGAAAAGAAGGAAATTGAGCAATTTGGAAATGTGTGCCAGGAAAACCGATGTCTAAAATATTTTAAATCCTTGCCCCCCAACAGACTCTTACCTCTTTCCCACATCCAATTCACCTTCCAAAACCTCCTCTTCTTAAAATTGATGTGTCCTTCTTCCTGTTCTCCAGCTTACAGCTCTCCTTAATGCTTTAATGTTTTATGCTCTTACTATAGGATGTCTTCTCTTTATTTGAAATAGCCTGTTTTGACTTTGCAATTCATAGATCTTTCACACTCCCAGCAAGCTCTGGGGCATGTAATAGATTATGGATGAAAAAGATCAGTTTTTCCCAATGTGAGAAAATTCATAGTCATCTAAAGTTGTAATTTAGCTTTTATGTGCTCAATATGTAAAGCTTCTGTGGAAATGTTCTTTCTTGTAAATGCAGCAATTTCTGGGAGGGCTTCCTCTGTTGGTAATAATAATGCCAATAGCAATTTTGTAATACAGAGGAAAAGGAAAACGAATGACAACATTATTTTGAAGCCTATATGATAACCTTGAAGGAAAGGTTTTTGCTATATACAATTCATACACACACAGACAAAACTCTTCAGGCCATGATAATGGTTGGAAGTCTTTCCTCTCTGGTTGGAAGTCAACAATGTCCCCGTTGCAGTGTAAATGGTGCCTTATCTTCTCATAAGTCACAGACATAGGCATTATGGTTTCAGGCTGGCTATGTGAAAGTGAGGAGACTAAATGGAATTTTATGCCAAATGAAGGAACAGAAGTCATAGAAGAAATGTAAAAGCATTCTGGCTGTGTTTCTTGCCTGGGTGGCAAGATGCCAAACACAATGAAGCTACATGCTTTGGAAAGTGCCAAAATGCTCCTGTTGCACAGAGAAGCTTGTGGTATAGAGTCATCTAAGTAGATCCACAGGAAAACTTGGGTGAAAGCAGCATCCACCAGGCTGGTCTGTGAAGGGGAGCTCCAGTGGGAGCAGCCTTCTGGCACCACCTCTGCTGCTATTTCCATCCAGAAAAGCAGGCTTCATACACAGGGATGAGAAGTAGCATTTACCATGACAAAAATGAAGTGAGAAGGGGTGACGAAACAGGGTTCAGGAGCTAGAGGACCAAGGAGAACAAGCAGCTCAGGTGAGAGGTGGTTATTATGTTATCATCTTGTGGGTTCTATTCCTAATTTCTTATTCTAATTTCTTAAGATTAGAAAATTACTGTGCCCTATCACACTGGGCGCAGTAACATTTTCTTTGCAAGTCTTTAGAAAGATACATGAATCTTGGGAATCTTGTCCATTGTATCCATCCTTTTCAGCTATCTTGGACTAAAACACAATTGAAGCGAAAGACAACTGGAAGATATAGACTCTTTCTATCTCAGAATACAAAGCAAGGTTATATTCTTATGTAAAAGGAACCAGTTACTCCTTCTTTCCAAACGTGCAGTAGGTGTTAGAAGCTGTGAGAAACATGAGAAACTTAGAGAATTTAGGTTTGAGTTACAGAACAGCAGTGTGATATGAGTAATTTTCAAATTATATCTTCAGAACTGATTGCACAGTACCTTCCATACAGTGTCTGGATGTGGTAATTATTGCTGTATCATTACAACATAAATACATGATCATCCTGCCCTTCAAGCCGGGAGTTTAGTTTAGTGAAATTATACGGTTACCAAGGAGTAACAATTGCCTAGATTGACACATGATCTGAGCGAATTCTAGTAACTGTGTAAAGTTGCATAATTGCATCCAGTTATTGAGTAATTTTTTTTTTTCTCTAATTTCTGCTTACTGCCATGTAATTATGATATAATTACATGGTTATTTCACCTTATAGAAGAAAGTAAACCATAAAGATTCAGAGCTTGCTTCTCGGGCCCTGCTTAGTTTTAAGCAGAGGAATAACCCTTAGACAAAGTTAATGTGACTTTCCTTGGGCTTGATGCTAAGCAGCGCACAACAACGTGCAACATGCCAGATTTCTAAACTGCCTTTGAGTCTAAGCAAGTAAAGTTAGTCTCATTTTTGAAACTTAGAATACTTAAATGATCTCCATATAGAGCTATGGGTACAATTTGGTCCATTTCCAGTTAGGATCAACCTGGGGGAAAAAAGGTAAGGAAAAAAAGAAGAGTAGAAAGTACATAGTTTAGTCTATCCATATATATGTGTGCATTTCTAACATTAGCTGGGTTTTTATTTAAATTCATTCATCTTTGAAATAAAATTACAGAGGGAAAGCACTCACAAACTCACCACTCATTTTGTGAGTGCTGCAAACACCTTTGTCTGGGAGATTCACTGTGCCTCATGTTGCTCAGAGACTGCACGTTTGCTGATGCTGCAAGGTGCTTATGGTTTCAGGAATGAGTATGTAGCTGACAACTGTAAGAAGACCACAGTAGAATAGGAAGACCTTTGAAGGCCATACGACAGAAGATATCATCATGATGTCAACAATAGGTAGACCTTGTCATTGAAGGAAACAAATCCTTTCTTAGCTGTACATAGTGCCCTCAGCTTTCAGCACTGCACAACGTCCTGTAATCTATGAAGCTACTTCTTTGAGATGATGGCAAATTGCCTTTGCTTTCTTGGGCAGCCCATAGATATAAACACTTCCCTTGTGATTCACAAGTATCAGAGCAAGTGGAAATGTCAAGCCTGATTGAGGGAATACTGTTCCCTGACATTTGAATATTTTTTTTTTTGTCACTAGTACTATATTTCATTGAGATTTGACTTTTCAAATCAGGAAATATGTAAAAAGTGAATATACTATGTCCAGTAGAACAACATTCAGAATGGACGTGGCCAAGACTCTTGTTAAAATGGGTTTTCTGCCTTCTAGATTCTAGTATGTTAGGAACAAGAAACAAGATGGTAATACTGACTTTTCTTCATTTTGTGAGCTCTGAAGATTTGGAAGTAAAAGTTATTTATGATAAAACATTGTTCTCGAGATAACTGCAGAGTAATTTAAATTTACAGTCTGTACACTGTTGTCTTGCTACAGTCTCCAGAGGCTGAATGTGCAGCCAGACACAACTATAGCAAATGACCTAAAGAAACTAACTCCCAATTAATCTGGAGAAGCAATTTGTGAGAGACCAGTAACTGTTAATGGCATTTTAGCTCATGACACTGTGTTCTTTTATGCTTCTTGTTCATTACATTTCTGTGCCAGAGGTCCAAACCGGAAGATTCAAAACAAATTATAAGGGGTGCTCCTTCCCAGAAGGCACAGGTGAGCATTCCTTGCTGCAAGATATTACAGAAGGTAACAGTTTACCCGGGACCAGGGACAAACCTATGGAAGAGAAGTTCCACAATGACTCATTGTCATGAAAAGTAAAAACATCACTTCTGGCTCAGAAAGCCCTTAGGCCACAAATTAGTGAAGGCCATGAGAATACCCTGGGGATATATTTCTAGAGCCTTGGTGTATTATGTCCTACTATCACTCTCGGTGACAGGATACTGTTTTGGGTGAACCCTTGGTTTTGATTCAGTATGGCCATTCTTAGGTTCTTATGTCCCTACATTCACCATTAGTATCTCCAGAGAGTCCTTGATGGGAGTAACAGAACAGCTGAAGAAAATGTTAGTACAAAGTCATCATGTACCTGGTTTAGTCTTGAAAGGACTAGTCACATTCAGGAAAAATTCTGAAATATCAGTTTGAATCAGATATACAAGTGGGATTTCTTGACTCAATTTTTACATTGAATTTATATGCTGTTAAGGTGTCCCTTAACCATTGCTTTTGCTTCACACATTTCAGCAGATACAACTATTCAAAACAGAAAAGCTGTCAGGAAAGCAAGTATCAAAACATTCCAAAGAGACCAAAAGTGGCTTGTGGCCTTTGATAAGTATAGCTTTTCTCTACTGAGGAAAGATATTCACTCTAGTCTTTCTTGTTTGAGCAAATCTCAAGAAGTATTTTATGTGTTAAGAGGGTATTTCAATGCAACTTATATTTTCTTCTGACTTTCTGAACTTTAAAATGGAGGCGAATTCATCTCCATTTTTCTAGCATCAGCAGAGGTGATGTGGATAGCACCAAAGACTGCCACTAAAATTGAGAGAAGAATGAACAACATGCAGAGATCAGTGCAATCTATTCATTTTAACTGATTGGTTACAGCTGTAGAAAATCATAAAGAAAAGAAATTTTATTAGATGTCACGATGTTGCTGTGATCCTCACTTCAGACTGAAACAAGTTTGTTTAGTCCCAAAGTGATGGTGTCTCATTTTAATCATGCATGTAGTTGTAATAGGAAGCATGACGTTCTCCATATTTCATTCTGTATGTTAGAGAAATTCTTCCCCACCTTCTGTTTTTGTCTTTCATATATTATCCTTTTACCAGATTTTGTGCAGAGCCATTGAAAATGAGTGGTTCCACCACCACCACATCTCTACTCCTGCCTCCTGCTACATTAAATCAAAGTGTATAAAACAGTCTAGCAATTTTCTTCCAGTAGTGTGATCTTCAGTGTTGCCCTGGAGTGTAGATGAGTAGAGCATGATAGCTGGAAAAAGAAAGCATGAGGTGGGATAAAGTCAAATGCTGCATAGGAGCCCAAAAGGAGCTGTAAAAATGTGGTCACTTAAAAGTGCAAA
This sequence comes from Brachypteracias leptosomus, assembly GCA_013401335.1. Lineage (NCBI taxonomy): Eukaryota > Metazoa > Chordata > Aves > Coraciiformes > Brachypteraciidae > Brachypteracias > Brachypteracias leptosomus. Next base: position 46,431 of record VYZX01000502.1, read on the forward strand.
TCTGGTTTATTTTTCAAGTATTAAAACCAGACATTGTCTTTGGCAGCAGTTTGGAGAAATGTGTCTTAGCAAATTTCCTGGCTGAACTAAAGAATTATTCAACATTACTTAAAGACATGAAGCTATGGCCTAAAGAGCAATTAGCATACTTGTTATTGGCATTGATGCTTTTCTCTGCAGGAAGCAGATGTAACAGAAAATACGAAAGTGTTAAAAAGTTTCGGTTTTCACTAGTCCTGAAGGTCTTTTGGGGATGTTGCTTTATTTTTTTTTTCACTGTCATTCAATGTTCAGAGCTCTACTAACATTTCTCATCTGAATACAGAGACAAAACTAGTCAAAGGTCTGGGACTATTTCAGTGCAGTTGGCATGGCAGAAAGCCATTGAGATTAAACAGTGATCCATAAAGGACGCTTTGTAATCCGAAGGAGATGTGTGTTGGTGGAAGCAATGAAACACACTGACATTTTTACTGATGGTGATGGTTGGCATTTAGTTAACAGCGATAAGCGGCCAGCCAAGGCAGCAGCGAAATTCAGAACCATCTGAGATCTCCTCCAAGTTAACAATTTACTTCTGTTCCTTTTTTATGAAGTTGACAACCTGGAACTCATGGCTTGCCTGATGATAGCTGTCTTGAAGGAGGGAGATGAATCAGCCTCTTTCTATGACACGGTGTTTTCTTACGTTATATATGGTCTATCCTGTGGCACATAGTTTTAGATAGTGCTTCAACCTGACATTCATCTTCTCAGACACATATCATAGCTTAGACAGGTGTCTCAGGAGCCTTATCCAGAAATGCTGGAGGAAAAGAAAACAAAGATCATGATTTGTGGAAGAAATCCTCTAATCCTTATAATTGTCCACTTTAGAAGGTCTAAGATAAGCAAATACATGATTTCAATTTAAAGAAGTAAAAATCTTTCCCATAGTAAAAATATTCTCATGGAAAGGATTAAGAAATTAATGAAATCCATTAAGAAAAAAGATTAAATAGCAGCCAGCTGTTTGAAAAGCAGTGGACAAAAGGGGAGGCCAGAATATGGCATCCACTCCTTTGGAAGTTTCTGAAGATATTTTTTCCTCTTATATTGGAGTGAAAATCAAATCTTCTGGAAAATGAGCTATATAAAACCATCTGCTTTCAGGGCAAAAAGCAGAGTAGATTTTTAAGGTGAAATCCATTTTAGCACAGTCAGGAAACAATGTCTTCTTTCCTGGTACCTAAAACACTGAAAAACAAGTCGTGAGGAATAGAGAAAGAGAGTAGGATTTGCTTAATCTACTTTAGACAAGATATATGTCTTTGTGTGACCTTGTGGCTCACTTTATAATCAGAAGTGGGTTTAGACTGAGAGTAATATAGGTGTTTCTCGGATGCAATTCACTGGCCATAATTAAGTCTCTATGTTAGGATGTTTGCCTTAGGATCTGTACCAATTCTTCACAAGTGAGCTGGTACCAGGACTCCAGTGTTCATTTTCAATACGTAGTTACATATCTGAAATCTGGATTTATTTCAAGTCATTTCCTAAACTAGTTCACACACAAAAAGGACTAGATAAGACCTCATTCCCCACCAGGTACAGAGTTCACTGCCATTATATCTTCCTCAGTCTGTGAAAGCACTTAAATAATTAATTCAGATGGAGGCATCAGCAAACATCTAAATTCAAGTCAGATATTTAAGATACAAAGATTCTCCTTCAAACCTCTATAATAATAAATTATCTTCCATGAACATTTTATTGAAGCCAATGCTACTCCAAACCAGGCTCCAATGAAAGAGCAAGAGTTTGTCAAAACTTCACCTTCGTGAACATTTTTCAATTGAATTGCTTTGGAAAGATGTAATTCTATGAGCTGAAAAAACTCAGCTGTGTGTCCACCTCACACAAACAAAAATTGTCATTGGTTGAAATACAACATAAAGTAGTGTATTCTATCACTGGGGGAAAGTACAACATGTTGAGACAATGGGGACAAAGCTATTGTGCATTTTACCCATCCTCATGGAAACCCCTTTGTGAGGGTTGCTTGGCTGCAGGGTTGGAGAAAGACACCAGGCCAGTGCAAAGAGTGATAGAAATAAATGTACCACACAGTCCTGCAGAAAATGTCTACTTCGCTACCGCTTACCTACTTCCTCTTTAGTCACGAAGTAAAGAGACAGAACATATTACACCCACTATTTTATTGCCTTTGCAAGTGTTATTTTTTCTGTTTGGTAAAAATGTGTGTTACTGTTTATTTTTAAATTCCTCTGCCAGGCTGACATCATGCTTTGCACATTATAAGAAAAAATACTGTAGAGATTTTTCTCTTTTTTTCTTACTTTCCAGAGAATGTAGTGTTGCAACTACTGGCAAGTTGCATACACAAACAGCGAACAGGTGCTACTACATTTAACTCCTCATTGGACCTTTTCTCTCTACACTGTAGGATTTTTCTTTTTCTTTTCTTTCCTTAAAAGATACTGTTTGCATAAGGTGCCAGGCAGCCACCACTGTGATCTCCACTCAAAATCTCAGCTTCTAGAATACCATATTTTCGTATATATTCTATTAAGCCCCCAAGTTTCTCTGATTTGACCTCAAGGGATGCACCAAATTTGAAGTCTTTAGCTCATAACTTGTTCTCCTACCCAACTGCTCTCTTCAGTCCCCCTGGCCTGCTCCCCCTAGTCCAGGTACTTCCTCCTGCCCCTGGCTCCTCACAGTACTGTCTTGCTTTTTCTCTTGCCCCTCACCATGCCTTATCAGCTTTCCCTTCATTCCAAAACTTGACACCAAAGTTACTATGTTGGGGATAGAGAAAACAGTCCGACTTTTACTCTGAATGGCTTTTATTCATATCAAGGAATGTGAAGGAATAAGGAATGAGAGACTGGATATATTAGTGTATTTTTTTTTCTGTAATTTCTTACAATGTAGTCCCTTAGCATCACAAATCTTTCTTTGGGTTGGTTCTTGCAGCTTGTTTAAGAAGGAAAGTGTTTTTCATCTTATATGATGACATTTGCCCTGTTTGTTTACCTGCATCATCCCGTAATCTGCTGGGATTATTCTGAGATTATAATAAAGTCCTTAGGAGTCTCTATTCCACCTTGTACAAGCTCAGCTCAAGAAGGTTTAATTCACATGTTACACCAAGGTGTAAAGAAAAAAGACAAATTCTTGAGGCACCTGAAAGGAAAAACTGATGGGGACAAGGCCAGTGACACAATATCTCAGATTTGGTTTCATCCTTCACTGTTGTGATATCTTCAATGTTGAGAAAACAGGCAGTAAGAAAACTGAGGTTTCTGTAGAAATTTGACAATACCTGTTTGTTGTGGTTTAAGGTTTNCCTCCCAGCCCACTCCAAGATCACTTGCCTCCTGTTGTTTTTCAGAGAAGTGACTGTAATAGACACAGACCAAGGGAGAAAAAATGCTCCCCCCTGTTTCAATATCTGTATTTTATCACTTTAAGAAAGACTTCAGAAAGAAACTTAATAGATTGGAACAAGCAACCAGATCTTGCCATCAGCTCAGCAGTCAGTAAGACCCTGTGCAGGACCAAGAAACTGGGGAGGGAACCTCTAATGACCTGGCTGCGGACCAGGATCAAAAGACATTTACCTTTTATTTCATGTGACATAAAGCTAATGCAATGTTTTATAGTTGGTGTTGAATGAAAACATTGGCTTTGTGCCCCATTTGAGAATACAAGGAATTAGAATGTGAACTCAGAATAAAGCTCTAAAATTTATGGCTGTTTTTTATTGATATGCTGGAGAGAACAGAAATCCCAGCTATAAACCACTGAGCGTTAGAGGAGAGTTATCTTCCAGATCAAGAACTTGACTCTGCATCTTGCATGTAACTCAAAGTTTGCTTGCTCATTTCCCATAAGAGTCATCTTTGGCTTAGTCTGTATTGGTAAATTAAAGGTGCTTGGTGTAGTTCTCTAGCATGGATCCAAATCCACATGTGAGAGCCTGTATCCACAACATTAACTGCTCTTGCCCTCCAGAACAGGATGGCTGCATCCCAAACTGTCCATTTGAAATGATCCTTGACCCACTGTGGGGATGCTTGCACAGGCCACCCTTGGAAAAGGGCCTGGATAACCCCACCTGTTAAGATAAGCATGTGGCTGTAAATAGCATGTGTGGATCAAATACATAAAAACTGCCCCAAAACTCATCGTGTTAAGGAGGAAGATGACCAGAAACCAGAGTAAACAGTAACCAAGGAATTACAAAGAGACTATTGAAACAAAGAAAGAATCCACTTGAAAGGAAATATAAAAGAGGGATCTCACTTTTTAACAGGGACAGAGATCTTGATGTGAACACAGAAGGAGTCAAAACCTGGTGTGCCACCTCTGGAGACACCTTGCAGCACCCTGACCTTGGGCAGGCCAGGTAGAAGCAGGTCCCTGTGGAGCAGCCACCAATGGCCAAGTGGGTAGGCAGCATGGGAGCTCACTGCAACTGTGTGCCCTGACCTGCATCTGGGGCAACAGATGCAGAGAGATGCTCTCTGCTTCTCTCCGGGGTTGCAGAGAGCAGCAGGGGTAGGTGGACAGCTGTGTTTTATCTGTTGTATTACTGATCCTGAATGTGTAGTTCACTGATGATTAGTTACCATCATAAACAACAAATTACTGCAATCCTGATTTGACTGAAATTCTGTGAACGCAGTGATTTGCCCCAATGGCAGCTTGTGCTAACCCTTGAACCATGTGTGGGTATTGTCTGCAAGAGCGCTAAGCTGTCCCAGTAAAAGCAGGACAGGGCCCAGTCTAACACTTCTAAGAGTATGGACAATCAAATTGCAGTGCTCAGGAACATTTACTGGCCTTACTTAATTTACCAGTGTAGATGTAGCCAAGATTTTTCTCATGAGATGGCTAGCATCCTATCTACAACATGTACTTCATCTGCTCCTTTGGAGATGTTCTCCTGCTAAAAGCCAGGAAATAGGCAGTGTCTGAAAGAGTAACATAAGAACTTGTACAGATGTAAGAAAACCTGGCATATCTTTTTAAGTGAAATGTAGCAATTGTTGTGAAAATTATTGCAGCATGAGCTGGCGAGAAATTTCAGATAGTAATATACACTGATCCTTCACCTTTCTATCCTCATCAGATCATTAATGATTTTTTATTTACATACTCCTACATTAAAATCATAAGTGCCAGTTTGGACCTAGCACTGGTATGGTGGTGGCCAGAAATTCACATCTCAAACTCCACAAGATTTCAATGTCAAGTCCTGCACAGTCTGTGCATGGGAATCTGTTGCGCTGGTTCAGCCATTATCATTTTATGCTGCCATCAGTTGCCTGATCACACAGACCAATGCTGAACTCAGCAACATCCCCTCAGAAGTTTTCTTTCAAACACTCCTACCATAAGATCCTGTGGACCCAGCTTCTCCACTGCAGTGCTAGCACTGCCTGCTGGACACAACAGACAGAAATGGCTCCCTCAGTGGCCCTTCACATGGGAGGACACCACCAAGAGAGATCACCAAGATGCAACCACCCCCAACAGAAGCCACACACAACTGTTCAGCTCCTGGTTGATATAGTCCTGGCCTCACCCACCACCCCAACCACAACCACCTGGGTGAGGGAGGAGCCACAGTGACACAGGTGGGCCAGGTTCTTTCTCTGAAACTTGAAGTCAGTGGGGGAAACAAAACCATTCTGCTGGGTTGTGACTCATCCACAGGTCAACTCCAACTCAGGGCCCACAACTCAGGCTCCAGCACTTCAGAATCCAATCTGACAGTGATGACACAGAGACCCTGTAATACTGGTAAGAGCAATTTTAATGTAAGTTGCTCATGAGGAGAACCAACTCACCTTACTTTGGCATCTAATTCAGTGTATAGTGAAGTGATGATAGAAAAGAAATCACCTGACTCTGCTAATGAGGGAGGAGGGAGCATCTTGGAGAGCCCCCAGAACACCAGATATTCATTTTGTGTGCTGGGACAGGTAGACAGGGTTTTCCCCTGGAGACCTTCAGAGATATTTTCCTTCCACTGGGTGGGCAGTGGTGCTTGACTAGCTGACTGAAATCTCTATATGAGTTTCACCACAGGCAGACTGGATCTCAGCTGGTGATTCCTTTGGGCCTGATCTAACACCTAGTAAAGAAATTGGAATTTATCCCACTTGTTCCACTTAGTTTCACCAGCTTTTTTTACATCTGCCTGTCTCCCTTTCTTCTCATTTGTGACTAATACAGAGTGCACAAGAGGAGGAAGCATTTAAATACAAACATTCTCACATGAAGACTACTATCTTCTTTTTCTGGAGGGAGAGAAAAATAGCAAGGTGTGGTGCCTTTTCAGACTACTTCATTGACAATTACTTGCTCTCAGCCCCATCTATGGAGTACAGGGTTGTGCAGAAATACCCAGGACAGCTCTGAAGAAAATATTTGGACTGACAATGGACTAATATTTGTGGCTGCTTTAATTGCATGTGATTTAGTGTAACAGTCATAAAATGTAGAATAACAGTCATAAATCGTAGCACAACATTTTAAATCTGGGTATTCTCAGCAGAGACTATGCAGTCTAGGAAAAGCAGGTAGAATAAAAACCATACCTTGCATATACTTTATTGCTTTTCTATCGCATGTAAGATTACAGTAAAATTCCTCTATTGTTCAGGAAAACAAAAAACAAAACAGGTTGTCAAAATTCGGACATATTAACTAATGTTAAAAATATTAATGTTGAGGTGAGAACACTTCATGTTATCAGTGACGTATTGTTAAGTCTGCTTTATCTATAGCCTCACCTAAATTTTTTCCAATCCCTCCCTTTATAAATTTAAGGCTAGCTCTACAAGGGGATTTAGGCATGACATCATCACACATAACTTGCTTCCTTTATCCAGATCCTTGAAGTAGCTACTCCCCTAATGGCCACTGAGGAACACAGCTCCCATTGAAATTAACGAGAGTTAGGCTCTTAAACAACTTTCTAATGCGTGTATTTAAGTGCCATTGGTGAGCTTGCCATAATTTGCAGAGAAGGAGTTCAAGTCAGATGATACATCATGACAATAAAGTCACAGCTAGTTCTTGAAGTTATATCATCCTCAGAAAATACGAATGTTTTGGGCTCTATCTAGAAAGAAGTTGGACGCTTCCTCACACAGTGAATGGGGAAGTAAGAGATTCAGCTGTCATTCACAACCAGCCAATATCTGAGTGGGGATATGCCTAAAGCAATCATCTGGAAATGCTGACATCTCCCCTACCTAGCAGGCCAGGCACTCATCTTCAGCTTATGTGGGACTGAATTGAATAACCCAAGTTTTCTTTTTAAACTGAGGTATCAGAATCACCTCATTTAGCAATAAGTGGTTGTCTTGCTCTTTTTGTTTAAATTATGGCCAGAAGTGGTGGCACTCATATTTCATGTTATGCATTAGTCTGCATAACAATCTCTACTCTCTGGACTATTCCCATATTTTAGGAAATGATCATCTACTGAAAAATGCATCAGAAGTCCAGACCACAGTGGCTAGGATCAAGTTTGCCCCTCCAGCTGTATGTTTTTTCCACTGTGCGACACAGTCCCACTGGTCTGTCTGGACCATGACTCCTACAGTGTTAATTGTTGCAGTGGCTCAGTTGTGGCAACAGGGCAGTACTGCCTTAAAAGTGGAATATAAACTCCATGGGTTTAGAAAGCTCTGGAGTGACTAGAGTCCAGGTTTCTCCTTTGTGGGTGAGTACTTCAATCAGTAGAGTCATAAGTAAAAGGTCTCATCACCTATTTCTTTTAAAGAGAAAGGTTGGTAATGGTGACTCATTTCCAGGGAAAAACAGAGGCATCCAGCACCGACATGGACAGTAAGGCTTTGGACTTGGCTTTAAGTAGCATTTAAACTTTCTGGATCTATTTTCCCACAGACTTACCACCATTTATGAACTAGTTTGGAGTCTTATATGCATAAACAGTTCTTACTGGTATCATACACCCATCCTCAAGGCATTTGAAACTTACACATCTTGCCTTAAATTACACAAGAAGGTCTGTGGAAGAGCCAGGAACTGAATATAAAGCTCTGCAGGTCCTGCAGTGCTACCTAACTACTGATCTGTTCTGGCTTCTTCCTCAGATGAAGCAGAAAAGAGCTTGCATATTTACTACTATTTAAAATTCTGTAATATTGTCTTCCCTGGATTCCTGGGTTAGTGTATTGACTGCATAGTAACTGTTTGTGATCATCTATTTACTTTCAGAAAGAGAAACAGCTGACTGTAGGTGTCTGGAAAATTTTATCTGATTTGAGTTCAGAGATCCATCTCCTAGATATTTGGCTTGGCATAGCTTAGCAAGCACTGTCATCTCCAGCTTAAAACTGCTGTTCCCCCCAGAACCTTGGAAAGTTGTATGGGACGATCCCATCAAAACAGGATTTTTCCTACCTCCTCCTCCAGCTTGTGATTCTCCTTCTAGGAGTTTAGCTGCCTATGATCCCAGGCTTAGTTTTGATACAGTTCAGCTGTGCAACCTTAGCTCAAACTTTAGAGAAAATGTTAAGTTATGAGAAAGAGCTGTGAGAAAGTATGTAGACTAGAATCAACAAAATTAAAAGCTAATGTTGGAGGAAGGGGTAAGATCATTGGGACAGGCACAGGTAACAACTGAAGGATTCAGGGAGAAAATCACTGACAAAAAAAGTTATAAAATCCTATGGGAGAAGACAGTGAACCTGAAGATGGCAACTCAGTGACACTGAGGACCAGCCTGCTACCAGGAGGAGCAGCAAAGGCTGATGCTTTTCATTTGACAGATGCCTGCCTGGCCAGCAGTGTCCTACTGGGTGTCTTCTTGGTGATGGTGAGCATGCTAATACTTAGCCTAGTACCTAATGCTAATGCTTAGCTCTTTACATCTCAGCTAACTATTGTGTGCACTATCCAGTACCTAATTGCCCTGTGGATTTTGTTTTTGGGTATACCCTGTTTGTAGAGTTTGTGGCTTCATGCACAGTAAAAGTTGCCTGAATAAAGGGAGCCAGGGGACAGAATAACAACCTGTAAAAACATGGCTCTGTACTGCTGTACCCTAACGCAGCATTACAGAGGGTACAGTTAAATCATTAAGGGTATTTTTATGTTGTGTGTTTCCTTCCCAGGAACTATTACACCTAACATGTGCTAGTTATAGTGGGTTAGAAATTTGCAGCTGCCTAACTGTAAACACATGCCACTCTAACTCTGTAATACAAAGAGTGGGAAATATCCCAGAAGAGTTCAGTGTTTGAAAAGAAAAATATCAAGACCAACACAGTTCTCTCATAGAACTACGTAGATTTAGCAAAGCAAAGAGGTTATTGAGACACATTCTCACTTTACTTTTGCTAGTATGGGTAGTGAAGAACAGAAGATTAAGAAATAACACTGCTAATGCAGTGTGTGACTGCAAATACGAAACACTGGCAACTGAAATGTCTCTTGCCGTGTTCAAACCTTAACTTCCACATTACTACCTGCAGAACAGTGATGGTACTTAAGGTCTGCATGAGGTGTCTTAACACTTCTCAAATTTGGGCATACAACCTAGGAGGAGAAAAACCTGATATATCAAGAATTATTGACAGAATAATGGCATAGTTTTCAAATTTTGGGGTGCTTAAAATTAGGAATCAAAATTTTATTTCATTTTATTCTAGTGGATAAGAAACAACGTAAAGCAACTTCAGTAGTCTGAATGTTAAAAAAGGCAACTGGTGATTATTGGCATGTATTGTCAAAATGTTCCCTCTCTTGATGTAGTGTCAGCAGCTTTTGGATCTTTGTAAATGTTCTGCCTTCCTCAGCTGTTTATTTCTGTATTTATTTGATAGTACTTCCTTTGAGTATAACTCCAGTTACCTAAAGTAGAAGATGGCAAAGTAGAATACTCTGGAAGCTGCATATTAATGTATCATGCCTTTTATTTATAAACTCTAGGCTTCTTCAGATTTTCCTTTTATTCCTGTATAAGTGTGAACTTTTCAACTTGGAAAGTCTTGCAAAGCATTAAAAAAAAAAAAGTACAAAAATTGCCAGTAGAAACATATATCTTAAAGTCATTCATGTTCTGTATATAAAGTCAATTTTATAATGCTTAGTTTGTATTGTTCCTTTTTCTTTCTTCCCCTCTTCCTTTCTCTTTCTTTCCTTCTTTCTTTCCTTCTTTCTTTCCTTCTTTCTTTCCTTCTTTCTTTCCTTCTTTCTTTCCTTCTTTCTTTCCTTCTTTCTTTCCTTCTTTCTTTCCTTCTTTCCTTTCTTTATTTAACTGATTATGTCCATGGAAACTAGCCTTAATTGTAGCTTTACAGACAGGCCATGTTTTCCATCATTGGCACATACTGATGTAACTCACTGGGGAGTAACACAGGACAGAGCTGCTGTTTTCTGTTATGCTGCAAATCAGAAAAAGATTGGTATTTCTCATTAATCAGTTTTGCAAGTCATCTACCAATTCCCTGCCAGATTATCATGTAATAAATAAAAACATCACCAAAGATACTAGGCTCAACACTGATTGAAAAAAAGTCTTTCAAGGAAGATATTTCTAGGTCTGCACATACTATAATGGTCTTCATGACCAAAGTTAATTTTACTTATAAAGATCCCCTTATATTCTTCTTGTAGGTGCAGAGACACATCTCTCACACTTGGTGCAGGGCCACTGTGACAACTCTAGGCAGCCTGCTACAGAGGTGCATGGATGGTAGTAGCGGTGCAAGGAAGACTTCAAACCCTGCTTTGGTAGATGGCTCCATGATGACTGTAAGACTTGGGAAAGCTGGGACACTGCTAACCAAAGAGGGAGCTAGGGAAAGTATTTTTCACTAGCAAGGCACCACTGAGGCCTCCAGTAGAAACCTTCTACCTTCAGCAGAAACTTGGCAGAGGGGCAGCAACTGGGAAGGGTGCTTACCAGTCACTGCTGTCCATGGCTGTCCCCTTGCTGGCCTGAGTACCACTCCTCTTTGCACTGTGAGTGGAGGAAGTCAGGCAGCCTGCCCATGCAGGTCCATCACCCCAGTTTGGTGGGGAGAAAGGACTTCGAGTGAGCTTCCCTCTCCTGGCCAGCCAGTCAGCCACCTACCACAGAGAGGGATGCTTTGGGCCGGGTGAGGTGAGCCAAGCTTCCTGCTCAGGAGCCAGCACTTGCTCCACAGCTGCTGCGGTTCAGGAGGCTGCCGGCCCCTGCGCAGCCGCCTGCCGTGCTCGGTAGGAGGGCAAGGGAGATTTCATCTGCAGGCACTGCTGAATATCTGGCGTTATCACACCCAGGCGTGGGCGAGCGGGTGGTAGCTGGCCTCAGCGAGACCTTGAAAACACCATGCAGGCAATGACACTGGCTGGACACCAAGGCCACTCTCTAATGACTGCTGCTATTCCTTTGCACTTTAGCCCCTGTTTTGATTGTTGCTTGGTTAATCACTACTCTTTTCTTTAAAGCCAAAGGTCCTTGGCAGAAGATAATACATGTCTCTTAACATGAGGGGCCATCCCAGCCCTTGTGGGTTGATGTAAGAATTAAATCAGCTGAAGTACAACAATTTCAGACAGGAGGCTGACAAGTGTGCTGTGCCTAGGCAGATAAAGCAAGCCTTCTGTCAATACAGTTTTGATCTCTGGCCTTTTCCAAACCACTCTCTTTGGGAACAGGATTTTGGAATGGTAAAATGAAGTTTAAAGCTTTTATTGTGAGCCTCTGTATTGTGCTTTTCTGCAGCCTCCATAGCATGAAAAAAGATGCCATTTTGATTACTACTGTTACCTCTTTTATGTTAATGCACCATACACTTGTCCTTGGATGAAGTTTTTGCTGACATTAAGAAAAACTCACTTAAACATCTGAGAGTTAAAAAAAAAATAATTTTTTTTTCACTTTCAGACTCTGAGGTTTTGAGGCTTCTCTATGTATTCTATAGCAACTAATGGATTACAAATACCAAAAGATACAAAGGTGCATTAAAATGTGCTTACATTTCTGACTTTTTTTATTCTGCTACATCAGATGGTGCTAAATTGACAGTAAATCTGGAAACATAATGTCACAATGCTGGGCACTAGATGTTAGGTTTAGAAGCCATCAGAGCTCAGGCACGTGTGCTCTCCTAATGACACCACTCATTCAGTCATGGTTTAGCAGTCTCTCAGTAGGAAGCTCTGATTTGTTTAACTTTATTATGCTTAGATAAGAAAGGTAAATAATATGTCTACCCGATATAAGACAACCACTCCAAAATAAGTTTGACACTGGCCAATGATCACTCTAACATTTTTGTGGCTTTAACAGCTTTGGAGTCTGTTGAATGGCACAATGGGGAAAAAAAAGAGAGTGAGAGAATGAACGCCTGCTTGTTGCTTCAGCCCGTTCGAGATGAATTATTAGGAAGGACAGCCAACACTTGGGTTAAATGCTAACAGATGTGGTGCTGAGTGTGCCATTTAGATGCTGGTGGTTTGCTGTGGAGCAGTAGGAAGTGGCCATAGTGGGTGGCAATGGGAGTTGGTGTCTGGGCGACGAGTGGTTGAGGGGGTGCAGCCCCAGCTTCCCAGAGAAATTCCATCCAATGGTGGGGCTGGCACCATGTCTAAGGTCCCAGTTTAATCTTTTAACCTGATTCTCGCCAGCAAACATCTTGCTACAGGACATGTCTGATGGCAACTCTGGATGTGAGGCAGGAGAAAGGGCTCAGGTCTCTTCAGGTGTATGGGCAGCTCTAAGATTGTTCTGTCAGGCAGGAGCTAGTACAGAGCAGCTATCAAAGCCACTGAGGCTGAAAAGAGGCCTCCATCAGCTCATTGGGCTCAATCAGGATATGATGAAGTAATAACTTTGCCATTGACATATTCAGGAATGGTTTTCACAAGGTCACTGATGGGTTTTGGTGCAAGATGGGTCTGGTATCCATTAAGTGTGAGTCTGGGATGTGCTAGGCAGCCATATGGTGTGAGAAAAACAGGCTGGTCATTCACCTTGCAGGCATCTGCCAGTTGTTTTCCAACAGGACTGTTTTGCAGCTCCTTGGCATGTAAATTGCAGTGTCATAGCTGTGTGTTGAAACCTGACAAAGTTGTAGCAAACTGGTTGAATGCCTTGTGGTATTCAAAGCTTCAGTGAGAAGAACAAAAATGTTTTCAACACAAAAGCTGATGTTGTGCAGTGATGTAGAAGGTCAATGAAGGAGTACAAAAAACAATAGAAAAGACTCACAATGGGAGATGTGATTAACTTGTGAGCAGACCGCAAGCCAAAGTTTGCTCAGAAAAGACATCACTGCACACATTTGATGAATGAAGTCAGTCTTGCCACAAGCTGGTTGCATAAAAAGCAGAAGACGCCTGTTGGCCAAGATACTGTGCATCCCCTTCCACCTGCCTGCCTTGAAGAGAAGTTGGTGTGAGTCCTGATTCAAAGATGATAAGGTAAGGTATCAGCCAATACCTGGCTTTTTTTACCAGAACCATGCTCAGGGAGCTCATGTCCTGTGTGCAAAGAATGTGAGTAGATTCTGCCATGGATTATCTCTGATTTTTTTTTTTAACAGGCAACTCAGTTTGATACAGAAAAAAAAGGTCACTGAGAAAAAGGTTGTCATGACTTCTTCCTAACTTCAACCCTGTTTGGGACTTAGTTATATTCTGCTCTGTACTCTTCCTGAGATGAAGTCTGTTCATTAAATAGCTTAATATTAGATGCTTTTTCTTAGAATCAGAGAATTATAGAATTGTTTTGGTGTATCTTCTCACCTTCATTTTTAGGGGTCTGAAAAACAAGATCATTTAACTTTTCTTTCTTTTTGCCTATTTTGACTGGTCAAATCCATGTTCCTAGGGTCAAACAGTTAATCATTGGAAGCTGGATTTCTCATCTGTCACTCTGGTTTCATGCCTGCCAGATGAGACAGGACAACACTCTAGCCAAAAGGCTTCTGAAGCCAAAGCAACTACATTTTTAAATGATTGCTCACAGTTTGATGAATTTCATAGCTTTTAGGGAAAAACTTTTCAGTGAACTGGTGGGAGAAGCCCTGGAGTATCTTGCCTGGGGGAGCTACAGACAGTTCACAAGAAACAATCTGTAGGTGCAAGTTAGATGAACATGTGTCAGAAATTACATAAGCAGCGTTATCTAGGGGTTTAGGGTGGCCTGGAGACCTCTTGCAGTTCCCCTAGACACCTCTAACTGCCTAATGCAGGATCAGGGTCTCCCTCATCTCGTAGGGAAGAGGCTGCATGCCACTATGGCCATATCTCATTAGCCTGACGCTCCACTTATGCAGAGGTGAACTTACAAACTTTTTATTTTACAGATATCTTAACTACACTGAACAGAAGGATTTTGGCTTCTCCTTACAGTGTGACAGATTTTGCTGAAGAGACCACAAGAATTGGATAGGTAGCCTCTATTCCAAGTCCAAGTCGAAACTACTCTGAAAACATCTGGTTTAGCTTGACTCTTGCAGGTGGGAATGTCATTCCTAGTACTTTTGTGAAGCTGCTAACATTGAGTTTGAAATAATTTTAATATTAGAAGCACAAATAAACAACTCATAGACTTTAATGCAGTATAAGCTAATCTGGTGCCTCCCATCTAGGTCAGTTTGTCAAGGGTACAATTATCCGAGACATTGCCAGACTGAATTTAGTCATGGGACAAAATACAACTACAAACTCCATCTTTACAGGGACAAAGGCATCAGATTCAACACCACGTAGAAATTATGACAACATGGTCCAAAAGCTATTTTCCAAACACTATGCCATGAATTCCTGCCCTTGGTATGGTTGTGTTCACCAAGTCATCATCTGGCTTTTAAGGGCACTTGACCTTTCTTATGGCCATAGTCCCCTATGACTTGGCCAGACCTGGATGTGGGTCTCAGTGACTGCAGAAAACAAAACGTATTGCCTCTCTGTGTTCATCACTCAAGCATAAGTTTGTCCATGCACATGCAGGAGAGCTGGCAGGGATGGGGAGAAACCTAAAACCTTTTCACCTCAGCAGTGTTGCCTGAATAGAAACCAGACCTTGTGTGATATGACCAAGCTCAGCCATTTGCACAGGCCCTTCCAAGAGGCCTGTGTGTTTCAAATACTGATCTTCGCAGATTTTTTATTTCTTCTTTAGACCTTTTTCTTTCTCTGCCCCAAATTTTCTGAAACAATCTAGAATATGTTCATTATTATATCACATGTATCATCTGTAGTTGTTGTAAAATGTTGGTAAAACACTGCAACAGGGACCAAAAAGGCCCCAGGAGAATGCGATTTAGAATTATAAATGAGTTGGACTAGGATGAGCTTCACATTTAACAGTTTTAACTCACTTGCCTCTCTCATGCTATGAAGTTAATAGAGGGAAACGAGTTGCAGAACTGGCTCCAGACAACATTTCCAAAATTTGGGTAGCTGGAAGCAGAGCTTTGGACTCGGGTTTTGAACAACTGATACAAATCAGTAGATATCTACTGATTTCAAAACTGCTACTGGTTTATTCCAACTGAACTCTGTCCCAGTAGGTGGCAAACACATGAGGCACATACTTTTCTGTCCTAGCCATCCCCAAAAATGGGCCCAGTCCTTTAGGCAATCATGTGAATTTACAAAATATTATTGGAATAGAAATTAATTTGTAAGAAGGAAATCATTCAATAAAAAGGATGAGTGCATGGATAAAACTTCTCTTTGTTTGGAAGCAAGATCCTTATGAGCACACCTCAGCTTAGCAGCCAGGGCCATGATGCTTATTCCATAAAAGTTACCTAAATATTTTTGACTTCTGCCCAGCATTGTTACTTTATGGGTTATGAAAAATTAAGGAGATCTTTTCATTCTTGTTTTTAATGACACAGAAAAGAGAATTACATTTTCTGACAATGGCAGAAGACTAGATAAATGTGACTAATTCTTTCCAATGAGTTAAAAAGTATTAACTGCTACAGTTACTTACTCAGCAAGGATTCCTCATTACTTGAAAATATGTTTAATGTATTTTCTACACTTCTGAATAATTAATTAGTTAGACATCTTTATCTTTTTTTCATGTTCAGAGATACTGCATTGAAACTTACTCTGTTACTTCTGAGTAAAACTGGATTTTGGACATAGCTTGAACGATTCCCTGAAAAATCTCCCATACAATGGAAACTTATATTCCACATAATTACCTTAGATATTCTCAGTTACAAGGTATTATTTAAAAGATAAGAGATCATATAGGAAATTAGTCACAGAACAGAGTACTGAATGCATCATTATTTCCTAAATTGGTCTAGGAAAGAATTTTCTTGTCCTGCTAGATTATATAACACTGCAGGCTATTTTTCCATCCCAAATCAGAATGAAAAGTCAAATATTTTTGTATATGACGAACCTAAAATACCTTCTGACCAGAGTCAAACCATTACTTCTAGTATAAGTTCATATTTCAAACTGAAAAGTTGTTAGGGTCCAGAAAATAAAATTTTATTTAGGGAAATATAAAACTGTTGAAAGATTCACAAATGTCTATGCTTCCCTTATGGCCATTTATGTTTTAATTGCCATGTTTTTACCAATTGTCTGAAAAGTTTCCTGCAAAACATATACTTGATGCCTACTCTTGCATTTATGATCTTTCCTCCTATTCTCAGGATTATCTAAGCTCATGTTTCAGTTACAAAATTAATACAACTCTTTTTTTCCCAGTTCTTTGGCAATAAAAGCCCACTTTCCACAGTGACATGTTGGATGCCCCAGCCAGGAAACTCACACCCTGATATGGGTTGCTTGCACAAAGAGTGGCAGTGCAGGAACTTGTTCATTGAATGCATATGAAAAGCATTTGACATGAAGATGAAGGATTTGTAACTAATTCATGGGGCAGCTGATTTCAGTCTTTATTTCCATCACTTGTATTCATATTAAAAATTCATCACTTTTGTTGGACTTCATTTAATTAATTATTTTAAACCTATCCTATTCATATATACATATTCATAATTCTCCATTTTCCGTGGCACAAGTCCAGTGCTAAAAGATATCATATTTTTTCTCTAAGCTTATAAGAATTTTACTTAATGGTTATATTAATCCATATAAATAGAGAGAATAATAAAATGATCCTCCCAGAATTTAGCAAAAAGGCCTAACTAAATAAAACATTTTCTGCAAAAATGTATCTAACCCACATACCTAGATATATAGTTTCATAAGTCATCTGTTTTTCTAGTAATTTAAGAATTTATCACTGAATGAGTTTCTCTCTTGGATGAATACTCTGAGGTAAACATGATATGAAAAGCAAAAAAGGATAGATTACATTTTTACAGAGCTGTAGCCTTGGAAGTATTGTAGCAGAAACTTTATAGCACTACAAAAAGAATGTTACAGTCGTTTGTGGGGCTAGCTACACTTGTTCGACAGATCTACCCCAGGGATCTAGTTATGGTCCACTAGTTATGCTTTCCATGCAGATAGCATGAACCCTGCAGTTATTTCTGTCATCAGTTCAGATCATACTGGCACAAGAAATGCTGCTGCTGAGCTGGAGACTGCTCCAAGAAGTTACTAATAAGGTAGAAGGATTCATTGCTTTCAGGCAAGGTAGTGCTCTCCCAGGAAACAGCGAGGGTCTGGGTCTACAAATGCTTTTTTTTTCCTCTCAAAAATTCATTTTTCACTGGTCTAGTCATATTAAAATCAACTCTGGTTGAGACTTCTACTTTACAGTTCAAATTTTACCTTTGTTTCCCACAGAAGATGTGTAGCCAAGCCCAGCCAGACCATCTAGAAGCCTCAGTGTGTTTCTCTGCCTCATTCATGTAGGGGAGCCCACTGCAGGGGCTGACTGATCATGGCTTGTTTTGGTGTTATCTAGATTATCAGAATCAAATGACTTCTAGTTGGTTTATTGGTTACTTGGATCAACAGCTTCACTTGCCACCCTGTGCTGAAAGATCTAGGTACCTAAGCAGTGTAAATCACACTAACCCATCTGCTGGCAAGGAAGTGGCAGGGAAGCAGCCAGTGGGAAACACCAAGGAGAGATATGTGCTCAGTCCCCAGTCCACATACAGTCAAGGATAAAAAAACATGGCTGTTTCCATATGGGCTCCAAAGTATAGCTTCTTTGCTGGGGTCAGATACCTATAGCATGGAAGTTCTTTCTTGATAAAATTGAGGGGAAGAAATTTCATCTGTATTTGCTGTGGTCAAGCACTTTGGAGTGCTCATCTGAGAAGTGAGACATGAGGTCTAAAATCCTATCTTTTGGTTGATTGGAGAAGGGAAAATAGGTATTCAGTCTCCCATGTCTTTCATTCTGCTAGTTTAGTCGTCTTGTACTCTGAGGAGTTTTCCCTGCATGTCCTGGATTGATGCTGTTATCCTTTGTACAAGCAATTGGATATTCTCTAGCTCAGGAACCTAAGCTCCACTTAACTCTCCCATGTAAGTGGCATCACAGAGTCTGTAATGCAATTAAAAAACTTTCGAAAAATGGTAGCTTGCTTATGTTATGTTATAATGAGGTTTTTTATTATGGATTAAGAGGCAGAAGGTAATCCAGCTGCAAATATGCTTCTGGGGAGTTAAAATCACAAAGTAGATGACAGAAAGCCACACTAGAGCTATGTTGGGAACACCACTGTTTTGCACACTGTAGGCTGGAGAAGCTAATGTCTGTTAATAATGGGTGATATTTTTGGTCAAGGAGCTTAAAGAGATGTATTTCCACCCTGAGAAGATTAAAGTGTTAAATCTCTCTGTTTCAAATGAAGAAAACAGGTCAATTATGAGAAGATCACTATGAAATAATATCTCAGCCTAGAATAAGCAAATAGCAAGTTAGAGAGGTCTTAAATTAGGAATTTCAGTTTGAGTAGCCTTAGTGAACTTTGTCCTAGAATATTTAAAGAATTGGCTGTAGCAGTCTCAGAAGCATTAGTAGTTGCATTTAAGAAATAGTGGCAGACACACAAGTTAGTGGAAGGCTAGAGAATGTCATAGAATCATTAAGGTTGAGAAAGACTTCTAAGATCATCGTAATTCACTTCAAAAAAAAAATAAGGGAAAGGAGAGATCATTCCATTTAACTTAAGTATCTAGGAAACACTGGAAATAATGAGTAGACATGTTTTTGCAGGATGAGTTGAGTAATAAACGGTACAGACTCATCAGGAGCAGAACAATCGGATTTCCCTCCACTGAATAGTAATAAACCTTCTGGACTGTGTAGTAACACTGGATACAGAAACATATGTCTTCACTTTTGACACTGTGCTATGCACCAAGCAAATAGGTCTTGTTGAGATAAATCTTCCAAGGGATTCATAATTTTTCATTCTCCCATGGGAAGAATGAATGAAAAGGGGTTGCATGGAACTGTGTCCTGGCCAGGCTCTGTTCACTGCTGTTGTAAATAACCTAAACGGTGAATGAAACAAAGATACTACATTTGTAGATGAGTTGATAATTAGAAAGACCGTATATTCACTGGAGGCAGGAGTAAAATTCAAAAGGATATAGAATAACTAGAGAAACAGTCTAAAATAGAATAATTCTATGTAAAGACAAGAAGCACAAGTACCAGTTTCTACAATTAGATGGAAAGTAAATTTCATCGTGGCAAACAAAAAGGTGAATTCCACACTGAGAGGTATAAACTTAAGTAGAGTCTAAAAGTAATGTGCTATGATCCTTCAATTCTACCCAGGTTTGAAAGGACTCTACTGGAATGCAGTCTACAGTTTTACTCCAAGGAGGATGTGGACCTACAGGAGAGGGTCCAGAAAGCAGCAGCTTGAATGTCCTGAAAGGAATAGGTCTTTTTTCACTTCCTGAAGGGAAGAAAGTGCTTCCAAGATAAATATCCATGTCAGAGATATAAGAGTGGAGAGGTTCCAAAGCCTCTTTAACAAGACAAATATCTGCTAGGAATGATGTAGTTTGCATAGTTTCTTTCTGACATGGAGTAGAAGAGTAGAATATATGATCTTCTGAGGTCCCTTGAAGAGGACCTCGAGGTTTTACCATGATCTTATGATTAACCTTATTCCATGCAACATCGAGGTCTGTGTAACAGAGATACCAGTGGGGCTGCATCC
>VYZX01000504.1:0-190918 GCA_013401335.1 Brachypteracias leptosomus
GGCAAGTGTGGACCCCATCTCCTCCCCAACCACTCGTTTGATCAGAATGAGATTCCACTTAGCACGCGCGTTTTTTCCAGCCATTGGGGCAACAGCTGTTTTGGTCGGCTTTCCCGCTACCCTCTGCTTCCAGCTGTCTTCANGAGAGAGTAAGATGGAAAAGGAAAACCCGTGGGTTATGATAAGAAGCAGTTTAATAAACAGCAGAGAAAGCAAGGTCACGTGCGTGCGAAGCAAAAGCAACAAAGCCGTTACTCTCTACTTCCCATCCGCAGGCGGTGTCGGGCCTGTCCCAGGAAGCAGGGCTCCAGAACGTGTACCGGTTGCTCGGAGGACAAACGTCTTCCCAGAATCCCCCCGTCCTCCTTCCTTTATAGTTGAGCTGACGTCATATGGCATGGAATATCCTATTGGTCAGCTCGGGTCGGCTGTCCGGGTTATATCCCCTCCCAAATCTTGCCCCTCCCCCACACCCCGTACCTTTGGTGCTGTGTGGGAGTCATAACAAGGGTGTGTGTTATCAACACCTTCTGGCTTCCAGTACTGCAGCATGAGGGCTGTATGGGGAAAATCAGCTCAGACAGACCCACTACACCGCTCCACAAGAGAAAACATGACAGAGCTGCTGTTGATGGACGGCTATGGCTCAGACTGCGTTGAGACTGACTGTCATGATGTTTCTGACTCACAAGATTCTATTCCAGCTCTAGCACGTCAGATGTGCTCCTGAATTACTTCTAAAAGCTCATAGTTATGCTTGGAGATAACTGGGTGTTGTTTTACTCCTCTTGATATTATTTCATTTGTAAAGAAGGGTGGTAGGCCCAGTACACAAGCAGCTGCTTTCCTTTAATCTCTTGATATATCTTTCTGGTCATCAGAAGGAATATAGATTATTTGCGTGGAATGCTTAACTAATTTTCAGCCTGCTGGAGACACAGAAATTATCATTTATTTCTACCAAACAGTCTCTTAAGTACTTAGAATGAATTTCTGGCTTCGGTTTTTTTTTTTTTTTGACCTTGTAATCATTAAAACAAGCACAGCATTCAGTAGCCTCAAAAATTAGGTGGTATTGCACATTTTTGTTTCGTGTTAATGAAAAAAAAGTGTTTCTTTTTACAATAGGTATTGTATATACCATAATACCTTTTATTTATCCACTTCCTGGGCAATGTTATGTAATAAGTGACTTTGTTAGATGATTTTTGGGCCAGGAAATGGTTTTCAGACCATCTAAGACTTTGATTATGTTGACTTTTCAAGGACTACTGAGTCATACTGTTACAACTTTGTATTCTTTATTGTATTTAAATGGTATACTTGTAAATACCTATTCTGTGATGAAATTAGTTCTTAGTCTTGCAGCATGTAGATTTGTAGATAGACAAATTATGCTTTTTAATGCAATGAAATTTACAATTAAGAAGAAAATATTCTTCTAACTGAACATTTTAATCTTTTAATTAGCCGGAAGGTTCCTTATTCGTTACTACAATCAATAAAACACAGTTGTCCTATGTCCTGGGAATTGTGGTTGCAGAAAAAATAATGGGCATCGTACCAAATGGAACACATGAGTGGGAGAAGTTTGTCCCCCCTGAAGAGCTGGAATGCATCTTGAAATCGAGTAAGTTCCAGGCGGGATGCTGGGAATGCAGAGAGATACCCAGGTGATCCCTCTAGAGATGGCAAAGGGATAAGCTGGGTGGGGTGAGTGCTGGCAACAGCACACAGCTTTCCTCTGTGAGTGACCAGTCACGTATTCCGAGTATCAGTTCTAGTTTAAAGACACTGCTGCTTACTGGATTTTGGATAAAACAGATAAACCAGGTGGAGTTGTAAGAACTGAGAGATTACTCAAATGGAATCACTGTTACAGCTGCCCTCCATTTGATGACCTAAATGAAAATTCCGTGGTTATCCATCCTGTTCTGATGACAGAATGTAAAATTTCAAGTGGTTCATATGGTCTAGGTCAGGTTTGAGAAAATAACTGTATTGGCACCCCAGAGCTGCGCTGCTGCCACCACATTCTTTGTCATCTTCCCTGGGAGAAGGTGTTTTTAATTTAGGTTGCTTCTCTGTGTTCTTTATTCATATGATGTACTAGTGAAAATGAAACCTACCACAAATTCATTAGTCAGTTCTTGAGAAACTGTATGTTACTGATTTGAAGAAATAATTAAATTGCCCTGGTTTGCTTTTAAAATAGACAAAGCACTGAGCTGGGAAGAGTGTTACCCATTTCCCTCCTCCTCTGCAGGTGTTTTAAAACCCTCTCACTGAATGTTTCACTTTGCTTTAGTTCACTGTAAAGAAGCTGAAGTTTGAGTTGAGCTATTCTCTTGGCAAAGTTGTTTCCTGGCAGTTTGCAGTGCTGCTGTAAGGAACGTGAGTAACACCAGTTCGCATGCTGGTGGTTCTTTCTGTTCTCCCTTCAGAAGGAGAAGCAGGTGCAGTGGAGTGATTCGTTTTGATTTGGGTGTTTGTTTTCTGCCTTCCCTCATGTATCCTGCTGGGACACAGCAGAGCCATGCAGCGAACTGGGAGCTGCTCAGCAGGGATGCTAGATCACTCTTTACTTGCACAGAGTCCTTGGGGGCTTTCTTCTTGCCTCTTTCTTGTATTTTTTCATTCCTAAGGGGAGCCTGCAGAATCCTTCCAAAGATACGTTCAGATTTTGACTTTGAAATGTGTGATGTCAGCCTGAAGAATGTCTCCACCTACAGCAAACGTTACAGTTGCCCAAACGTGGTGGTGTGAAGTTGGGGTTTCTAGTGTGCCACGTTGCAGTGGCTCACCTTGCATGATACATGGCCTGGCACGAAGCTATTGCTGCTGCTGCTGCTGAGAGCAGGACCCACTGTCACCAGTGATGCCTGTCGCTGCTGCTGCTCATGGTGGTGTCTGACAAAGGGCAGCTTGTGAAGCTCTACTCCCCAGCCCAGAGGAAGAGGAGTGTTTCAGGCTCACTCTTCTAAAGGGTTTGATGTTGCAGTGGTGCACAATATTTAAGAACATCAGTTTCTCTGATGGCCTCTTTCTTTTCTAGATGGCTTTTCAGTCAAGACTGTGAATGGGATGTTGTATAATCCCCTCTCGGGGTCGTGGAGCTGGATGGAAAGCACGAGCATTAACTATGCAATGCATGCTGTGAAGTTGGGGGCTCAGGGACAGTCAAGCTCACCAGAAGCCCTCTCAGGGGTGGAAAGTGAGCAGCCCTCGGCCACAGCTGGCACTGCCATGTGACACAGACGTGTGGTGGTGGACTGCTACCAGGAACAGGAAAGAAGGTTTTACCCAGAGGGACATAATAAAACCTTTTGTAACAACAAGCTGCTTGTTTGCATTAATAATGCTTATGCTATTTTTGGCCAAATGTTTTAGGGCAGTCTCAGGAAAAAAAAAACAAGTGCCCGTTATTTCAGGAATCTTTCAAGATGTGCAAAGCTTTTAAAAAGGAAGTATTTGTGTGAAAAAGTAGTTTCAAATTGTTGGGCAGGGAAATGAAAATTATTCTGTCAGTAGCTTGAAAGAAACTCTGTATGTGATGGCATTTTCAGTCCTACCAGGAAAATTCAGATCTCCTTAGAATAATAGCTTAAATGTAGAAGGAGTTAAAAAACACAGCGGTGTCTGATAAATAAAATGCCTGAGGTATTTAAGTTACTCAACTCAGTTAAAATATATGAAGCACTTAAAACCCACAAACACTTGTTTCTATATTATGCTTTCTCCCTGAGAGGAGGTGGAAAAAAAAAAAAAAAGAGCAGCAAACCTTTTCTGTCAGGTCACACTGTTTCTACAGTCATGAGCTAACCATGCAGTGGAAGAAGTCTCCTAGGCCAGAGCACCTCAGCTCTCACTGCAAACGTGCCTGTTATTTCAACTTTCTCCTGTCCAAATAAAGGGAAGTAAAGTTGCAGGTAAAATTTTATTAAGGTGTGTGCCAGAAAGAAGATGCATTAGCAGTCTGTCCCAGAACTGAAATGCTGTGCCTACTCAGTCTTAAAGAGTCCTAGTGGCAGGGCGAGGAGAAGTGCTGATGTGCAATGGAATAGAAGTTTCTAAATAAAATGTCGTGTGTGTGTCTCCACAGCTATATCTCTTTCCTTCTCTCTCTTTTTCTTTTGGGTTGTATACAGCTAGAGAGGTGGCCTGACTGTGTTTGCAAGGATGAAAATGAACATTTTTTCTGATTTTTTTTTTTTTTTTTTTTTTTTTATTACGTGTGCATTTCTTCCACTGTAAAGGTTTGTTGGGCTAAATTACTGCTTTATACATTCGCGTTGTTGCTGCTTTGCTGTATCTACATGTTGCCTTGGACTACAAGTTTCATGATGCATCTGATGAAGCCTGGAAGAGTATAGTTAATTTATAATGGAAAAAATAGTAATTTCATAGGTATTAAGACTGAAAAGGATTATCCAGTGTGATCATTTCCATGACAGTAAGTTCTACTTCATAATATTTCTTTGGGCTATAGCTTGGCTTTCAGAAGATTCATGTTCATGTAAAGAGTTCAGTGATGGAGAAGCCACTACATTGGTAAGTAAATTGTTCCAGAACTTCCTAAGTTGAAGTAGTCTAACTGCAGATCCCAGCCAGTAATATCCTAACATCTTAAGGACCTCTCTATCAGCTGTAGTTTTGAGTCAAGTCATGCCTTAATTTTGTCTTAGATAAGTGGACTGAGATTATCTCTACAACTGTTACCACTACAATGTAAGTTTCAGAGATCATATAAAATTTTGTGGTAAGCAGCCTTTCTGGAGCCTGACCGTGGAAATGGATGCAACACTTCAGTAACCACCTCCTCCTTCCCAGGAGGAACACCGTCATTCTCTTCCTGCTTGTGAGTTTCTGCTCCATTGGTCATGCATGCAACGTGATGCCCAGCATTTGGGAGAAGAGTGATGCTGAAAAAACACAGAGCCATAGCAGAAAAACAGCAGCCTTTGTTGCTGTTTAGGCATGTTTAAACTGTGCAGCTGGAGTGAGTTCCCCCAGCCAAGTTACTCCAACTAAGTACAACCATATGACTTTGTTTCAAATTTTACCAACAGTGAGTTGAAAGAAACAGGATCTGAACAGAGACCTGGATGGATTCCTGGGGTGGCCCACTAGAAACATCCCCCGAGGGGTATAGCCCCCCCTTCACCTATTTATTTTGAGACCTGTTCAGTGAAATAAAACTGATGTAGATTAAACTGGAATAGAACAACTGATTTTTGTTTGCTTTAAAAGCCCTAAATCCAGATGTTTTTGTGGCAAGCTGTTATCTTGGCTTTCCCATACTTTCTTCCCACTTGCTTGTTTTTCGTTGAACTGTGAGCTGCCTCGGGAAGGAACTGCTGCTTTTCCCTGCTATTTCTCTTGCACTTGGCACAAAAAGCCTTTGATACCGCTTGGCTTCTCTGCCCAGGCTCACAAGAGGGATGATGTACATAATTAACAATGGCTGGCATTTAAGCACCAAGCACATGAACCTGGTTGTCCATGGATACCCCTGGTTTTGACAAAAAACCTTATCACAAGCGCCTGACCTTCTGCTCCTACACGTGTACAGGAGCCCTGTCATTCTGGGAGAGTTACTGAGTGGTGTGGGCAAGGGAGTGCGGACTGCTCGAACAGGTCCTGTCCCCATGGCATGTCTCCAGCTGTCCCAATGTGCTTCAGCCTCTAGCCCTCAGTTTTTTTCTCCTGATGAAGTAGCTTAACTATTCTGTCTGGTTTTCATCCCTCTAGTGAAATCAGTAGCTAGAAAGCAAATGATTGCACTAGAGATAGGTCGTGTTAAAGAGATGTAATTTCTGTATTTGTCCGCCAGAGTCCCAGGACTTATCAGTGTCCCCACAAAGGACTTTCACAGAGTCAGATTCACAAATAGTTCAAAATTAATTATTTTATTGAGAGTGACAGAACAGATTTGAGATTGACATTGATAATTTCACTAACTACAATA
This sequence comes from Brachypteracias leptosomus, assembly GCA_013401335.1. NCBI lineage: Eukaryota > Metazoa > Chordata > Aves > Coraciiformes > Brachypteraciidae > Brachypteracias > Brachypteracias leptosomus. The sequence goes on from VYZX01000504.1 coordinate 5,969, forward strand.
GTGCTACTAATTAAGGTTAATATTGCTAGCAGAAAATAGTAATGATACAAAAGCAACCTGTGGGGGTTAACAGTCACCAGTGGGTGAAGGATTTGGTGCTTAGCCAGAGAGGTGTCCTTGCCTGGGGTGGAGGAAAAGAATGCAGCCCATCAACTGGTCCATCAGCCATTGAGGTTCTTCTCTCCCAATTTAACCATCATTTTCTCCATCCTTTTATCCACAAAATTGCAAGATTCCTGCCCCAGGCGACGTGTAGTATGATTTGGGTAGAGAGATGAGTGCTGTAGTCATACATGTTTAGCATGATCTCTATAATATTCCTTAGCATCTGCAGGAGTGTCAACTGGAAAGTGTATTTCACAGGTAATGAGGCAAAGGGTAGCTATGAGATTTAATAGCCTTTTTTCTCAGAAACATAGAACTACGCAGGTTCCTGTTATCTTGTCCTTGCTGACCAGAAGCAGGGCTGTCCTGCCTTAGCAGGGACCCTCATTCTCTGTGTCTTGTGATAGCCAGGCAAGTCTCCACTCCCATAGGTCGCACTGGAGATCGCAAGGCCTCTTTGAGTACAGAGGACCACACCTTATTATCCAGATACCACAAGGTAATTTTAGTGAGGTAACAAACAGTGCAAGAATATCCTACACCTTGCTTCTTAGCTGCTTGCTTTCTTTCATCCTTGCATTATTCATAAACGTGTGTCTCTGGCAGAACGTTATCAGATGCAGTTCTGTGCACTGAATACGTGCTACCTATTCATGCTGCAGAAACTTTTCTTCTTAAAATCTGTGCGTAGGAAACCAAGATTTCACATTTTTCTTAGCCCAGCTGCTGTGGAAACATAATAGGTGCTATTGAAATAGATGGAATTTAAGTCAAATAAATTTGCAAATCTTTTGGCTTTCCTGTTGCACGTTGTTCATCAACAAGCTTTGACGCTTACAGGAACAGTGGTGATAGGGGGTAGAAAAGGTAATATTATAACGCCAGGCACGCATCTAGGTCTGGGAGTGAGGCAAGAGGTGATTCTTGCCTTGAGATTAAGGAAAAAGTCATATCTGGGGCTTGATCTTTTTCAGGCTCTGTGTCCATTCCTGGTTGCAGACCTTTGATCTTCCCAGCTATTTGTTTCTGCAACAAATCAGAGCAAGGATTTGCCCCCCCAGAATCCAGCAGAGTAAGTGATGGTGTTCTGGGTGGTCTCAGCTACTCAGCTCTGTTGTGGCTTGTCCTGTTGTCTCATCTCTCTCCTGTTGCTCCACACGGTCCCAGTCCCAGCCCTTTGCTGAGACTGATGCTTATCTGAGTTGTAGATATATATTTTTTTTCCCCTTGGGGTGCTGGTAGTGGCTGTGCTGCACAGGTAGCTGAATTTTCTTATTCTCTAGGACTAGTGCCAGTGGGGAGGTAAGCAGTGGGAGCACATGGCCAGGGAGAAGGTGAGGCAGAACAGCCCCTTGGGGGGCAGTGAGCTTTTACGTTGGCTTAACCTGTCTTCTGGAACAGCACTTGCAGATAATAATTGAAACATTAATTGCACTCAAGCCCAATTTGAGCAGTGTGAGAGCCTCAGAGGAGATTTGCATTTAATTTCCTTTTTAAATAAAAACAGAACTTGAAGTTTCCATGATGTCCTGTTACGCTACCTCGTTGCCCATTGTTCCTTGGTAGCCCAGTGACATTTCATGGCCATTTTTGCACGACTTTACAATTTCTTTACATATATTTCCACAAACAACCCATGTCAGGTTCCTAGGGAATGAAAAAAAGGAGGGAGAAAGTATTGGGAAAGGAAATGTGTAGTGTCTGTGAGTAGAGATAAGAATAAAGACTATCTTGTAGAAAGTTCTTCTGAAAGTGGCTTCTCAAGTTATTATATTGAAATCTCAGCTTTAATTAAAGAAAAAGAAAAAAAGCAGCTTATTTTCCGCAGACTTCAAAGAAATGCTTGAAAGGAATAATCACATGCAGTCTAGAGGTTGAGAAGTCAAAAGGCTCAACTTCTGTAATTGGCCAGCCTGATGAAGCATGCTGGAGGAGAAAAAGTGAGACAGAACATAAATCATCATGTGAATATCAATCCTGTAGTTGCAGGGATTTGAGAGGCGCCCAGGAGTACCCAGCATGAGGGACAGCACTGAAAAGCCAGAAATTATAGAAGAAAGAACAATTCCTGGAAGATAAATATGATTCCAATAGAGATAAGAAATGTGAAGCAAAGGTAGAGAGGGCAGTCAGGTTTGAGTGTGCCTTTGAAGAGGAACTACTGATGGTGGGGAGCATGCCTCTGTGTCAGCCTGAGACATGACAGTTGAGGTATTCACAGCCTCCCACCTGTTTCTGCATGTTAACCTCTGGACCCTCATTCCAAATGCTGACCCCTTTGCCAAGCTCCTGGGGAGGAAAGGTGGGCTCCTCTCACTTCATGCTGAATATTGGTCACTTAGTAGTCATGAGTACCTACCAGCTCCTTCATTCACAGTGCTCCCCATGTTTGTGTGGAGGATCTCTCACCATGCCATGTGCAGATGTATTCTCACTGTACTTTGCATTTAATTCCTTTTTATCAGGAGCATAAGCTAGAGCAAAACTTCTTCACTGTCCATCCCAAGATGCCCATAGGTAGGAACAACTTGTATCCTCAAACTGCAACACTGTTGATTTGAGTCAGCATTTACTTAATAAAATTAGTAACATTATCTTGTTAAAAGGAAAGATGTGAAAGCCCAAATGCTTAATTTCTCTTTCCCATCACCTGTTTGCAGTTCTCAAACTGGTTGATGGCGTTGCCTCTACTGAGCTCTGCAGAGCCTATGAGGAGGTAGTAACTCTTGGTGTACAATCATCCTTCAGTACCTCTAAAGCAGAGTCTGTGGTTTATTCAGTTCTGTGCTGTCTCAAAATAACTTTCTGTTTTTCCAGCTCAGGGTGAATTTCGTTGCATTGTCTTCTGCTTCATGATGAGTGACCAAAAAATAGTTCTTTTTATGTAATGCACTGTCTTGCCATCATAACCACATATTTTTCCTGTCCCCTTCTCCAATGGAAAGTAGAACATTGCTTTTATAACCTATTCAAAATAATTGATTCTGCTTAGACTGAACAGTACTAAAATTTTGAATAAAAATAACATTATTTCCAGATAACGTTTTTGTGCTAAAAATCAGCCTGTATTTCACCTGGTTCCTCCAGGTTATAGGACAAAATTCTCATTTAAAGTTTGTGCTAACAGTAGACTTTATTAGTATTGACACACGTCCTATTTTTTTGAAGCAATATAAAATGATGTCATGTTTTATTCTAGCCAGAAGGGCTGGGACTCCACCTAGGCTGTAAACTCACCTGACCTGTCTTGGCTCACACATGCATTAATTGCACAGCCACCTCTGAGTGCATTAGGAATTCAGGATATATACTTTGATCTGCATTTTATTGTGCTTTTATTCCCCTATGGAGTCACTCCAGCAATATAATCAATATTCAGTTTTTCTAAAATATATGTATTTTTGTCCTGCCTAAAAGGATTGTGAAGGGCATTAGTGTTCCATTAATACATCTGAAACCTCTGTTGCATCCTCATGAGATGTGTTAACTAAAAAAAACCCACTCAACCCTGAAACAACTTGGAGATTGAACTGCTAATATTGCCTTGCACAGTAGTTGTATTAAAAATACTTGCAATAATAGAAGATATAGAAAAAGACATGGTGTTTATTTTCCTGATTAGAATAGGCACATAAAACCTGAAGACATAAAAATGAGAGTAAACATGCAATAAAAAGGAGACCACAGAAGAGTGTATCCAACTCACATCAGTAACTTACGTGAGTTACCCTGATGGCCCTCTGATGAAGCTTAGCCCCAGCATTGAAGCTTGGGGTTTAATTCCCACCTTTGCCTTCCAGCTGCTGGAGCAGCAGCAGCTCAGCACCTCCCCTCCCTTCATCCACCTTGCAGTTACCCTCTACAAATTAATGGGACCTGGCTATCCCAGAGGCCTGGAGGATCTGCCCTTAAGGGTGCTCCCTGCCCCGCTTCCAAGCTGTAACTGGGGGGGTCCTGATCTGGATGGGCACCTCCACAGCCACGAGTGCCTGCCACAGCTGCAGGAGCGCTGAGCATTGTCTCTGCCACATGCAGGAGTGTTAAAAACCAGTAAACCCCAATGTTGTTTCTAAACAAAGCAGAACCAGATTTCCTTTCCATGTCAGAGAGGTGTGCCCATGTTCATTACCCCCCCTCCTCATACCAAGACCATCTAACTTCTTGAGAGCGCAAAGCTTTTGAACATTGGGGCAGTTCCCTGTTGGTGCTTGCCCAGAGGCTTCCACTCTGCAGCCAGAAAAAGTGAACTGTTGAATTTTGAATCGCCAGAACAGAACTTCTCAGTACACCATAGCCAAAGCAGTACACCTGCCAAAGCTGCCAACAAAAGGTGTTTGCTAATGAAAAATGAGCATGTGGAGGATGAGATCTGCTCACCCTTCTGTGGCTGCAGCAAAGTAATCCAGAAATACCTTGTGTTTTCCTTCTCTAGAGAAAGTGTGAGACCCCAGATGAACCTAGATGCCAAAGTTTCTGAAGCTGTAGTCAGGTAAGATTATGTCCCATGGAAGGATGAGAAGGGGGGGGAAGGTAGTTGAAGGACTTCATGGCTGGTTGTGGAATAAGCTTCAAAGTTTGTTTCTTCTACCTGTCCAGGCAGGACAGCATTCCCATGGGGGTTGTGCAGCTTCTCTTCCTTATTGAATTCTACCTGTACATAAGAAAAAAGCTTCTGTCTACAGAAGCTACTTGATAAGCATCTTTTTCCAGAACCAAATTCACAATAAACCAAAATCCTGCTATCTGCTATGGTGCTTATCAGTTTGCCTTCTCAGAGGATGCGGACAGCAGGCCAGCACCTCTGCCGCTGTCTCTCCCATCCCTCTTTATTTCCAGAGCTCTCAGGAGATGAAAGCCTCACGGACATGGCCTCTAGAAAGGGCTCTCCTCCTCCTTGTTTCCAGCCCCCCTTATTCTCCTCCCACTGTCTTCAGCTAGGAGTTGAAGAGAAACGTGTCACACTGGGATGATCTCCTCTTCACATTTTGTGGTCGTATCACCCTGGATTGACAGGGTTTGTGCTTGTGAATGGTACATTGCTCCATTTGGCAGGGTCTGCAGCAGCTACTGCTTTTACCTCTGTCATTACTGCCTACCTTAGGCTACTTGCTAGCTAATCTAAGGCAGACATGTTAACTCATTTTCCCACAAATACAACACTTCTTACTTTATGGCATAAAATCTGAAGACCATATATATCTTCTGGGAAGAGTAAATACAGTATGGGAAGGAAATCTGCCAAAACTTCATACATCTCTATTATTAATCGAATATACAAACCAAGACACAAACCAAGTAATGGCAGAATGCACTGCACATCCCACCTCTTCTGATCGGAGGCTGCTGTAAATGGGAGAGCACTTACTTGCAAATGGGCAGAGACTGGGAGCTGCTGCACGGGGCTATGGCCAGCAATCTGCAGCTGCTTCCCAACACTATTCCGCCAAGAAAGTCTTACTGGAAAGATCCCACTATAAAAGTGTGTAAGTGTGGCATTATGAGGGTTGTTCAAAAAGCTTGTAAAAGTATAATACAATTAAAAACAACTAAAGAATTGTCAGACTGTGGATCTGCCAGTTGAGTAGCAGACAGCTACACTCAGCTGCCATCCCAAGTATTTCCACCTGCAGAAAGCAGGAGGTTTCATGCAAAGTCCTTTTTCTGGTGAAAGCAAGGAACCCTGAGCTATTTACATCATTCGTGGCAGTCTCAGGGTGTGCGTCATCTCAGAAAGGGGCTTTGTTTACCAGAAACCTCAAGGTAAACTCTGGGGAACTGCTGGAATGTGGACTTAGTTACAGGTACTTCTGTACAGCACAGACGTAGTTTAGATTCTGGATGTTTTGCATTTCCTATGTATTCGTACCTTTGTATGTCATTAAAGTTATCATTTACCCCTTTTCTACACCCAAACCGAAACACAGCATTACTGTTTTGCAGCTGTACCTTGACTATTTTTATCTGAATAATTAAAAAGACATGTATATGAAACTCAAACTGCCCAGAGAGATCATTAATATTACAACAAAACCAATCCTGGCAGCAGTCAGCAATTATTTCAGAAGGATCTTGGAGAGCCTGCTGGTGATGAAAAAACCTTTTTTTCACCCTCTCATAAACTCACCACAAAACCCTACTAAATTCTGTCTTCTGCACACAAGGGCTCAGGAAGTTTGGACTATTTCAAAGAGATGGAAAGCATTTCTGTACCACTGGATGGTGCGCTGCCAGCACATGAAGAAGAGCCCAACCTGAGCAGGGGTGTCACTTTGGCTGGGGATAGTTGGTCACTGCACATGGGGGTGGTGAGGTGCTTTTGCTTCAGGCAGAGCAACCCATAAAAACAACCTGTACCAAGTAACTGAGCTGTTAAAAGCTCTGTACTGACCAAACTGGGGCCAGTTGGAATAGAGGCAGTGAGTAGGAGCCAAAGGTAACAACAGTGTGGGACACGAGTGGAAAATGGGTGGCCCTATTTCTTGAAGCCCCAGGGGAAACTTGGCAAGTGAAGCTTTGTTCAAACCCATCTGGCAGCAGAAGAGGAAAGTACAACTTGGGGCAAGGCATTCAGTATGAGCCCTGATTTTAAAAAGCTTAGTTAGTTCTCAGCCAAAACACAGACAGGACAACTTCTGCCGTGGGGCTCTGCAAGACCCATCACAACCACGGGGCTCGGACTGTGGTTTTGACACCTGCTGCCAGCTCAGCTGGCAGCCCACTGTGCTAACCACAGCCTTCATTTAAAGAGGGGCAATGAACTCAAAGACATTACAGGAAAACAAAATAAAAATCAGTGTAATGATGATCAAGAGTCTTTATACCAACATACAGAATCTAGTAACTCTAATGGATTTATTAGTGCCTCCCTGCCCCAAATCCAACTGCAGACTTCAGAAGAAATATTTGACTTGCTATATAACAAAGTAGACTTAGATTGATGTTAACTGGAAAAAATCTACTTATTTTATTATGTTAGTCTCCCTTCCTTTAGGCAAACAGCACTAGAACAGATAGAAGAGTACTTTCACATATTAGAACCTGTTTTTCTCTGCCCGATGTATTAGAAGGACGACTGTCCCAGACTCTGCCGCGCTCAGTGCGTGCTTCTAGCCAGACAGGCTTGTGGGTGTATCGCTGTTAGCATTTATTTTCCTCTCTCAAAAAAACAAAAAGTAGTAATTATCAAGGATGAAAAGCTGGATTCCCACCCTCCTTGTGCAAGAGCGAGGTGGCTGTCAGTCCGGCAGGCATCAGCTGTCAGCTTCTTTGAGATGAAGGTGGGAAAACTAGACTGTACTTCACGTTGCATTAAGGAAGGTGTCCCTATGGCGGGGGAAAGAGAGGGGTCAGCCTGTCGACCGATCCCAGGAGTGATGGCTCCCACGGCGATGTCTTCCCCAAAATTCCCCTTTTCTTTGTCTATTTTTATATTATTTTTTACCTCCAAGGTGGAGCTTGAGGAGCTGTAGTCATACATACCTTTATTTCGGGTTGGTGTAAAATTATTATAATGAGCATTGTTCACACAAAGGACAGCAATCCATCACAGGATGATGGACTTATGACTCAGGGTTGTGAGGGTACAACTTACCACCCTTCAAGGTCCCATCCTCTGCACCGTTATTGCAGAAGCTAGTCGCAGTGTCTCCACTCCATCATCTGCACCATGTTCAAGGTTGCATATCATGTTGCTTAGGGGACCAGTGCAGAAGGGATTCCTTGCATGCCAGCAGTACACCACATTGGAGGTCTTCTTGGTGTTATGATTATCCTTAATGTGCGAACAATGTCCGGTGTTTTCAATTTTGAGTAATTACCCCACAACCAGTCTGAGACTGCAGCGCCCGTGATGCACAAGGAGCAGAAAGCAACACCTCCCATGAGACAACACACTGCAGCTTGGGTTCCTGGGCACCACTGCTGGCTAATTAGCCTCTCAAATTCAAGTCATTGGCTACAGGCAACAGGGCTGCCTTGAGAGGCTCTGCACCTTCCCTGGAGGAATGGACACTGCATTTTCCACAGCCAGGGGAAAGGCAGCCTGAGGACATGCTCCTTGGGGTTTTGCCCGCAGACAGGCTTGGCTACCAGGCTGCCAGGCCAAATGGATTCAGTACCTGCTGGCAGGAGTCTTTGGAACCCCGTGGAAGAGAGGCTGGCAGAGCATCGCTGGCGAGTCAGCTGTGGGCGACAGGTATGAGGGTACAGAAGTTGTGTTTTATCCATGCTCTTTATTTGCTGCTGTTAAACTCTGGCTATCCAGATGTGACATTGAGACCTGCACCTTCTAAATGGTCAAGTCCAGTCAGTGCCATGCAGGTCATAACCAACCTCTTAAAATCAGTTTATGAGCAGGACAGCAAGGCTGCTAAGATGTCTGTGGGAATCTGTATCTGACATACCACGAGGCTCTGCTGCTGCTGAGGCTTCCTGTGCTCTGTCCTGCGAGGCATCGCTGTGCACTGGACCCTTGCAACCTCCAGGCAACACCGCACTCAGAACAGGAGCGATAGAGCGTAAGGTCTTTCTCCAGAAGAAGGGTGGCAGTCCCTTGCTGAACAACCTGTGCTGGCCACTGATTCAAAACACAGGTTTTAGGATGGCTCATTTGCCTCTGAAAGTCAAGCAGTGGCAGCAGCTGGGATGTGGATGCACAGGACCTTTCTCTGCCCTCACAGAAGCCTAGATCCCATCTGTAACTGGATCCCCCTTATTAGTAACACAGCAAGCAATTCCTTTGCAGGAGCAAAAGCTGAGACCAGCTACCGGGCTGTGGCAGACCAGATTTATTAGGCTGTCTGCCACTTGAAATAAATCTTCAGCCTGAGATTTGCAGGTGCTGTAGCAGAGAAAAAGCACTTTTCTTCTTTGTCTCTTCATTGCCCTGTCGTAAGAATTTAACAAAACCTCATGCAGCAAGTGATCAGCTGTGACATGAAGCAGCTGCTGCTCTCACTTTCCACTCTTACTTTATTACCTGTGCATCATCTGGAGTGTGGAGTGGCCCAAAAGCTGTGAGAAGGTGCTGAGACAGCACCTCGCTAAGGATGAAGGCAGAAGAGCACAGCAGATTTTGGAGGGAGTAACCTGTTTGTGGAACAAGATTTACCTGGTCCCTGGGACCTCTCTGATCCCATTAATTCCTGAGAGCAGAGCATCAGCACAGTATTGAACACATGCTGTGTGTCAAACATCGGGCTCTTGTGCTGTAGCCTGTGGTTACTGAATACTCGTAAATAACAAGTGAGGAATAAAATCAAATGCTGCAAGGAGCTACAAAGCGTCAGAGCACGGCAGCTTTCCTGGTGAGTGCAGGCAGGAGGCAGAGACTGTTGCTCTCACTGAGGTCGCACAGAAAAACTAAACACAAAATTGGCCACTGCTGGCACTTGCAGAAGTTGGCACATGCACCTGAACTCCACAGTTTTGCTCAGCGCTCTCCTCTGAGATGAGGACATCTTCCTCCTTTGTCTCATCTGTCCCATACCCGAAGGTAAAGCATCTACAAAGCCCTGGTCATAGACCCTGTCTATCCCCTGCAAGACATTGAAAGTTGCCCCATTTGTGTGAAGCATTGGCTCACTTCTATTGCCCCTGACGGCATAATAAAATATCTAACTTGCAGGAGCTTTTTGGAGCAGCTGTATACACACCACAGCATTTGATAAAGGACCAAGTATTTCATCATAAAACCAAGTGCTCTGTTAGTGTTTTAGGGTCAGTGTGATGTGCAGAGCCATGGGTATTTGGCAGAATACGACATGAAGTCCTGCTGATACCATCATGGGGCACCCAATAGCACAGCAGGGAGGCTGCAGGCAAGGGAGCGCCGGGACCCTCAATCCCAGTAAAATCTCGCTACTTCGTGGGCTGAGGGATTTGCTTTGAAGTCGCTTTGCTTCCCTTGCTGCGTGTAATGCTGTTCTCAGTCACCTCGCTGAGCATCAGAACAATAGACAGAAAATTGCCGCGGGATGCCGGGTGCTGAGGGGGATGCTCCAGGCCCTGGGGCGTGACGGGGCGGCGTCTTTTGTCCCAAATGCGGGATAAAATACGAGGCTTCTCTTCCTCCACAAAGGAGCAGCGGACCACGGGTGTTTTAATGAGACAAGCCCCAGGCGTGAGGCGCGCTCGGCAGCTCGCCCTGAATTTTGGACAGCGGCTGCTGCAGCGCCCTCCCCACCGCGCAGCCCTCCCAGGCCCGGCCAGGGGGCCGCGGAGGCCTCCGCAAGGGCAGGCCCGGCCACCTCCCTCCCTTCCCTTTCTCTCTCCTTCCCTCTCCGCCGCCTTGCGCAGCCGCGCAGCGACGGCTGAAGGAGCCGGCGGAGCCGCCCAGCGCGGAGCGGCCCTCCCCGCCGCCGCGGCCGGGCTGGGCTGGGCTGGGCGGGCGGGGGCTGGGGCAGGTGTGGTGGGGGATGCGGGGCCCGGGCGCAGCATGCTGTGGGGGGTGGGCCTGGCGGCGCCCCGCTCCTGCGTGGCGGACCTGAGCCGCAACCGCAGCCTGTCGCTGGGCTGGTGCGCGGGGCCCGACGAGCCGCCGCCCGCCTTCTATGGGGGGGAGATCGTCGCCTTCCCGCTGGCGGGCGGGGGCGCGGGCGGCACCATGGCGGCGCTGGGCTCCGACTCCTGGTGGAAGAAGACGCTGTACCTGACGGGCGGCGCGCTGCTAGCCGCCGCCGCCTATCTGCTCCACGAGCTGCTGGCCATACGGTGAGGCGGCGGCTCCCGGCGGGGGCGGGAGCGACGGAGGGCCTGCGGCGGCGGGGCCGCTGTGAGGAGACGCGGCGAGAGCGAAGGGCGCTGTCGTCGCAGGGCTGCGGCGCGGCTCGGGGGCGCTCACCTTGGGGGAGAGGGCGCTGAGGCCTGGGGGGTTTCGCATCTCTGCTTGACCGTAGCTCTGACGTTTACCTTTATTTATTTAATTAATTGTATTTTTTAACCCTTTTTTTCCCCCGTTCGATATCCCGTTGCCCCTTGGCAGCGGTGCAGGAGGCGGCTCCGAGGGGGTGCCCCGCGCTCGCCGCCACAGGTGTCCCGATGCGGCAGCGGGGCCTGGCAGCTCCGGCGCCGGGTGGGGCTCCGCCGGTCCCCGCTGCCCCCGGGGCCGGGGGGGCCGAGATCGCTGCCCGCCGCGCCGGCCTCGGAGCTCCTCGCTGCTTCTGCATCCCGTGAATCCAAGCCCTGCAGCAGTCCCTGAAGGGAGGGTTTGTGTGTTGCCTCGGCCAGGGTTTCTCCTTTGCGTGTTTAATGTACCTATGTATCGTGCACCTGTTTTTGGTGGTTTTTTTAATTCCATTTTATTTTTGACAGGAAAGAGCAAGAGCTGGACTCGAAAGATGCTATCATACTGCACCAGTTTTCAAGGCCCACCAATGGTGTTCCGAGTTTATCTCCGTTCTGTCTGAAAATGGAGACTTACTTGAGGATGGCGGATTTACCCTACCAGGTATATGGTGCAGTTTTTCTTTACATTGCAGCTCGCTGTAATTGCGTGGAATGGGAAATAGGCATCCTGTCTCTCCTCCCCCACAATCTGTCTCTGGCAGGGAGATGTAGACATACGCCTACTACTGGGTGGGTACATCCACACTTTCATGTCTCCAGTTAAATTTGGTGTATAACCTTTAAAGATATGACTTGAATAAAATTGGTCTAGAACAGCTCTAGATTTAACTGACAAAGCCAAATGAATGTTAGAAGCTATATTGGCTGTAAATGCTGAAGTGGAAGAGTAGTCTGGTAGTTTATATAATGTTAATAGTACCCCAGAACTAAAGCATAAGGTTATTTGGTCTTTGAATTTCATCATGCTAAAGAGATCAAGATTAGACAGCTGCAGCTTCTTATTTTCCTGGAGGGTTTCTCTCTGGAGCTCTCTTGGGAAGACATGCTTGCCTTTTGCTTCACCTCCCATCACCCGTGCTTCTCCTCTGGTGAAGAGAGACAGGATTGCTTTTAAAGGTTGTGAATACTGCTCCTTAATTGTGGCTGGGTGCATCCTGTGCCATCTTCCCGCAGGGGGATGAAGCCCAAGCTGCTCTGGTGAATGAAAGCTGGGAGAGCAGAAATTTGAATCTAGCAGCCTTGCCTGTAAGCGTTGAGGTTTAGCCGTGGCACAGTGAGTCTGGCATGCATTTGTTGTGGAGTCAGTGAGCTGTGCAGCATGTTGCTTTTTGCAACACAGGACAGGTTTCTCTTCTGTTTATGCAAAGTATTGAGTGCATTGAAGATGGTACAACAGTGGTGATAAGTGTAATGAGAATCTTAGGTAGAAGAAATGTCTCTCCCTCTCTCTCTCTCTCTCTCCTCCATCTTTCTTTTTTTTCCCAAGTGATGTAAACTTGGCATTTTTGTCCCAAAGAGACTGAGCTGTGGGTAAGTTGCATGCTTACCCCACGTGGCCTTAAGTCACTTTATACTGCTGCATACGGAGTTGTTAGGGAGAGCGTTTCATTTATGTCCAGTGTTTTACAGAGGAAGAGCAACTATATGATATAAATATTTTTTTTTACACATTTGTGGTTGATATTCATTCGGCTTTATAGCTGATGAATCTCCTTTACATTGGAAGTGAAAGAAAACTTAATGAGTACATGTTGCCCAAATCTTTAAAAGCCTGAGTTTAATGTTCATTATCTTGAGGTTTAATGGTACTCGAATCAGATACTTGAGGGAGATTTCCATCCTGTGGGATGCGTTTTCCTCATTTAGCTTTACAGAGCTTGCAAGATACTGAAGTTTGAACGCGTCATTGGAACAGGAGGACTTAATGCACATTGCTTCTCCACCCAGAGAAACTTGGGTAGAAATTGTGCAATTAAATGCAAAACTATTTTGATGGGATCTTTTTTCTTTCTGATGGCAGTTGATGGGGTTCAGAGGTTTGCAGTGATCAAAGTTGCTCTGTTAAAGAAAGCTGCAGTGAAAAATGTGGTTATCACAGGATATGGTCACTTCTAAAACATAACATTGCACATTTATGTGATTCAGGATGGAGTTTAGACATCTGATGCTGGGTAGAAGTGAGTCACCCACCTTTTTGGAGAGAGAGGGATTTGTCCTCCCTTCTTTATTTTCTGTATTTTTTTTATACTGAAGGTCAGGATTGCTTTTTGGTGTTGCATCTCTGCCTATCCCTACTGGCTAGCTGTGAACACATTAAGCTGGCGTAGGTCAGCAGGACCACCAAAATCAACAGTCCTACCTTCAGCGGCTCCCTCTTGTCCTTTCCTGCACAGTCTTTTGTGTGCCAGATCAGGCTAAGCCAGAGCTGGCCTAGCTGGAACCATGAAGGTTTAGTTTATTTGGTTTTAACCCAGCTCAGTTCCCCACATGCTTCATGTCCCATGCTGCAGGAACAGGAGTGGGTCCCGTGGGTGCTGGGAACACGAGGTTGCTGCTTTTAGCTGTGCTGGCTGATGCGGGCTTAAGGTGTTTGTGGGATTACTGACCCCATGTAGGGCCTTAGACACAACTTTGATGGAGCTACACTTGAGATGAGGATGCAGTGGTTTCTCCAGAAGAGGCAGATTCTGTTTCTGTCCTTGTGTTAGGGGTATGGTGCTGAGTTCGGCTCTGTCAGCTGGAGGAAGGTCTGGATGCTGCCATTGGATTAAATGGTGGGGAGCAGGAGGTAGCAGGAGGGGAGCCAATGGGCAGTGCCGTTCTCAGATGGAGTTATGAAATTCCCTGTACTTGGACTACCTGGAGACATTTATTTTGTTCCCTCGTGGCTGTGTTACCTGGAGGACACTTAGATGGCAGAAGCATCTGATGGTCCCCCAGGTGGGCAGTGGGGTGAGTGTATGTATAGGGTACAGCTAGATGCAGGAGGAAACACCTTGGTTCACTGCATGTTGGTGGAGGCTGTGATGGAGAAGTGGTGGCACTCTGGGTGGCAGCTGGTGCTGGGGCTTGCCTCCAGAAACTTGCTGTGGTCATCACCTTCCTGGGGAGGGGTTGCTTCAAAGGGAGGGTTGTGAAATGGAGTGAAGAAGAGAGAGCAGGATGGTCAGATGGCTTTTATTCCTTCGATTCCTTGTATTTATATTTTATTACAGTGGATTAGACTATTGAATAACGTGCTATGTGTTACACAACGTGCTTTAATGGCATATGAGGAGTGGAATTGGGTGACCCTGCTCTCATCTGAATTTTTCCCAGCAGATGCACTAGCTGCCTTTCTAGATGTGAGTCCCCCATCAAAAATAATCCTGCCCCACTCCAACTCAGCTGTCATATTACCTTTCTGTTTTTTCAAAATATTTGATGCTTTTCTTGATAAAGCTTGTTTTGAAGGGGCCCGTTCTGCATGCTTGTGGAGATCTGTTTGATGTACCTTCATTCCCTTGTGAATATTAAGAGCTGAGCATTTATGTAATCTGATAAGTATTAGCACAGCATGAACGTGCTGTTTTCACACCAGGTCTGTGAAGATGGCAGCCTCCTTGGGAAGAAAAATGAGTAAAAGCATAAGTAGCAATAATAGAAAATGTGGAGCCTGATTTCTTCTGTATAGTACTATAAAATTACCCAGAAGTGCTTTGTGCCATTCTGTTTATAAATTCCAGTGTAAATTTGCTTCTGGGGAGCTCTTGTTATTGTTGCATTGCAGGCTGCAGCTCAGTTAAATATACTCTGAGGTATGAGGGTTTTTTTTGTTTGTTTGGTTTAATTTTTTAATGATAATATTGTAGCTTTTCCCTGCTTTGCAGCTGGAACTATTTTTAAGTGGATAATTGGTAAATATTTGATGACATTTAGTAGCAGGCATAAGGATGTTGAGGTTTCAAGCCTAAAAATACCCATTTGAGAACAGGGATAGAAGAACAGTATAACTGAGACTTGTCAAAAGACAGGTTTTCTCAGGTCATCAAAAGATGCTTCCTATTTCATTCGATAAACTGTACGTAATGAAATGTGAAAATCCTAAGAAGGCTTTAAGTTTACGTAGGACTTTTCTGTAAGAACTTTTGTTCTCGTTTTTGTTTTTGAGTGTAATATTAATGCAGTACTAAAGTTTTTATGCAGTGTATTTATAGGTGTTATATATATGTGTGCTTAAAGAAATACACAGTTGCATAATAAGAACTCATTTTTTTCTGGATTGCAAATTATGTGGACTACAGTAATTGCAGCATGTAATAAACACATCTTCCAAGTCCAGCAGCTTCTGCAAAAAGCATCGATATTTGTGCACAAGAATTGTACTGAACGGGCTTAATCTTTGTTAAGCCAGCAGTACTCAGTGCCTGATAGATACATGATGTTGTTCCAGGAAAAAGTCCATGATTCTGTATTAAATTAATAATGAAAAATTATGGAAACCTATCAGTCAGACTGAATGCTGGAAGATCCTTTCTGATAAAGGAAAGCTCTGGAAGATGGAAGGATGGGGCAGTGCTCTCAGATATTCAGTGGTTTTAGAGTTTTTCCCACAGACCAGAGTAATAACCCCCATGTCACCTACACGTGCAAGTGGGGTGGGTTCAGTTGCTTTATTCACCCGCACAGAGGCGCAGTAGATAAAACATTAATCCTGTGTCCCTTCCACGCTGTTTGGGCAGAAATCCCAGGAAAGGCCGCAGCCAGGATGCATTGGTTTCCCAGAAGTGTTACCCGTTTCGTCTGTTTGCGTCCACAAGGGAAAAGCCTCTGGAAACGTTGGTGGCACATCGCTTGTCCACCCATGTGTGAAGCGGTGGCCAGGACACTGCCCTCAGACTGAGCTGCAGGCCATCTCTGGTGTATGCCCCATCTTTAGTGGATTCAAGGAGGGTAAATACTTGAGACCCTGATAGGTCAGTTCAGAACTGATAATGCTAAACGCCCAGCAATTAGGAGCTAGATCCTGAAGTGCTTAGGGTCACTGCCAGAAACGGAGTGCAGAGCCTTTATTGTGAGTCTTTATGCTCCACCTTTCTGAGCTATGATTTCTCATTTGTTAAGTAACAGGACGCGAGGGCATGAAACATAAGAAAGGAAGAAAGTTCTGCCTTGTGTCTCTGCCTTCAAGAGTAAGAGAGAATTGAAGTCAAATGTCTGATTGTATTTTGGCAGCCAGCAATTCCTCTTGCCTTTGTCAGATGAGACATAAATTCTCTAAGCTCTGTTTCACTTTCTCCAACTGTAAAGTAGGGGAAAATGCTATTTCTGCGTGAGTGCTGAGCAGGCAGCGGTATTCAGCAATGCACTGGTGCTGCGCTCTTGGAGACCCAATTGTAACAAGTGTGTCTGTAAACACATGGGATTTCTAAGTTATGGAATTGCAGAAGCATAGGTAAAGGCAAGTTTCGCCCCTGCTTGGTGAGGGGGAGTGATAGGCCTTTCATTATGTGCTTGTGATTGTGTTTTATCCTTGGAGGTGATGCAGCTGAGATAGGTAGTGAATTAATCTTTATAAAGTGCTTTTAAGATGAAAAGTTCTACTCTGAAAGACCTAAATTTAGTTGTAAATCCTGGGATTAAAAACTTCTTTAGAATGACAGACCCAATCTTCTGGGAGATCTGAGTTTCTCCAACCCTTAAAGAACCTGGGTACTTAAATAATACTATGTCACATGGCATCCAGCATAAAACTGTGTAACACCTTGCACAACCTGGAAATAATTTTGGCTGAATTGTCATATAAGGTAAAGCTATTGCTTTGATCAAGCAGCTACCACTAGTCTAGGGTGTTAATTAAAAAAAAAAAAGTTTGTTGGATAATGTTGCCTTTAAAAACACTGAGAAATATTTAAAAGCTTTGTACTAATTGAAACAGAACCTGAAGGGCCTTTTTTGTCTGTTTACTTGCTTTTTTTTCTCAGAACTATTTTGATGGAAAACTTTCCCCTCAAGGGAAAATGCCTTGGATTGAATACAATCACAAGAAAGTATCTGGCACGGAGTTCATAATTGACTTTTTGGAAGAGAAGCTTGGAGTAAATTTAAATAAACACCTTGGTCCGCATGAAAGAGCTGTTTCCAGAGCCGTGACAAAAATGGTGGAGGAACACTTCTACTGGTAAGCGTGTGTGGTGGAGGTGGCTGTGTTGTCCTGCTGTCAGGTTGGCCCCTGCGCTTGTGCTTGGACCTGAATGCTTATTTTCTTTTGCAGAAAGCTTGGGTACCCACTTATTAATTCACAACTCTCTTCAGCCTAGAAAGCTGCTGCTTTCTGCGCATGCTACTATGAGCCCGGAGTAGCCCTCCTGAGAGTTGTAGTGGTGTGCAGGTGAGGGACGGTGTCAGGCCCTTTGCAGCTTTGCAGGAGGGAGCAGCAGTGTCCTGTTCTTGTGTCCTGATTCATGTGACCTCCACAGAGAAATAGTCTTGTTAAGAAAGAGCAAAAAATCAAGATGCCTGAATACATTTGTGGTTTGCAGAGCAGGGGAACAAAACCAGCATTCGATATGAATCCAGAATTTTGTGTTCTCACAGTTGCTGATTTTAATTATCTGTGTGTGCAATTGCAATATGGATTATTGCCTTTCCTGTGATGTGGGATACTCCTGTGAATATGTATTGTGGGCAACATTGCCACTTGGTAGGGTACAGTATTAGTCACAGTACCCTGAGAAGCTGAAGCATGTATATGAATGGACAGAAATATAACCTTATTGGTGCTTTGTGCATTTTACTGACACCTTTGAAATGATCACCTATGATTTCTCCCCCCACTTTACATTTCTGTCCTTTTAAAATGCCCTTTCCAGTCTGGATTCATAGAAGTAGCAGGTGGATGTGGCATCTTGGATACTGCATTGGCTGCCTCCGCAGCTTTTTCCCAATAGTTTGCTTTCTAGCATGCATTCAAGTCCTTGCTGTACTAAGTCTTGCCTTTATGTTGCACTTTTTCCTTCAAAACACCATGTAATTTAAATTAAATGAACTTATGTGCTTTTTCTTTCACCCTGTGATTGAAGATGAGCAGCGTCATGTATGCATATAGTTCTTCAAATTTTTAGTGTTTCCTGGGAACAATTTTAGCGTTCAGTAGATAAATTTAAATGATATGGTTTAGAAATGTGATCCCTGCCTTCCAAGAAGTGTGACCTTCAGCAGTTACATCATCTGCAGTGCCATAGCCTCAAAATTGGACTCAAGTAGCCTGCAAATGTAACTTTTTTCTGTTTTATTTTCCCCCCTCAATTGTTATAGCTGCCAAAGGGAAGATGAGGCGTTGTAATTCCCTAACATTCCGTTTCTTTGTCTTAATGACGATTTTGATGTCCATAGACTTAACTGCTGTAGATGTAACCTTACTGATGAGAAACTTACACAGCTGTTGTCTGAATTACAAATCGTGTTTTCCTCTGTGAAGCTGTTGTTTGTCCATCCAAGCACCCTCTGAGCTGACTCAGCACGGCTGGGCATGACATAGGGGAGTGTGGGGGACAGGTATTTCAAATTCAGGTGATGACCCAGGGAGGTGGCATTGAAATGGGTGGACAAAGCTAGACCAAGTAAGACTAGAGATGGGCGTGCCTGGCTGTATATCCTTGTTGCTTTTCCCATTTAGTCACACAGTTGATTTTCCCTAAGGCATGCTTTTTGTTTCAGTGTAGTGAAACATCCATCTTTAAGTCTTACTGTATATCCCTGCTGTGTGCCTTGTACCAGAGGCTTGCTGCTTTGGTGAGATTACACCATGACAGTTCTCTGTCCTAGGCAAAGCCTGAGCTATGAGATGTCACAGTGGTACTGCTGTAATTCCATAACAACTTTGACCATCCTGTAGCTACACCAAAATAAAATTGGGCTTTAGCTGCATAGGAGCACATTTCTCCCTGACAGCATTGCAGCTGTGGTTGTGGGATCTCTTCACATTGGTCCTCAAACCTGCCCACTTCCCACCAGGAGCTTAGGGTTTGTTCATGCTGTCCTCAAGTCCTACTGTGGGAAGTTTGTAACACTGATGGCCTTTCTGCAGAATAAGGTTTATAAATTCAAGCCTCCAAAGCAGTGATGTAAAATGTGATTCATAGCATTTCATTGCCTGCAGCACGCAAAGTAGCTTCATCATAAATAAGTAATACTCTAGTACATTTATCAAGCAAAGAAATGAAGTACATCCTGTGATGTGCTGTCTCTGGATGGAGCTAATCCTGGTGGGTACTCAGCATCTCCTCCTGAAAGATTTCTCTTTTGCTGAGGTAATAGCTCATCTTCACCAATTAGTGCCTCTTACAGGTAGAAATTGCTACTCTGGCTGGAGTTGCGAGCAGTGCAGGGCTGCTGTGAGCCTTGGCCTCTAGACCCCCTGCCTCTGCTCCACGCTGTGATGCCTGGCAGGGTCAGACAGAAAGACAGGAAGCCAGTGAGTGTACCTATTTTTGTGCTGGGGTTAGAGCATCTCTCTGAGATGCACAAGACTTGAGTTGGAGCTGGTACTGGAGCTCCTGTCCCTGGAGAACGCCATAACTGTTAGGTTTTCTCTATGTTTAAATCAGCAAAAGAAAAAAGCCTGCTAACCTGAATGTGTGTTTGACTGAGTTTGTAGGGAAGAGAAGGGAGCAGACCCATTTTGTGGCTCTCGTCCCAGGTCCTGGATTTAGAACAGACCTCGGTCATCTGATGAAGGCTTTCCCTGGGTCACCCTCTCTGCCTGCAGTGACCCGCAGGCTCTCAGAAACCAGTGGGGCACCCACAGCCACCTTCAGGATATATTAAGTTTTTGGTGTATTTACAGCATGTTTGTGGGATCAGACCTCTGTATAAGATGGGTTGAGGACATCTGACCCTCATCCTTCTGGTGCTGGCCCGCTGGGCTCAGTGGCACTGCTGGTGTTCAAGCCAGGCAGCTTCTGATGCCTGGGGAGCTAGCTATTGATTCAAGGTGCTTTCTGGCACTTTAATCTCAGGAGAGGGATCTCAGTTTGGTGATACTAATGTGCTTGGTGAGAACCTAGAGCATTGAATGTGGAGCTTAACCAAAGTAACCTATTAGATTGGTTTAGCTGTATTGTCACGCACAACATTAGTGATATATAAGGGTGTGTATATACACACATATATAGAATCATAGAATGGTTTAGGTTGGAAGGCACCTTTCAAGATCATTTAGTTCCAACCCCGCTGCCATGGCAGGGACACCTTCCACTAGACCAGGCTGCCCAGGACCTCATCCAACCTGGTCTTGAACACCTCCAGAGATGGAGCATCCACAACCTCCCTGGGCAGCCTGTTCCAGTGTCTCACTACCCTCTGAGTAAAGAATTTCCTTCTATTTTCTAATCTAAATCTACCCTCTCCCTCTTCCAGTTTGAACCCATTACCCCTCATCCTATCACTGCAGGCCCTTGTGAAAAATCCTTCTCCAGCCTTCTTGTAGGCCCCCTTCAGATACTGGAAGGCTGCAATAGGTTCTTCCTGAGCCTTCTCTTCTGCAGTTATATATTTAACTAATTTCTTGCTTTGCCTTTCAAGAAGGCAATTAAACGTCACATATGTGATGAATACTTCAAGTACAGGAAAAGCATAGTATGAGAATACAAATGGAGCTGACTTTGGTCTGTATTCAGACTTGCCATGTATTAAATATAAAATATAATATATGTTTAAATAGATCAAGCCAGCTGTAAGAGCGATGTCTCTCCTGCTACTAACAATGATGAGGCTTAATGCTGCCGGTGGCTTAAAAGCCAGTTGCTCTGGGAAGTCACACAGCATGTGAGCTTTCTACAGCTGATTGTAGAATGAGTTTGTTATAATCCTTTCGTATATCAAGAAATTCCAGTTTGCACAGGTTCAGATAGGGAAAATAACCCCCAGTTCACATCCTTGTGAACTGCTCCCCCTTACCTTTATGTTCAGACAGTTTGGGGATAATCAGGGAAGCGGCTGTTGATGAGTCACTTTCTCCATCTCTTCTGATTTATGTGTTGAGGCCAAAGCTGCTGTTACATTTAGACTTCAGATGTGTTTCGCTCCTGCAGCATTGCTTTTTAACACATTATTGTTTTATTAATACACTTTTAAGATTTGTACAGATGTGCTGGCACAACTAGGAATGTTAATGTTTCCCAAAATGCTCAGTTCAGGCCAATATTTAAAATAATTATGTCATCCCGTAAGTACTAACTGTAGTTAAAATTGTATAGTTATGCTGAAGTAAGTTATGCAGAATACTCATTTTCTGTCATTTTCTATCCTTTTGTAATGTTGATAATATTCTAGTAATGTAGTCTAAGTGGAGGCATGATGGGTGGGATTAAATTCAAAGGAGCGTGTTTTGATAGGAAGCACAGATTAATGAACCTTTGAATTGAATTATTTTAACAAAGTACTTGTAAAGCCAGTTTTGAAACTGCTTTCAACTGTCTTCGTGAATCTGAGCCTGCTTTTTTTCTTTGCTTTTGCATGCTCAAAACAATAACAATTTTAGGAGTAAACTCCATGGTTGTCTATTTAGCTGCTTTCATTGCCCATGTAAATTTGGACAATGTGATTTGGGATATGTGACAACTTGACTCATTCAAAGTGACAAGCAGATGTCTTAAGATTGTGCTTGACAGTTTAGCCTAAGCAGGATTACCTGAATCCTGTGCACTTCTGCTCTTCCTGCGCTGCTCTACTAATGCTCTACTGATACTTCATCTGATCTCTCCCTCTTCCAGACTCAAAGACCTTCTACACCAGAGCAAGCAAACACTAAGAAAATGTATTTTTGCTTCAAAGTATAGGCTAATTAGCTTTGTGGGAAATCTTCTTCATCCTGCCTCATTAAATCAAGCTGTCCTGGACATGGTTGATCATTCTTGGTGCAGTGCCAGCTTGCTGGTGTGATTGGAGTGAACAACAGTGATGGCAAGTCCACAGGGCCAAGTTAGTCTTGTGGGACCGGGGTGACTTTTAAAAAATGCAGCAGCAGAGTCTTCTCTCTTCTTTTTCTGTTTTGGCTTCTATTTTTGGCCCTCTCTGTGGCCAGGTCTGTTGTCATAAAACAACTGAGTTATGTTGCAGAGTTGCTGGATGGAGCTGGGCAGGTCCATGCCGGGGAAAGGAGGGTCTCTGCAGCGAGACACCAGCCGTGCTTTCAGAGAGCAGGTTTTTCTTGGCGTATTCAAACAGTGGCTTACAGATATAGATAGTGTTTGCAATAATTTCCCAGTGTTTGCATCAAGACCAGAGTTTTTCTTTTGATTCAGAGCTGTAACCTGCCCAAGGGACCTTGTCCTTTCTCAGGCCCCATGAAACACAACTACTGAAATGATCTGCTTGGTGGAGCATCCTTATGCTTTCAGCCCAGCCTTCTTTCCATCTGTCTTAAATCCTGCTTTACCTTTGTTCCTGGAGCAAGGCAGTCTTGCACCACATCTTCTAGCCAAAGTTAGAAGTTCTGGAGTTTCAGTGGCTGTTTACTTCCCTTTTGTGCTGGTGCCACTCGCTCAGTGTGGCTTTGTTTCAAACTCTGCTGTGCTGAAAACAGCCCAGTGGCTTGAGTTGATTCATCCATTTTGAAACACAAGGATTGTGCAGAACACCCCTGTTCAAAGAGCGGTGCTGCAGCGTGTGAAACATCAGCAGGACGCTTTCACCATATTAATACAGTTCAAGAGGTTGTGGAGAAACCATCTGAAGATGAAAGCCATCAGAAACATAGCAGGTGCATTTTTGTTCTTCATTGTTCATGTGTTTGCAGCAAAACCTGCACATGTCTTCCTGTTACTGACTTTAATAACATCAGTTTGAGCAGGAGGCATTGACTCTCAGTGGACAATTTCTAATAGAATTAAAATGCCTTTCACCCACTCTGGAAGCATTCTAAATTGGGACTGTATATAAATTTTTTTCATCTGTTATGCCAAATATTCCCCTTTTACCTCATGTTATGAGTAATGCAAGTAAAGAGTCCACAGAACCTTAAAGATTAGAACATTTTCATCATTTAAATGTAGTTGTTCCCTGAAGGTACTGCTGAATTCAACCTTTGTTCATGACATGCAGGAGTTGGATAAAACACGCATTAAAAAAAAATAAATTCACAGCAGTTCACCAGGAGATACTGCTTTTGTGTTTGTTTTTTTTTCTTGAATTAGGGGAGCCTTGTCAGCACTGAGGAAATTACATGCAATGGGAAGTATGTACAATGATATAACTAAAGTCATGTTCCAAACTAAAAAAAATTGAGCTCTGATTGTATTGAAAATGGAAACATTTGGTTAAGTTAATGTTTAATACAGTTTTGTACATAAACTTGCAACTTTTGAAGGTTCAACTTTTCATTGCAGCTTTACTAGTTTATCATGTCTCCATGAACCTGTTTTCATACAATCTCAAATACCTAAAAGCACTTTTTAGATTTTTCAGTTTGGAAATTGCTATAGACATAATGGAATATGGATATCAACTCCCAGTGTTTCTGAGACCCTGTTGGCTTCATATGTTTGTCATGTCTACTCGGAGATGTCTTTAGCCCTTTTTCCAACATCTCTTGAACTTGGTGACGAAAGTTGTATGGTCTTTTTGGTTTCTTCATAATGTTGAAAGATGCTGGATAGGAGAAAAGAAACATTAACTTTTAAAATAAGTTTTCTTGAGTAGCGACAGCAACAAATTTTTTGTTTGCCTATAATATTAGTAAAGAACAAAAAGTCGTGTAGGACACATTTCAGCTGTTAAGATGAATTTTTATATTAAAAAAACCCCTTTCAAAATAATATATTTGCCATTAAATAAAGCTATAGCCTGGAATACAACAGACTCCTTAAGGAATATGTGCCTCATAAAATTAACATTTTGGAGAAGGAAAAAATACATGAAAAAATCAACTCAATAGCCACCACCCTTTAACTTTTAAAATTTAATTTTTAAAAGATTGTCATTGCTAGTTTCTAGGACAGCAGAGATCTTCTGAAAAATGGCTGCTACAATATTTATATTGGGGCAAAGTTACCACTTGAGTAAGTTTCAGTGGTATAGAAAGCAAGGAAAACAGGTTGGTGGAAAAGGTTGGTTTCTTTTTGTGCCGTTTTGCTGTTGTTTTCCCCAGGTCTGTGCAGTCAATCATCTTGGTGCTTCTGGCACTGCATTTTGTTATGTGAGTGTAGGAAAATTCTGCAGCTTTTATTTTATGTGTCAATGTGAATCTCATTTTCTCTTGAAGTGAGTTGTGATTTACTGAGAGAATCAGCACTGGGCAGTCTGTGTAAGTATTGCAAAGTCAATTTTCTCTGCTGTCACTCTGAGCTGCATCAAGGTCTACTCTTTACTACCCCTTTCCGTGAGAGCAGTGAGGACTTGGCGTTAAGGACGCTCGGTGCCTGACTGTTGTGTGAGCCTTTGCAGGGTGGTGAGGGGCTGTCTGGGTACTACACTGCTGTAACTTATTTTTACATCCTTCTAGGACTTTAGCTTATTGCCAATGGGTGGAGAATCTTCATGAGACGCAAAAGATGGTTTCGCTTTTTGGCCCCTTCAGTGACTTGCTGAAGTGGATCTTCTGCCATCTGACCAAGGGGATCGTGAAACGGGAGATGTATGGCCACGGCATCGGCCGCTTCTCAGAGGAGGAGATGTACATGCTGATGGAGAAGGACATGCGGACTCTAGCAGGCCTCCTGGGTAATGTACAGCAAGTTACATGTGTTCTGTTTGTCCACAGCCCACTGTCCACAGGGTGAAATTGACTGTGAGTACTTCCTGGCAGCTTGATCACATCCACAAATAATCTAATTTTGTCAGTAGGTAGAGCCCTCACTGCTGCTGTCATTCAGTGTCACCCTCTCTCTGGCAGGGATGGTGTTTCTTTCCTTGCCATTTGCTGCCACAGCGTGTCCCTAGAGGAGTACGTGGCTTTCTTCTCTGAGCACCAGATATGTGTATCTAGAGGAGCAGAAGGTGGCCTGCGATTTTCGGAAGAGCATTTTGCTCTGTGGATGGAGGAAAATGTAGTGATTAATTCTGCAAATGAAACCTCTTATTTATATTTTAGGGAGTCTCACTTTTTCTTCATGGGACTCATGACTGTTTTGGTAGATTTTTATGAGGCTGCCATTTGAAAAAAATTTGCAGATGTTATTTTGATGAACTGGACTTTGTTGTATTTGGTTGGTGTCAGCAGCTTTAGTCAAAGATGCTAGGAGGAGATGGGCCTGTGTTGTCAAAATAGGTGATTTCAGGCTTCTTGGTTGTCATGGCTGGATCCCCTAGGTTTAGTCTTAAAGTTAATCTCACTTCGCTAGAACCATATGAGCCTCATTTCTGTTGTGTTGCTCAGACTGAAATTTGCACCAGAGGTGTCTACACTGTGCTTCTTACCTTACAGTCTGCTGAGAGCTGACCATGCTGTGCTTCTGTGTAAAATTTACATTTTGAGGAATTGGTTTGGGGCGTATTGTCACTTTATTTGAGCTTGTGTGTCTCTTGCACAAGGAACAGAGAGAGGTGGTACCTGTGTGGCTGCTTTGTTCCCTGTTATGATCACTTTAAAGGAGTGCCTGAGTGGAGAGCAGGAAGGATCCCTCCCTGCCCTGAGCTCCAGAGGGAGGACCTACTGCACATCCTCTAAACAGATGAGTGTGTAGTGGGTGGAGGGAGCAAGGTGAGGGGAGCCCAGCAGAAGGCAGAAACTGAATGCTTCTTGAGAAAACTAAGGAAGAAAGATGCTTCTGGACTTCAAAGGTGTTCTGGAAAGGAAGGTATTTTCAGGGGACCTAGATGAGGCTGTGTGGATTTTTCTATAACTTTTGTTTTCTGAAACAAATGTGTTGCTGGATGGGGAGCAAGGTGGAGAAAAGACACTTGATGCATGAGCACAGTGGGCAAGGGGGAAATTTGTTGACAGCTCCTCTTCTGTCAACAACTTCTTGTGCTACATTCTGTTTGTTAACAAAAAAAGTTACCTATTCTAGTGCCTCTTCAAAGAAAACCTGGTTTTGGAGCTTAAGGAGGTCCCTTTTCTTATGGAGGGAGAAGCTAATTTTAGAAGAGGAGATCTGGCACATCTGCTGCAGAGCTGTGGTCAGCTCAGAGTGCCCTCAGCTGTGGGACTGCTGTTGCTGTAGCTTCAATGTTGGCACTGCCTGGCTCCATGTATGTTGTAATGAGGAATGGGGTTAGGATGGGAGCTGAAGTAGGTTCAACCTATGACCTGGGAACTCAGCAGAGCCCCCCAGCTCTGGCTAGGCAACAGTGGCAGGCTGAATGGAGCAACAGTGGATTTGTCAATGATAAAGTCATCCCTGTCTGCTAGGAGTAGACATAGCCTTCAAGAGAAAACTGAAATATGTTTTCAAGTAACTGTAAAAGTTTCTTGGTTTGCTTGTTTGAAGTCTGCATCCTTCCGTCTCTGGAGTCTATACTGACGCTCAGGTTTGTAAAGTTTCGCGTTCAAAGGAATCACAGAATCACAGAATGTCAGGGATTGGAAGGGACCTCAAAAGATCATCTAGTCCAATCCCCCTGCCGGAGCAGGATCACCTAGATGAGGTTACACAGGAAGGCGTCCAGGCGGGTTTTGAATATCTCCAGAGAAGGAGACTCCACAACCTCCCTGGGCAGCCTGTTCCAGTGTCCTGTTACCCTCACTGAGAAGAAGTTTCTTCTCATATTTAAGTGGAACCTCCTGTGTTCCAGTTTGTACCCGTTACCCCTTGTCTTATCATTGTTTGTCACTGAGAAGAGCCTGCCTCCATCTTCATGACACTCCCCCTTTATATATTTATAAACATTAATGAGGTCTCCCCTCAGTCTCCTCTTCTGCAAGCTAAAGAGACCCAGCTCCCTCAGCCTTTCCTCATAAGGGAGATGCTCCACTCCCTTAATCATCTTTGTAGCCCTACGCTGGACTCTCTCCAGCAGTTCCCTGTCCTTCTGTAACTGAGGGGCCCAGAACTGGACACAATATTCCAGATGAGGTCTCACCAGAGCAGAGTAGAGGGGCAGGAGAACCTCTCTCCACCTACTAACCACCCCCCTTCTAATACACCCCAGGATGCCATTGGCCTTCTTGGCCACAAGGGCACAGTGCTGGCTCATGTTAAATTATCTGGATAGATCTCTGTGAATCTGACTGCATGGTTGCTGTCTTGAGGCCTGTGTCTTTTTTCTTGCTGAAGTGTGGCTTTCTAAAAGTCATCCAGCTTTATTTGTGAGATTTCAGCAGGCGGAGGTGCCTCCACTTCCATTAGTAATTGGTGGCAGATGTTAATCACCATCAACATCTGTTCAAAATCTGACCTGTTTCAAATCAGAGTTTGTCCGATTCCAGCCTGCAGGGTGATGCTTCCCCTAGTTTTTTCTCCCTCCCTGAATGGTCTGGGTCATCTTGTGAAGGTAAATGCTATAATCAGTCTCTTCCTTTTGTTTTTGGTGGAAAAATCACTGGAAATCCTCAAGGATAAGGTGTTTTCTTCACTATATCTTTTTTTTTTTAATTGTATGATACATATACTATCAGCAGGGGTTTAGTTTTACTTCCAGTTTATTGATGAGAAGGTTGTGCCTTGTGTACTTCAAAAAGCATCTGCTGTGTTTCTGTTATTTTACTACATTACCAGCTGAATATTGTACAGGTTTTTTTCATCTTATCCTCTGAAATGGATGTCAGGTTAGTCAGTAAGCAGTTATGTGAATCATTATATTTGCCCTTTTGATTATTGGTGCGTTTGTCTACTTCTCCATAATTGCTGTGATTTTTTTTTTTTTTTTTTTTGTTAAGACCAGAACTCTTGGGTTTCCTCCAGACAGTTGTTTATGGTTGGGTCTAGTAGCTGTGGCCTCCAGGTAGTATCCTGGGATAGAGACAGGAGGTAGGATGAGGTTCTAACTGAAGACTCTTGTGTTTCATAGGGGGAAGGAGAAGGCCATCAGTCAGCCTATGGTCCACATAAAAATCTTTGTGAGAGTCCCCTCCACATATATGTGCCCATGTATTTTCCCAGAAGAGGAAGCAGTTGGGATTTGGGCTGTTAATTGGAGATCAATCTTAAGAGCTTAAAAAACCCTGTAGTTGTCAGTCATCAGGCATATCAGATTAATTTAATGCTCCCCAGTTTTTCAGAGACCATTCACATGGGAACAAGAATAACATTTAAATTCCAAGAGCTGCTTCCAGAGAATGATAACTTGGCAGCTGCTAGATCTTGTGACACTCATTTTGACATTCTCAGTCACACCTTGTGTGCTGCTTTTTCTTTCTTTTATTTTCTGAGAATCATTTTTCCTTCTCCCATGTACCTGTTTCCCTGACAGACTCCTCCAGACCTCATACAAATATGGAAATTGGAAGTAATCTTTCTCTGATGGATTGACCTGCCCCGTTGGTATCCTCTTGCTCTCTGTCCTGCAGTCTTTAAATGGCAAATGTAATTTCCTTGTGTTGTAACAGTTTCCTACTGCCTGCTGATAATGTGAGGGAATAGGGGCAACTGGGCATGTGAACTAGTGATGTATAAAAATATACATTTTAGTAATTATTTAAAAGATGTGAGTGAGTGAGCAGTGCCCATAAATCTGTTGGTGTTCTCTCAGCTGTCTGCCAGCCTCAGGCTTTTGGGTAAATGGGGGTTTTGAGCAGGGAGTTGCAGGGCAGCAGCTGCCTGAACCTGCTTTTGAAAAACATGTGATGTTTTGTGGAGGGCATGTTTCTTTGTAAATGGTGACTTTG
Organism: Brachypteracias leptosomus; assembly: GCA_013401335.1. Lineage (NCBI taxonomy): Eukaryota > Metazoa > Chordata > Aves > Coraciiformes > Brachypteraciidae > Brachypteracias > Brachypteracias leptosomus. The sequence goes on from VYZX01000504.1 coordinate 34,665, forward strand.
AAACGTGACTTTCTTCCCTGTCTTAGGTAGTTATCCATCTGTTTGTGCTGTGGTGGCCACTTAGGACCATCATGGCATTGGGGTGCCCAGAGAGGTAAGCAGAATAGTGGTGTGGAGCAGATGTGTCCCTCTTCTGGAGCAGGCCAGTCCCAGGTGACTGCTGTTTCACTTGCCTACCTGCGTGCCTGATGTGCCTCTGTTTGGTCCCGCCAGATAGAAACCAGTGTTTGGGGATGGGGGCACCACTCCAGTGATGTATGAGAGTAGCTGTTCACTCCTGCCTGTGGTTGTGTCCTCCTCCTGGAGATGCAGGTCATTTCTCAGCAGACACTGCCACTCTGACTGGTCCATTAGTTTCAGCCTGAACAAATGGTTGGAGGAAAGCTTTGGGTACAGCTTTCTTTTTTGTGTGATCAGATGGGTAACCTGAACGCGGATCTGTATGCACAAGAGATACAGGGTGAACAGCTTCTTTCAGCAAGTGCCCTCATGGTTTCCAACCACAGTTGAACAATTTTGGGTTTGCACCAAAGGAGAAAATCATGCTTTCAGGCACTTGCTGACTGCAGAGAAGATTTAAAATGCAGCAGAACTAGTGCAATGTGTATGTGCTGCCAGCTGTGGTGAGTGGAGGAGGTTACTTGGCCAGTGGTGGCTCTGGAATTGGCCTAGTTAGAGAAGTGGTGAGTACAGGGGAAGCTGCAGTAATGGATTTCACCTTCTGAACCCTAGCATCAGCTTTTGAACCATATTCAACATCGAATCCCTGCCTTTGAACCAGGCAACCTTTTCAGATAAATGATTTCAGTAAAAAAAAAATGCTGAAGATGTAACCAGGGATTTTTAATTTTTTTTTCAGCTGGGGAGAAGTGACATCACGTAGATAAATGTTTGCGGTTATATTTACAGGGGACAAGAAGTACATTATGGGACAAACTGTCTCCACTGTTGATGCCACTGTTTTTGGGCATCTGGCACAGGCAATGTGGACGCTACCAGGGACTCGACCAGAGAGACTAATCAAAGGTAAGAAAGCTTAAGTGATCTATGATGAAAAGCTCTTGGTGGCATTTGCTGTGTTTAAACTTGGAGCATCTTGTAAGGACATTTGAAGGAACACCTCAACGGCATCTCAGGCTGTTCTTGTCTTTGGTATAGCATTGGTATCCTGTAATGTTGTTTTCTCTTAAAATTCTTGTTGGTTTTCTCTTTAATGTTCTACACACTAATTGTTTCTATTCCTGTACTTGATCTTTTCCCTGTTTAACATAGCAAAGACTGAATACCTTTAACGAATGAGTGCTGGGTAACGTATGAGAAGACAGAAGCACAGCCACGAGCCAAATTCTGTGGAACTGGGTAGTTTCATTGATGGTAACCCTGCAAGTGCTATTGTTCCACTGAAATTACAGCCTTTCCTGTTATTGAAGATGCTGGGCAAGAAAAAAAGTCCAGCCTGGCTTTGGAGTCACTGTGTCTTTGCATGAATTGGAAACTAATATATCCTCCTTTCCCTGTGTTGCTTTTTCAGTTTGTTTGTTGTTTTGGTTTGGTTTTTTTCCCCTTGTGGGGTGGTATAGGCATGTGAAAGTATCTTTGCATCCCTTTTCAGAAAAAAATCACACAGTATGTAAAATGGGAAGAGCTTAAGGAAGAAAAGGATGTGAAATAGATGTACAAGGAATGAATGTGACCTGTACATCTACTCTGCAAGAGAGCTACTAAAGCAACAATTAGGAGGCATAGGCTTGCTCATTACTAAAAAATTGAGGAAAAATACTTGAGATGAGGACATAAGTATTGTCTGTATAGTTCTTCCCCTTGATGTCTGGGGAATCACAGATAAAATTCTGAAGGGTCTGTGACTTTCAAGAGGAAATAATGTTTGTTGAGCTGCTTTTTCTCTAATGAAAATGAATAGATGGTATTAGATGCAAATACCCAAGTGGCATGGATGATTCTCTGTACCCATTCACCTACTCATGCTGTTGTGAGTGCAAGTTTCACATACACATTCCCTTTAATATACTATTCTTTTTTCTTTGAAGTAATTTCTTCTCTAAGCACACGTGTAAACATAAGGCATAAGGTACTAAGGCTCAGAACATTAAGAGTGAGCCAGTGACCAGATGAAAATGTGAATTTATCTTGCAGACAATGCTGCCATCTGGTGGTGGACCTCCCAAATTCACTGTAATTTAATAAGTATATTGTGTATATGTAGGATCAAATTCTGTCTTTAGAAACCCAGTTTCTGCAAAATAAGCAAGAACTTTACTGTGAAAAGCCTCCAATTTTGGTATCTCGTCTTGATTTATTTCTGTAGGGGTTGAATTTGGAATAGTTAGTTTTCTACATGCATTTGTGTTCATTACAGCATAACCCTTCTTGTATGTTGGCTAATAATACCTGTTTTAAGTTACATGAAAGTTACAGACTGAGCTGCTAAGAGAATTGATGGGATCTTGGTGTTTTGAAACCTCTGTGGAAGGAGCATGGACAATTTGTTTCCAAACAGTGCTAGCATGTTTCTGCATCAGCAGGTGAGTTAGAGCATTGTTTACTGGATGTATTTACTGGTGTCTGTTGTGCTGTGTTGCAGGTGAACTGATTAACCTTGCTATGTATTGTGAACGAATAAGGAGGAAATTTTGGCCAGAATGGCACCACGATGATGATAACACTCTGTATGAATCTGAGGAAAGCAGCGAAGCAAGCAAGACTTACTCCCCTTTGCAGGACTTCAGTTTTTATTCAAGGACAGAAACCTTTGATGAGGAGGGGAACAGCATTTCTCAAACCCCTGACACAGATTATACCGGACACTCCCTCTTTGATTCGGATGTGGACATGGATGAATACAGAGATCATGAACAATGCAAGTGATCCCCCGTTTTGCAGACAAGCTGTTTCTTGGGATCAGTCTGATTTATTTTCTCCTTCAGGTCAGGAAGAGGTTTATACCACTTTGAAGAGACCATTGTGCTTGACTCAGCTGTCACATGCTACCTGAACTATGTCAACCTTATTTCATTTTGTGTAACTGTTCAGGTGGAACCAGGGTAAACAGTTGTTTAAAACACACGTGGGCAAACTGGAGATCCAGAAGGCAACAGGACCTTTCAATCTACATTTTTGTTCGTCTTCAAAACCAGACCCTGCAAGCAGATGGGACAGACTTCTGGGAACTGGAGTGTTTGTCAAAGCTGGTTTGTATTGATATCTTTACAGGAATGAGTTGAGGACAAAAATGGAAGAGGCATGACTGGAACACCTTTCTCCCATGGAAGAAAATGATTGATTTGGTGGTGTTTCAGGGGATTTTTATTTGATAGCTACCCGTACTCTGGGGGCATATGTTATTATGGTGTCTGCAGGAAAGTACTGCTCTTGGTTCCTTTGGAAATGGTCAAAGAAGGCAGGAGGAGAACATACTCCTACAGGAAGGAGTTTTTTTAGTGTTTCTTGTTCTTTGCAGACAATTGAAATTGCTGTTCTAGAATATTTTTATTCAGAAAGGAAATGTCAGTTTTACTGTATGATATCCCAAACACTCATCTGGAATGTGTGTTGGCCAAATTTTTTCTTGTGTTTTCAAATTATTATGTTTTTACTTCCTGCCACTGGCTGTTAACTGCTATTCCTTGGAAAGGCTAAAGAATTGGGACTTGTTACTAAAAGTCTGGTCTGTTTTAGTAGTGTGTACTTTGTGTTCTTTACCAACAGACACCTGCAAAGCAATTTGGGGTATTTCTAAGCGTGGGATGCTGTGCAAATACAAGATGTTGGCCCAGGCAATCAAATGCTTTAGAACTGCCTGGGAGGTGCTTCAGGGTGTGCTGGGCACTGCGCTGGCTTGCAGTGCACAGTCCCTAAAGCCGATGCACGGGGGGCTGTTGAGATAGGACAGCAACATCAGCACCACCATCTGTAGGGATTGCCAGGTGCTGAAAGCGTGTCCAGAATTGATTTTAAGGTGTCTTTGTTAGTACATCTGTGAATCTGGAACCCCAGATCCAGAAGGATTGCAAAGGTGCTGACATGCTTCGTGTCTCACTAAATGCAGGTTATAATGAATCCATTTGATTTACTCACCACTTTGAAGGTGAGCACGCACATCGGTGTTGCTTGGCCATGACTAGTTGGTTTTGAGAGAAAGCACATACAACATATAGACAGCTGTGGTATTTGTAAACATGCATATAAAATTGAGTATTTGCCTGCAGGCTTTGGTAGTGGCCCATTTAAAAATATTTACTTATGACTTTCTCAATGAGTTACAGTTGGATGAATCAGGATATCTCAGCAAAATGTTTATAATGTGTTGGTTTTGCAATATGTTCTAGGAGCAGACAGGGCAGACAACTGCTTTAGGATGTTAATTGTTGGTAGTCCTAGTAGTCTGGAGCTTGAAATAACTCCAGCTTTGAGAGAATATCTCTTTCTTGGGCTGTGGAGTGTCTCCTGCAGAGGAAAGGTCTTCCTCTGGGGAAACACTGAGCTAGCCATGGCTCTGAAAGCAGGGGAACCCACGTTGCAGTGAGTTCCCAGGTCTATTCATGCATGGGAGCCACCGAGGCAAGAGCTGACAAGTTTGGGGTGGTGTAGGATGGGTGTGAATTTGCATCTGTTTCCTCAATCCCTGGAAATTTTTAAGGCCAGGCTGGATGGGGCTCTGAGTAATCTGATCTAGTGGGAGACGTCCCTGCCCATGGCAGGGGGGTTGGAACTAGATGATCTTTAAGGTCCCTTCCAACCCTGACAATTCTATGATTCTGGATTCCCCAGGCTTGTCCATGGAGCCATGTTCTAGTCAGTGGTCTCTGTTGTTGTGGGCAAGTATCATTTGCAGAGTGAACGAAAACCAAGAAGGAGGAAGATACCATCTAATTACTTGGGACTCTTCTCAGGAAACTAAGCACAGGAATAGGACTCAAGAAGTTAAGTTTTGAAATTGAAAGCACAGAGGTGATGGCCTGAAATGCTTGTGAAACTTCATAGCCAAGTCAGGACAGTTTCTACCTGAAAAAAACGTAGGTATTGGTATTCTGGATAAAGGACATCCACATCAAAAAGCTCCTCTTTAAAAATGTTTTTGTGTTGGAAATTCTGATGGAGATGTTCTCTTTCATTTACCCATGCGTGTTTGAAGGCTGTGCTTTCTCAGTCTTTTCAGTGTTGGGAGGCTGTGCTTGCAGCAGGTGAGACCCAGCCCTCAGTCACAGTTACTAAAAGGCCAGCCTGGGATTAGCAGACAGTATCACCTTTGTAATTATGGTGGGCTTGACAGATCTGTCCAGAGCAGTGGCCCTTGCAATGTCTCAAAGTGCAGAAGTCAGCAACCTTCTGTGTGTGTGTGCAGCTGGATGTGGACTTCATGTGGCTGCAGAGATGGGAGACACCAGCGTGGTGCTGCTGGTGTGGCAGGTTGAGCTGATGCCACCACACCGCAGCATGGGGACCTGTGCTGAGGATGTAGCAGCTTTGCAGGGCTGTGGTTGTGTTCACATCTGGCATTTTTTGCTTTTGTTTTGAATAACTGGCGAGCCTCAGCAGAGGCTGGATCTCACCCTGGCTGGCCAGGTAATGGGTTTCACCCCTGGTGAGGGTGAAGAAGAGAGGATTGGAAGGGCTTGCAGAAGGGGAAGCGGCTTCTTGCTGTCAGCTGAGATTTTTCAGGGTGTTAATCAGTGAGGTGAATGTAGTTTGCAGCTTGTCACATGCCTTCCCTTTCTGAGGGACTACTCAGGTTGCTTTAAAGGAGAAGTTAGTTGGCTTTCTCCTCATGACGGCTACTCTTGATAGTCTGTGTTTTTGGGTTTGGCTGTGTTTCAACCTAGAGATGAAATTAGGAAATGACATCTCTTATTTATCTGTTACAGAAAGAAATACTGCTTGTTAGATATCTTTAAAAGGATTTAATCTGAGGTTTTTTTCATTTGGAAGCTGGTCTTGGAAGAGCGTTACAGGGGGAGAGCAGGAAAAAGATATTTAAAAAAAACCTAGCTTTTTTAATGTTGATTGAAAAGTGTTAGCTCATTTTGGTTTGCATGAGGAAAGATAAGATGATTTTTCTTAAAAAAACCCCAAACCAGACAAACCCCAAAACAAAAAACAAAACAAACAAACAAAAACTCCCAAATAGAACAGATTTCTTTTTGACTTTCCAAAATTCTGCTAAAAGAGAATCCTGCAGTGTTTCCCCCTCCCCTCCATTTCTATCATCCCTATTTTATCTTAATGCTGAGGAACTATACAGAACTAAAAATAATTGGAGAACATCTTTATTTCCTCTTGGTGGTTTTTTTTTGTTTGTTTTTTTTTTTTTCCTCCCTCACTGAACAAAATTGCAAGTAAGTCTGGCATAGGGATGCTGGAGGTCCTGGATGTGCTGCTGATTTGGGTCAGGGACATCAGGTGTCTCTGTGACCATGACAGCTGCAGGGTGCCAACCACCCAGCGGGTAAGGGATGGCCACTTCAAGCTGGAAGGCAGTGTATGCCACAATGTCGTGTCTGAGGTGACACGGACCACGTAAGGATTTTCCCTGGCTGGGAGTCTCACTGCAGCCAGACACTCGTGAAGCGATGTTAGGAAGGGTTCAGGGACCCTTATCATGAGAGTCAGATGTCTGTGAGGTCTCTGAGAGCATCACAGCTGCCAGCACCAAACCTGGTTGTGGTTCCAGCCACAGTCCCAGGCTGGTTTGGGGTAGACAGCAGTACGTGGTCCTGGCAGGAGGAAAGCTAGCTTGGGGCTCCTCCACACTGTCTGGCCCCTGCTGAAACAGGGCAGGGGGCAGTTGGATGTTCAGGAGAGGAGGCAGCAGGTGGGAGAGGAGACAGTGTGATATGGGGAGGGTGCCAAGTGGTGGGAGGACTTTGCCTAGGCTGCAGGTTCAGCCCATGCCATTCCAGAGGCCGAGCAGGAGCTCATGAGCTGGAGCATGACCTTTCCTCCTGATGTGGAGACAACACCGTTCCTCACGGTTACTTTACCTTAAATACTGCCAAAGGCCAAGTAATGCCTTTGTTTCCATAGTGCTGCTTTAAGATAATTGGTCTGCTCCTTGTTTGGCAAATGTTGGGAGTTGAAAGCAAGCCCTGCATTTCCAATAGGGTTAGATTTGAAGCAGTCTGTTGTTTTTCATGTGATCCACAGTGTTTGACTGTGTAACACTCTGTTATGTCAGAAGGGATTCGTTTACCCCTGTCAGACTCATTGGCTCTGTCAGCAGAGCTCACTGTTACCAAGCGGGGGAAACAGATGCTGGGATATGTAGGTCCTACAGAAATCCTTCAAACGCGGTGCTTGATTTAAAAACCAAACTGAACCTGATGGTTTCAGATCTGGAGGACTGTTTCCATCCAATTATAACACTGCAAGTCACACGTTTTGATCTTTAAAACCTTGGCAATGTCCCTCCAGATCTATATTCTCTTTGAAAAAATATTGCATGAAATATTTCAGCAGCAACAGTTCAGGCACAAATTTCCTTTTGTCGGTGATGTCTGCTCAAGTAATCATGACAGTTTCATACTGTTTTCGTTGAAAGGGCTGTATCTGTCAGATACTAAGCCTTACAAAATATTGCCTGCTGGAAAAGTGTGTTATGTGCGGATTTATGCAGGGCAGCTCACCAAGTGAAATTTCTGTGGCAGAAGATGAATTCAAGTGGGTCTTGTCCTTAGATATTTGAATAAGAATTTGAATCTGTTTTCTGACAAGTAGCTATTTAGCCTTACCCCCCCCCATCCCCAAATACTGCAAAGTTATGAATTAGGCATATGATCAAAATAAAGCAAATCATGCTCTCTAAATGCAGAATTTCATTGGATAGCCCAGTAGCTGGCATATGGAAATGGATGTATACATAGCATAGGTGTGAGTCATGCCCATTCATGTCAGTGACAGTGGTCTGGAGGAGCACCCAAGGAGTAGTGTCCAGTCCTGTGGTCCAAGAGGACTTAAGAGGTACCTTTGAATGACTGCAGTGGTTTTCAGCAGTTGATTAGTGCTAAAGGCATTTGTGTATGCTGAGCTATGCTTCAGGTATTTGTTAGTGCTAGGTAGGCAGTGCAGGGACTCATTTTGGTAGCTGTGGCTCTGGTGAGGCTGCCAGCATGCTGTCATCCTGTGCTTGCACTGCAGAGTCACCTGTGTACTGAGGAAGGACAAGGACAAGGATCCATTTGGGTTTGGCCCCTTTACAGAGCATTGCAGTGAGCACAGCCTTGAGCTTACTGGTGAACATGGGCCATCATGTCCAGCTGGACATGCAATCAATGGAAGGAATTCCCCTGTACCACAGGGGTTGCGTTTTAATTTTCAGGCCACTGACCCTGGTCTTTACAGCTTTGCTTTAATGAAGAGAAGAGTTGCAACATGAATCGGCTCTGTCTCAGCGGTTTTGGGCAGTTGTCCCTTTGATGGCCATCAAGGAGAGTTTATCTTGCATTCCTTCCCTATAGAAGTACCCTAATGTGAAATACTTCTCAGCAAAGATTTCTGAAGCTCCCTGAGAAGTTTGGAGAAGTGGGATGTCTGTGTACAGCACAGACATCTCAGTCAATGGAGACATTCAGTGTGTCACTACAGTGCTAAACTGTTAGCACCACATCCTGGTTGCCCCACTTCCAAATTTTACAGCCAGAGGAGATAGATGGTTATGGGTCTTTAGTCTGACTTGTGCATAAAAAGGGTTGTAGGATTTAATCTAATGATTTCCACATTCAGCTCCACAAACTACAGCTGAAACAAGAGCATATGCTTCCAGAAGTGGTTCAACTTCTGCAGAACAAATAAAATCCTGTCCCCTTTGAAGTGCCTAACAAAAGGGCTGTTTGCTTCAGCGGGACCAGAGTTTCCGACCGAGCTTCCAAGTGACCCAGAAGTTACCACTTCTTTTAATCCTCTGTGCAATTACTCTCACCTAAAATTTTACCTTATTTGGGGCAGTAATGCAAACAAGATGTGACCATTGTTTTGTTTTTTTTTAAGCTCTCTAACCAGAAAGGTTTTTAGGCTTCACTGATCGTGTTGTTGATACTCTCACCGGGCACTATGTTTGTGTATGTTCTTCCCTTACTCCTTAGTTTGTTCTTACAACTAATCTTTTCTCAAATGTACAGATTTTTATTTTTCAGGATACTTAAAGAATGCAAGTTCCAAAGTTTTAATCACTGGGAGTGTGCAATGAAAGAAGGTATATGGAGATGGGTGTGGGGGGGAGGGATATATCCAGCTGGCTGCAGTGTACGAGGTTTCACTAAGAAAAAGAAACAACACATTGCTAAATGAGGACCCGAATGCTGTAGCTGCATTATGTTGTTTGTCTATGAACCTTACGTGAGACATACATTATTTTAGCACTGTTACTACTAGTTTATAAAGCCATATTTAAAATTGTACACTCAATTGTAACATAACTTTAAATTGTGCACTGTGTTGATCCGTGTATATATATATATATCTCTGAAGATCTGTATATTTTGTCTTTATGCCGTATGTCATTGGTGTGTAAATTATAACGAATGGATCTACACTACCTTTCTGGTTTGTGTCGTTATTCTGAACGTGTCTGTATTTTCTGTAGGGCTGTGAACTTGGTGCTCTCTTAAGTCTGAGAGCAGGGAGTGCATGAAACTTCACTGACCAGTGAGTTAAACCCTCATCACCTCAGGCAAACACTTTACCCACCAGCATTATTTGGATGGGGTCCCTCTGTCACTGCTGGTCTTTCCCTACAACACTGCAAGAAAGATTTCAGAGGCCAGCCCAAGAGGAAGGACTGCCCTTGAACTTGGGTGTGAGAGGGGGTGCCTGCTCCCCCCATCTCTGTTTTGTGGCTACTGCTACAAGCGTGAAAATAAATAATCTGAGAAGAGAACTCTGGTGGGAATGCATAAGCTTTAAGGTCTTTGCCCAAGCATAGTACTGACCAGTTTCATTGTATGTTAAGATTTTGGAAATTTTTTCAGCAAGTCCAAGTGACCTTGCTGGAAGGAATAGGTGGCAACAGCATGCACGTGCCTTCAGACCTCACAGAGGCTTGACATCAAATCTCATTTCCTAACTGATGATGTCAGTGTTGCAGGTGCGCTTCACCTACCAGAATATTAAGAACAAAAAGCAAACCAAAGGAACTTGGTCAGTCATAATATGTGGTGTTAAGCCTGATCCTCACTTCAGAGAGCACTGCTGAAAAGATGAGGGTGCCTGTGTTTTCTATGTGAGGAGATGGAGGCAGGTGGTCTAAGAGTGCCTCAGGACAGCATCCTTGAGGGAACAGCACAGGTAAGTTCCCTGGAAAGTCATTTAGCCATTGACAAGTTCCTGGGTGGAAATACTCTCACTGATCATTGCAGGGGGGTTTGGCTAAATTTCATTTAAAGGTCCCTTCAAACCCAAACCATTCTATGATTCTAATATTCCTCATTTTCCAGTGAAATTGTTAATAGCAGCTGATTAGAAGTCTCTATGCTAGCTCTATCCCCATGCTGATGTCTATTGTGAGGCAGAGGTTCAATTGTCCAAGGTGGGTGCCCAGTACTGAGATTCCCTGGAACGTTTGTGCAGAGCTGGCTGGTGGGATTCAGGAGACACCCAAGACGAGGAGTGGCAGATGGAGACCAGGCAGGCTATTTTACAGCATCTGAAATGACAGCTAACACCTTGTTCAGGCAACTGAATCCCACCCTCGATAACCCCATTAAAGGGAAGATAAAAATAAGTGAGGGTGGTGGTGGTGTTGCAACTGATATTTTCCAATGTTTATATCATGATATGGACTAGATAAGCTATCCAGCATGAGTCCTTGCATGCAATGTGCTTCACAGACACAGACTGCCTACCATGAGGTTTACAATCCCAGAAAAAAAGTGATGCAACAAGAGTGAGAAGAGAAAGAGAGTCTATTGTTTTAATATTTGACTCTGGATTTGGTTATGTACATTTGATTTTATATTAAGACTTTGCTGGGCATTTCTAGGTGTCTGTGCTGTTGTAAGCCATGAAGATCTGCTCTGAGTGGTCCATGCAGCCTTGGGGCTCCCCAGTGGAGCAGAGGTGTCTGCTCTTGGGTGAGCTGAGCTGCTCCCACTGTGCTGAGTGAATGGCCCAGATCTCTGTGGGTGACAGTGGAAGCTGAACATAGAGCTCAGGAATGTACCTTACAGTCAGACATCAAAATTAACATCTCTCAATCCCAGAATCAATCCCACCCTAAACTCACCTATGGACAAGGCCACCACCTCTATTTTGATACTTTTTTGGGAAATGAGGTAGCATTGCAGGCAGGAAAAGGCGTTCAAGGAAATTTCAGGTGTAATGTTGAGCATTTAGGTTAAAAAACACCAGGGTTCCATTGCCCATATAGTTTTAATGCCACCTTTTTACTTAAGTTTCACATTGCAGATTTCAGTTTTTTTACTATTTTCTTAGTGGTGATTTCATTTGAAGTGTGATCCCCAAGCCTTATTTACTGTGTAGGATTTAAGCCCTACAATGGAAACAGAGTGATTAATTTCCTCATGAGCTTCTCTGTGGCAGTTATTACCATGGTTTCTGGGTGCTTCAAAAATACTAACAAGTTTATTTTCACAACATCCCTGTTGAGATGCAGTAATAGACAAGACTACAAAGAAAGAGTTGTCAAGAGCCTTGAAACTAAATGCAAGAAGCTGGAATTTGATCTAGGAAGAGCCAATGGGTGGACTCAAAGACATAAACAAGTAACAGGCATGAAAAATATTCTTAGCAGTTTCACTTTATGTGGGTTAGAGGGTCTTAGGGAAGTGCTGGTTACTCCAAGATGGAAGTTGAGGATCTAAAGTAGGGCCTAAAGTAGAGAAAGGAAATGATTTAAAGGAGAAATGTGACACAAAAAGAATAAGATCTGGAGAGAGAGGAGACATGGGCTGTCACCAGACAGAGGCCCTTTTTCTGTCCTCCACAGCAAAATCTGTAGTGGCTGGGGCTATGCTGCCCTTACAGACATCAGTGAAAAGAACTGAATCTTTTCTGCCCAGGCATGAAGGCTTTGAGGTTGGGCCACACTTTGCCATCGTTTTGAAGGCAGCATTTGTTTGGGAGTCACCTGAAGCACAGTTATTATCTAATAAGAAGCTTTGATTTATCAACTACATCTATGCCTAGAGGAATTGCCATAATTTCACATACAGTGATTCACCGTGACAACAAAAACCATAATTATTCAGCATGTGAACTTCATCGCATTCTAACACGGCTCTTGTTGCTGCAGCTTCTTGGCACCCTTTTTAACCTGTGAAGACAGCATCACAGAAATAGCCAGTGAAGCAGGGAAAGGTGATTGCTTGCAGGAGGATCTGAAGTGCTTGGAGGTGGAGCAGCATATTCACTGTCGCTTGGGAGATCTGGGGCTGAGTATATGAAACGTTCCCCATGCCCCAGCCTTTCTCTGCACCCAATCCTATTTTTGGTCCCACCACTGAAGATCATCAGTGATTCATTGTCACACAATGATCCAGAAGGGGAAAATGTGAAGGCTTGCTGATGAAGAGAACATCACTGTAAAAGCAGTTGACTACCAAATATGTGCATGTTTTACTCCTGAAAAAGCAGGGAGCGAAGTTTGTGCCTCCTTTCTCCTGAGAAATTTGTCCACAGCCCATGCTGTAAAATACTGTTACACGTTTTAGAGGTGGGGCTGTAGCTATTCTGCCTTCTCAGGTTTAGTGCTGTCTGAGTGGTAAATATTCTCCCAGCTGTTCTCTGAAAGACAGTGACAGTCCCGCTGTTCACATTAAAATAATTCAAAAGATCACATTTACTTTAATGTACATGTAATGAATGTGAGTTGGGAAGTGCCTGGATTTCACTGTAGCTCATAACCAGCTATCAAAACCCTTCAGGTTACTGAGCAGTTATAAAAGTTGGAGGATGATACGAAGAATTTCTAGCTGCCATAGCTATTGTTATTTTACTTGCTTTCTGCTGTGAGGCCAAAAGCAAACCTTAACTTAAGGTCAAAAAAAGGTAACTAAATCTAATACACCATTTATATAGATATGGATAAATCTGGAGCCCACTTGGGGAATCAGAGTGAACAGCAATGTTGTTAAGGCCTGCTTAATGAAGTGGTTCACAATATCAAATCCCTTAGAAAAGTTGTTTAAAAAGTCTTCAGTCTTTCTTGAAAGCCATGAAAATATTAGTACTTTTACAATGAGCCTAAAAGCGTGACAAACAAGAACAAATGGTATGATTACTAACTAATCTCTCCATGGTTTTGGAGCTGGCTAACGAGATTGATAGAAGTCAAATACTTAGTAATTATTTGCCTTGTCTATTATTATATTTTTTTAATCCCTAGATAGGTTTCAGAGAGCTTTGGAAACATGCATTGCCTGAGCCAGACAGCATCAGGCAAATGTCAAAAAGGACCATGTATGTGATACATGCTGACAAATAGACATGGCTGGTGGGGGGAAAAGAGCAAGTGTTTAAACAAATGGGATAAACCAGAATCTTTTGATAGGAGGACGCAGAAGACAACCATTTTAACCATTTTACACATACAAACCTAATGGTTGTTACATGAAATTTTAAAATTCTAGCTACTATAATTATAAAACTTCATGGGGAGGAAGAGGAATGGGATACACAGGAGAGTGTTTCCATCATATTTAATACTATGATACCTGACAAGAGAGATTGAGTGGCTGCAGTGGGCAGTTGGTGTTCACAAAGCCTGTTTGAAGCAGCTTGCTTTATTGCAATGATGGTTCAGTCCATCTCAAAGTAGCTGATGCTGGCGAAGAGGCCAGGTAGATTTTGTGATAAACTTTTACCAGTCTAAAACCAGGCTTCTAGACTTGGGGGCATCTTGAAGGCTTCAGAATGAGTTCTATCATACTATCTTAAATTTGAGCATTTTCCGTGCTAATAAGGTGAGAAACTTCTGGATTTACTGATGTTGCTTGAGGTTTCTTTTTAGCATAAGTAGTAAACGTTAGTAGATTCTGTGACAACTTTTACTTGCACAAATATAAGTGCATACTTGTTTCATTGAATTGTAAGTCAGGAAGAGGTTCATTCATAACCTAAATTAAACAGTTTCTCGGCGCTACAGACAATCTTGTAACCTACTGCCTTTTGGTGGCAGGGGAGATTGGAAGATGGAGAAGAAACTGAGGTGAAGAAGGAAAGGACAAATAGAATGCTTAATATTCAGGTAAACATGTTTATAAAATCATAATTCATACAGACCTGATTGCAAATATCAATGATTAATTTCATAAATACTAAAACATGGCTGCAATGACTCGGAGAAGACACAAGTCATTTATTTAGGCTTGAGTACTTCCCTGCAGCCTGCTCGATGCTGCCCTCCAGGACAGCCCTTTTATACACACCATGCCACTCAACAGGGCAAAAAATGTTGAAGGAGAACAAGATGTCTTGCAGCATTTCTGCTTACAAATTTTATTAAACTTTTCTGTTTCCATCCATTCTTCAAAGTAAAAATATTTTTAGGGAAATGAATTTGAGGCAGCCCTGGCCCGAGCAGCAGCCTCACACTGTGCCGTTATCTGATTCCCTGCTGCTGGGAGGTGCCAAGGCTAGTTATTAATTGCACATCCCCAAACTTCTCTGCTGGGGTTAAAATGACAACTTAGGCGTCAATCACCCTGATTTTGATCTGCTATAACGATGCCCCGAATAAGGAAAGGCCCAACCAAGTTCTTGTTTAGCTGTTTTTTCCTTCTTGCTCTGTGTGTAATCTCCACCAAACAGAAGTGCTGTTTTTAACTGTAATCTAAGCTTGTTTGCCTCCATGCCGGAGTTGAGGGTAGCTCGTATCATCAGGCCACTGCAAACATAAGGAAATGAAGCTTTGTTAGGTAACTAAATATTTTCTGTCTTTGACATGTGAATGAAATGAAATAGATATGAGTGATTGACTGACACTGGAGATGTCAGACCCCTTGGATGCCCCGCTCCTGGCCTAGTTTAGTCAGCATTTTGTTCCATATGTATTCAAAATATCATTAGTTTTTGTTTACCCAGAATTCTAAATGAGAGAACAATGTTTGTGATTTAAAGTGCTGATCCTTCCCCTCCTTTAACCTCCCCAGCTTAAGCAGGGTATACTAAGCCAGTTTAACATTCAAGTCAAGTGAATCATGTCATGAGCTTTCAGTGATGCAATTACACCATCTAATGCAGACATACCACATTTCTAAAACATCTAGTGCTCCCTACTTGGTACTTCATCTCTTAGCAGCCATATATTAGGAATGAGAAACAAATAATCCACTTTGCCTTCAGCAAAACATCTTTGTGGAAGACTGAAGTTTGGCTTCTACTTTATTTGTCTTTGGTTTGCTTCTGCAGTTCAACCTCATCCTGGTTGTTCTCATGAGTCTCCAGCAGAGCTGGTTGCTCCCATGTGCACTCTCTTGTTTGTGCAGTCTGCTGTTGCACTAGGAGAAGATCCAGCAGTGAATATTTTGACCATAAATATTCCTGTTTTATTTCCTGGGGAAAACTGAAAGAGACTCTGAAGAGATTTTCTGGAAGAAGCTGCAAAAAAGACCCTGATATCTTTCTTCAAGGGGTTGCCCATGTAGCACTGTTGTTGGTTTTAGTTATGTGTTGTTACTAGAAGAGAGACATGAGATGTCCCATCTAATCTTGCCATACTTACACATCAGGGAAATGTACATAATTCTGTAGTTTGTGCCCCTTTCTTCTCCTTTGCAGAATCCTTGATGATCAATTGCTGTCAGCTGCAGGAAAGGTCCCTGTTGCATCCTGAATAATTCCTCTGCAGACATCTCTTCTGTGCTTGTCTTGATGGATACGTGCTGGTAGTGCAGTATTGCTGGCATGCTTGGATGACTTCTTGATTCCCTGTGGTGACAAATCTGCCTCCTTAGTTTCTTTTGTTTCCAGTTCCTGACCACTTACTCTTCCTTTTGTGGTGTCTGAATGTGGCTGTGCAAGTGTATGTGCTTTCTGGAGATGCTATGTTGTGCTGAAACAAATGCTTCCAGGTTTCGCTGTGTGTCACCAACTCAGCCATCTCTTCTGCATGCTCGTGTAGAGGAGCCAAGGACCCGCCTTTCTTCCTCTGTGTTAACTACTTACTGTGGAGCTGTGCTTAAATAGAAAGACTTGTACGCTCTTCAGAATTCCCTCTCCATCCTCTTGCTTAGGGGTTTCCTTCCAACAGCTCATGGGGTGGCCCTTGCTTAGAAGTTTCCTCACAACCACAGGGTGGCCGTGTTGGGTTTGTGCAGCACAGAACATCCCTCCATTGTATTCCCTTGCTGTTGCATGGGACAGCTGCCTGCCACCCTGCCCTGACAGGGACATCCGCGGCAGAGAAGCTGGTCCTGCACTGACACCACCTTTGTCAGCAACCTACCCTTCATCTGACCTTCAACACTGGCCTCTGTGGTAACAGCATGTCTTCCCATTACTCTCGTAGAAACATGATGCATCTGCACAGTGTTGGCAGTGTGGCAGCAATTTAGCAATTTGTAGATTGCTGATTGACGAAAGTAGGAAACAGCTCATGAAAACAGCAGAAATTCTGAAAAATGTTGTCAGTTTTTGATTTAGGATTGTTGAACATCTCTTAAACCTCAATCTTATGCGTGTTGACAACAAATACACCACATGCCAAAAATGCTGCTGGATCAAAAGCCACAAAATAACAATTCCAATGCACTCGACAATCCCAATCCTACCCCTTTGCCAATGGCACAGGAAAATGAGTAAGACTTTGTAATCCCATCTGCATCTAATCCAGGAATTTTTCAGGGGTACTGTATTAAGGAAAAGCACAGGGTTAATCTCAGAGAATAATTCTGTTATAGCAAAAGTTTTTATTGAATTAGTCACAAGAATGCAGTGTTATATTTTTCTAAAAATTGTAGAGAACTATTAATGCCTTCTAATTTCCCATGGTTTTTAAATTGCACATGTAACATACCTTCTGGGGTTTTTGATTAATATTCTACCATTATTTAAGTTAAAAATGATCTTTCATCCAACAGCCAAGCATTAAGTGCTGGGGAAAGATAACATAAAGATAATCTACTAATTTGGCCAATGTATTTGAATGGACTTGAAGATGAGGCCTTCCTCTGCTGCCAAGTGCTTTACATACGGCCACGGGAGGGCAGTGGATGACTTGGATATGTGGTTCCTTTCTAGTTTTTATGTGTTTTTTAATCATTTTGTTTCCCTTCCACCGAGCTCCTACCTTGTCAAGAAATAAAAATTTGACGCTGATGCGAGAAAGGGGATTTGATTTTCATTTCCCTCTGTGAGTTTGGCACATTTTCTTCATATTCTTGTTAGTTCAGCTTATCATCAGTGTGTGGAGAGCGTGTGATACCATCCCTGGTACTGCACGCAGGGAAGGAAAGGAGTGGGAAGCGTGTTTGTACAACTCCCGTGTTTACACAACTCTCAAGGTCAGGACTTCCTTCCAACTAAAACACAACAGAGAGCCCACAAACACTTTAATGGCTATCTCTGGTGCTCACAAGTTGTCCTAAATGCACTCCAAATTCTTCCTTCATTGGCAGACCTAACCCACGTTCAGCACAGGTTTCAGCCAACAAGCAGTTTAATAACAAAATGATAGTTCTAGACTGTCCTGTTGTTTGCTAATGGCTGGTGTATCATTTTGCCTTAGCTTTTTTGCTAGCAAAGGGTAAAAGCTGTAATTATAATCAGAATTAAACATTTGGGGTAAAAACAAATGAAAACAGATCTCCTCATGATCAGTGTTAGCAGCCAGAGGGTCTCTGTGATGGACGAGGGACAACTAAAAATGTCAGGACAAGCTGTCCAGACTGACCCTGTATCCTGATCAAAGGTATAGAAGTTGGCAAACACTCAGGATCAGAGGAAGTCCAGCCTAGCAGCAGCAGAGACAGCCACATACTGGCTGGACAAGCACTCCATAGAGACCAAATACAGGTTTTACAGTTCATGGCAGAAGTGATGCTTGAAACATTTGGAAGCCAGTTAGGGAGAACAAAGGCTGTTTCTGTGGCACATTGAGTGCGGGGAGGAGAGGAGAGCATCCACAGCCTGCCAAGGCGGTATGAAATATATGCCTATGTCTCAATATGCCAGAAGCTTCTGGGCTTTATTCCCAGAACTCCCACTGGTGTGTATGACCTTGTGCTAGTCACCCACGCTTGCCATGCCTCAGTTTCCCCTATTGCAAAGTGGGGATAAAAGTACCTCTGAACGGCTGTCAAGGAGCTGATTTCGTAACTTTTTGATGCTAAGGAGAGAGTGTCTGTATTTAAGTAGTACCAGCTCTCAAGCATTTTGGAGCTTTTTGATACTTTCAGTAGAGTAGCCAGTCTTTTTGTTAAGGCAATGCAGAAAAAAGAAGGTAGTAGAAGAGTCAAAACACATTTCCCCAAGTACAATTTCCATTAGCTAATTATAGAAGAACATCCCCTAGTAGCTGACAAGGTATGAGCTCTATGACTTGTGCTGAAGTAGTTTTGGTGTTATATAATAGGCAGTGTACAGATATACTGGCCAGATGCATACCAGTAGGTTATTGACCCGTCATTTCAGCTGCCAGGTTGGCTGGTCACCAGTTCCCAACGCAAGGTTCAGTGTGCCCATGCTGACAGGAGAGGATGCTTGGATGGCACTGGAAAAGCAAAAGGAGTCTGACCCTTAACCGTGAAGAGCAGGTGAGAAACCATGGGGCGACTGATGAAAATCTCTATTTGGCCAGCCTGATGCTTGCTGGGTTAGACTCCACATGCCCACTGTGAATGGATTGGACTCACTATGTAGGTACATATGTGATTTATCTCTCAGTGGTTTTACAGGGATTTACAAATCTGGTTTATTTTGCATTGGGACTGCAGCCTCCCAGATCTGCCTTGGGTTGGAAAACATTTCTTTCAGCTGAAGGCCTCGATTACAGTACATCCAAAATTGCATGTAAACTTCAAGAAGCAGGATTTCTCCACACTTGGTTGCTTTCACTATTCGGCTATATCAAGCTGAGCCTCCAGGCTCATGCCCAACAGTAGTGCAAACCCACACCCAGCCCACCAGTAACTGATTTTAGGAGAAGGCAGGGAGATCATTCATGTTATTAGATTTATGTACCCTTTTCTGATAGGTCTCCTCGATAGCCAGGGCAATAAGTTTGCTGATAGAAATTCAGAAACCATATCTGTAGACATGCTTGTTCATGTCACCTCCTCCAAACACCAAATGCAGCATGGGGGTGGTGACCATTTCAACTGTTTCAAATACTGAATATTGCATACTGTCAGCTGGTTCTATCTACCAATGAGTAGAGATTTCTCTGGTTTTTTGTTGGGTTTTTTTTGAGTACTTTTAATATCTGGAGCTTTCCCCAGCATCTCAACGACCAGTTCTAAAAACTCAGCTCCTTGCTGTGAGGTCTTGGCAGCCCACTTGGCCTCCAAGTTCTCTATTTATAAAGTAAGAACAATACTCTTTCATTTTTTGCCTCTTCTGAGGAAAAGTACACTGGAAACTGTGTTTCCCATGTCCTGAGATAAAGAGAGCCATACAAATGCCTAGAGTAGATATTTTTAACTTTTTCATATTGACTGCTCTTATCTTGGGAGCACTGTGTAAGGACATAGAGAAATGATGCTGTGTAGAACACTGGAAACTTGCTGCAGTGTGTAAATGTCCCACTTGGAACACACCTACAGAGTTCCCATTGAAGGAGTACTGGTGTTTCTGCCGTAAGAAACATTTTTTTGCTGCATGGGAAGGGAATTGTTGCTTATGGCTGGTAGGCTTCTGTAAGTGAAGGTGTACAGAAGTAGTACATAGAAACAAGTTGTTTCCAGAGCAGGATGTTAGTTTTGACTTGCAATCCCAAATCCATAATGACTTTTGTTATTTTTCTATTTGAGTATTACCTTCAAATCATTCAACTACACACCAAACCTTTTCAACTGACTTAGGCCAGTCACTTGGATTGTGGGAGACAATACTTCAAATTCCTCCTCTAATTCAAACCTGATCCAAACTCAAGTGTTTTCCACTGGACTGCTGTGTGGTCTGTAGCGATGTGTTACCAGTTTCTTCTGTTGAAGCTGTTTTGCTTTGCTTAAATGCTCTCTAAGTCCACAAACTTTGGGTTTGAGGCAGGGATGTGCTTTCCACAGTCTCCAACACAACAGCTGTAGGTTCAGGAAGAGGACAAAGAAAATGGATTGCAGCCTCATCCACCCTCCCAAAACAGCATCCCCCACTATCATTCTCTGAGAAACAATGAGGGCCAAGAGGGATCACTGGGGATTTAGGACATTGCTCTGGAGTGGAGGGTTTCAGTTCAGCTCTCTGCTCTCACAGAAGCACAGCCATCCCCATATCAATACACCCCAACTTCCATCAGTGCCTTAGGCACCAGGGCACAAAGTCCTCCCCATCACAACCCCTCTCTTCACAGGAGATATTTTTTAACGGTGACTTCCCCCCAGTGATCTGGTCTTTACCAAAACTGATCCTAGGCACAGCCTAAATTCACTGGAAATGCTGAAAAATGTTGATCTTGATCAACTCAAAGGAACGTTTTGGTTCTGAGACCTGTTTCTGTTGCCTGTAGAGTTGAAAGCCAAATGTTTCTCCCAGGCTATGCAGTGGAAGTAGGGGATGGAAGGGAAGAGAGGGACATGAGGTTACCAAGATCAGCTAGTCTGCACTAAAAAAAGTTTTGAGACAAGTCTGGTTTTGTTGCTGGTGTTATTTTTAAGCCTCTAAATAAACAAGAAATATTAATGACATCAGTAATCCCACCTGGACATATGCCTGGTCATTAACTTCTCTTGTTTTCCTGAGCAAAGGCAACAGCATCACATTATGTTGATGTTTTTTTCAAGAAAATATCACTAGCAAATAATCCTCTTAAGGAAGTGCAAGTGGCTGGAGGCAATGCTTGGGGCAAAAAAGCAGAAAGTGGACTCAAAGCAAAACAACTGCTACCCCCCATGCCACTGCTGCTGGACCACTCTCAGAATACTAATACAAAGAGGTCTGGCTAGCCAGGCACTGCCTCACAAAAAAAGGTTTGACCCTTTTTGACTGAAAAAAAGCTATGTTTGGGCAGTGAACACTGTCATATCTTATAACAGGTAGAGGATAAATCAGGTAGCAGGTAATTATAGTCAAAACAATAGATCAAGTCCAACTACGCCACATGCCAGTGGAATTCTGATACATTTGACTAAATTTATTCATTATTTTTACCTGCTGTGTCAGCCCTCGTTTAAATTCCAACAAAGGTAGTGCTAGCTGTTTTCCAGAGGACCTTCAGAAGCTTTTTCCGAGTTGCTCCCAAACTTAATTGCTCAACATAAGCACAGTTTTAATGGAGCAAATTTAAAAGGAAAAAAAAAAAAGCTATGTGCTTTGCTGTCTCTTTGTCTTTGCATCTAAAGGGGGTTCTGAGGACTATCCTTGTGCAGAAATAGGCCCTGCTGATTATTACAACTTCCAGGAACAGTCGCAGATGCATCTCAGGAGCCTGATGATAAGCTTTACAGGTGAAAGCCACAGAGGAAGACTAGAAGGGATCAGGTTTTTATTATCTTGAACTGATATTTACCACCAAGCCCATTTCAAGTAAAGATTGCACTACATCTTCTTGTTTTTAAACAGTTTTGTTTATACTCCCTGGTACTTAGGTGCCATTGTTTGCTGGTCAGAGCTCCAGGCAAAGTTCTTAGTTGATGGTGCTGGGAGCTCTCTTAAATTTTCATTTAGATATTTGGACAGTCTTAGGTTCCTCTGCGCTGTTTGCTCAGATGTGGTATCTAAAAGCTACCCTCATTATCTGTTTTGTTTTTTATTTTACCCCTCTTCTTTGTAACATTCACTTTGATTCTAAATTGAAAAAATATCCTCATCCTCTAGACCTTCTGATTCTGCTCTGTCAGATTCATTTCTTACTGTGTAGTCAGTCCTGGGGCTTCTTCCCTTAATTTTGGTTCAAAAGAACCAAACCATGGTGAGCTCAGATTGAGAAAGCTGTTTCGCCTTTATCTTTTTTTTCTTTGCTTATTGTGCTGGGTTGACCCTGGCTGGATGTCAGGTGCTCACCAAAGCTGGCCTATCACTGCCCTCCTCAGTGGACAGGGGAGAAAAATATAATGGAAGACACACAGGTTGAGATAAGGACAGAGAAAGATCACTCACTAATTACTGTCACGAGCAAAACAGACTCATCTTGGGGAAATTAGTTTAATTTATTACCAATCATATCAGAGAAGGATAGTGAGAAATAAAACCAAATCTTAAAACACCTTCCCCCATCCCCCTTCTTCCCAGGCCTTAACTTTACTGCCTTGTTCTCTACCTCCTCCCTTGTCACTGCAAGCAGCACAGAGGACAGGGAATGGGGATTATGCTCAGTTCATCACATTGTTTGTGCTGCCTCTTCCTCCTTAGAGGGAGGACTCATCACAATCTTCCCTATTCCAACATGGGGTCCTTCCCATGGGAGACAGTCCTTCAGAAACTTCTCCAACTTGAGTACTTCCCACGGGCTATAGTTCTTCAGGAACTGCTCCAGTGTAAGTCCCTTCTGTGGGATGTAGTCCTTCAGGAACAGACTGCTTCAGTGTGGGTTCCCCATGGGGTCACAAGTCCTGCCAGAAAACCTGATCCAGCAAGAACTTCTTTCTCCACCAGTCCACAGGTCCTGCCAGGAGTCTACTCCAGCATGGGCTTCCCATGAGGTCATATCCTCCTTTGGTCATCCACCTGCTTAGGCATGGGGTTCTCCACAGTCTGCAGGTGGATACCCCGTTCAGCGTTACCCTCCACAGGCTGCAGAAAGACAACCTGCCTCATTATGGTCTTCATTATGGGCTGCAGGGTAATTTCTGCTCCAGTGCCTGGAGCACCTCCTCCTCCTCCTTCACTGACCTTCGTGTCTGCAGCATTGTTTCTCTCACATATTCTCACTGCTCTCTTCAGCAGCAGTTGCCAATTTTCCCCACTCCTTCTTAAATATGTTATCACAGAGGCACTACCACCATTGCTGATCAGCTTGGTTTTGGAGCTGGCTGACATTGTCTCTATCGGACACAGCGGAAGCTTCTAGCAGCTTCTCACAGAAGCTGCCTGTGTTCCCTCCATGCTACCAAAAACTTGCCATGCAAACCCAATATGCTTATCAAACTGCACCCTTCCTAAATTACTCTCCACTCCTCAGGATGATGTGACACCTGTAATTCTAGGAAAGGGGACAAAGTGTAGTTTAAGAGTGCTCAAAAGTTTTGGTTAGAGTGAAAACAACGACAAACAGGCTCATAAAGA
Source organism: Brachypteracias leptosomus (assembly GCA_013401335.1). NCBI lineage: Eukaryota > Metazoa > Chordata > Aves > Coraciiformes > Brachypteraciidae > Brachypteracias > Brachypteracias leptosomus. The sequence continues at coordinate 58,011 of VYZX01000504.1, forward strand.
TCACTAATGGAATTCAATGAAACTTTTTTCCATTTTTTCTAGTGCAGGGGAACTGAATTCTCTAGAACTTATTTGTTCAATTAGCCCTTCCTCAAACCATGGAGTTATCAAGGCTGGGTGAGCTACTGGGAGCCCAGAGCACAGCTGGGAGGGTGTGCAGGAGACACGCAATGACTGAATGATGGAAGAGATTGTTGCCTGCAGGGCCTCTATGAGGTGTGTTTTGCACAAGTTAGGAAGCAAGTAGTGAACAAAACAGAAAACTGCAGTAAGAAAAAGAACAGCACCAAGGTTTAGCTGGCTAATATCGTCCTGGAGGATTGGATATAGCTGAAGAGTTTTTCGATGACTGTAGAATGGTTTCGGTTGGAAGGGACCTTAAAAGGTTCATCTAATTCCAACCCCCCCTTGCCAGAGGCAGGGACACCTTTCACTAGACCAGGTTGCCCAAAGCTCCATCCAGTCTGGCCTTGAACACTTCCAGAGAGAGGACATCCACAACTTCTCTGGGCAACCTGTTTCACTGCCTCACCACCCTCATAGTGAAGAAATGATACTGAACAAGTAATTTAAATGACCGTGTATTCACAAGTAGGCACGCCTGTGTGGTCCCTTCTTAAGGCTGTCCAGCCTCAGTCGCTCAACCCCTGTTTCTCAGAACAGCAAAACACACAGCAACAAATGGAGTACATGGAGATTGACCCCAAACAGAGTGGCTACTACAAAAATGCTGCCTGTCCAACACGACAGGCACCACTGGTGCTTATTCATCTTGTCTAACTGCAAACAGCTAATGCTTAAATTAGGAATGAGGTTGCTCTTATACAATCATAGAAGGAAAAGGTTCCTCCAGAGGGCAATACCCCACTGAGGACATAACACTGCACATGCAGACACTCCCAGAAGTATCACTTTTATGGAGAGTGTTCAGAAAAATGCTGGTGTAGACTATTTGATTGTGTGCAAGTGCCTTAAATTCAGCTGTCAAACTTTGCGTACCTACTGTTAGCCTCCTGCTCTGGGAAGCATCGGATCTAGTGTGGGACTGTCATTGAGTGTTGTGTAGCTGTTGTGATGTAGGTGTCTGACAGAAAAGGTTGGGTGCTACAATAGTAAATTATAAGTAGAAAACTGCGATTTCTGTATCCAAATCTTGGGTACTGAAAAAAAGATTAAAAAACAGTACTAATGTAATTAAGGGCTGTATTGTAAAACATACAGCATAAGACAGTTTTAGGGTGACATTCATTTTGTCATTTCCTAACTCCCAAATACTTATATTACTTTCTCATTTATTAATATAATAATTCTATAAATGGTATGATCTTAGATGGTTGTGGATGTTTTCTGCTCCCTTTCTATACCACTGAGGCAATGTCTTTTGGCATTTGCTAAGGGTCATGATAACATTTTAGAAAGTGTTTTCTGGGCTAGGAAGTTCTGTAGGACCCTCTGGACTAAATAATGCCTTGTCCAACCAGTTGTGATTGTAGGGGTGCTGGTCCTGTGTAGGGGCAAGGCAGCTGCTGGTGCACAGCCTTGGTCTGGCTGATGAAGTCCGAAGAGAAGCTCAGTGGCAACAAACTCACGAGATTGTGTTTTTGTATTTTTAATTTAGGAGTGGAATTCTTTCTTTATTTAGTTTTCTGGGATTTTTTTTTTTTTTTCATTTCTTGTTTTTATTGCTAGAGTTCACATTGCATCCAACAACTTTTGCCTGTTCTAGGTCTATATGGAATTTCCACCAGAATAGAATTTGAGCTGGACTTTTCAACCCTTGCTTAACCAATAGTAAAGCTGGTGGCACTGGCTATGAGAATCATGAACTTATTTCCCCAGTTTGACAACAGAGAGATAAACCAGCCCGTATATATTATGAGGCAATTATATGAGCTAATGATCAAGTTTTCCTACTCAAATTGTAATAGCTATGCTTTTTTGTTTTCCAGCCAGAACAAATCTGACACAGACTCTGGCCAGGCCAATAATGATTGCCAGTTCCCATTATACCTTTAAAAACTGAATAATATATGCAGCATTTGAAGTGTTTTAGTGGCACTTAACGTAGTCAAAGAGCTGACCAAGCAGTATTGCATTTCACACTCATTCCTACCAAGCAGGTGTTCACAACTGCCATCCCCACCAGCATTCCTATGAAGAAGGTCTGAGGAGAGACAGGGGTGAATTTTTAGCTCAGGCACATCCATGCAGTAATGCAGTTCTCTGCTTTTCATATTGGAGTGAGGCTACATCCATTTACACCCAGTCATGTAAGTGTGCCTTTCATGGCTGCTCATATTTCCCTTTCTCCTCAGTGTGGGTTTAATGGGGTAATGGGGAAAATCTTGTGGTTTTGGGCTTGTTTGTTTTTTTTCCTTTGTTTTCTGTATGTGATCTTTGCAGTGAATGCAGGTACATGAGCTGTTAGCCTGAGTCTTTCTGTGGTTTATACAGAACTATGAATATGCTGGAGTTTTCCTAGCTAAAAAGGCAGGTAGTGAAGCTCATCTCTGGAGAAGCTACTGCTGGGGTTTGGACCACTGCAATAACAGCTGCTGCAGGCTCCTGCAATGCCCAGCATCTCTTTGGACCCATTGCACACTGACCACCCGGGGTCACTATGTTCTGGGGTCACAATCTTTTTCCTCTCCGTCTTCTGGAAGAGGAAGATGTCACTAAAAAGAAGGAAAAGTGGGTGAAGTATATCCAAACTAATTCAGCTGTCTTAAAGTCAGATATCTAAAACAAAGCTAGTTCCCTTATAGGTCTTGGATGTCTTCACTGGAATTAGATCATAAAAGCTCTCTTCAGAGTGCAGAGAACAGGTATCTCCAGAGAGCATTTCATAACAGACAGATACCTACAACAGGCTGTAATGAATCACCCCTGGAGACTCCTGTTTCCTCCCATTGATAATTAAAAGCCCATTAATCAACAAGGTCAGGCTTTGCCATCTTTTCAGCCCTGAAAGTTAGGGCAGACAGATCCTTTGGTCAGTGTGCTAAGTTTCCATGCTTCATTCCCTTTTTCAAAATCTTGGTCTCTCCTTGTTACATAATTTTATCTTGACTTCTGACACTGTCCAGGCTGCACTTTTTCTGTCATGGAAGTGGGTCAGTGATATTGTTTTATTCTTAAGATCTTTGGGGCCAAAGATAATTGCACATTTTTCTCTTGTATGTTTGTAGTTATAATCCATTTACACTCTGGAAGATCCAGGCTTAAGACATGCCATTATGGATAGCTTAATGCATTGACTGTGGTGCCTGCAGTTGTAAAACCAAAAGGAGAAATTATTCCATATCCTGCAGAGGATTTGCCATATTCAGTCCTACTTATATCAGTAGGTCATGCTTCTTTCTTTCTCCTTCTCTTCTTTGGTGGGAATGTTAGAATTTGTTCTGTATCACTTTAGCCTTAGAGCAAAAGAAACCAAACTTAAAATGTATTTCTGGACCTTGTGTTTGCAGAAAACAAAATGACTGACATAATGAACTACTAGTTCTAAATATATCATACCGAGAGAAAGATGGCAAAACCAGATCCTCAGCAACCCAAGGCCCAAGTACCCAGAATTATAAGCACAATTGTATGTTACTGACAAAGGGTGTAAATTTTTCCTTGTTTGGATGTAAATTTTTCCTTGTTTGGATGTAAATTTTCATAATATACAGGGAGAGAAATCAGCTACCCTATCTTATGCCAAGAAAAAATGGAGGATGGTGGACACATCAACTCAGGCATAGAGCAGGGCTCAGGTAGGAAGTACAGGGGGCCTGCTGAAAACTAAAACTAGTGGAAAAAAGTTCAATGACCTGAGAGAAGAGATTATGCCCAAAACTACAGTGTTAACAGTCAGATTTTGAAAAGAGGATTTATAAAAGAAAATAAACTACTTAATAGATTGTGACATGGAAAGTGATGATTTCTATTCTTAGTGAATACAAGGTAGCTTAAATTATTCTGTCTAATACAGTTCATTGGAAGGAATAATTTAAGCTACTCATAGGTATTGTTGGGATCTCAGTTCAGCATAACAAAGAAAATAATTGAGATAGGCTAAGAACCCAGTGGGAGCGGCCGATCAATATACATCTATAGGTGAAAGAATTGAAAGGTTTGCCGTGCAAAGAAAGGGGCTGAATATTGCATGTATTACAGTTGCATCTGACATGTCATGAAGTCAAGAATCATAAAATATGACATCATGCAGAATTTTGGTCAAAATTCTGCTTCCTTTGTCTCAAAAAGAAGTGTGAAGCAGAAGCTACCATCTCAGTAGCAGAGGTTGTAAAAATAGAAGGTGCTTCCATCTGAGTATGGTTGAAAGGACTAAGACTGCTTGGTTCAGAAAGAAGATGAGGAAGTGGGAACATATTCGCAGAATATATAATACTGAAAATGGAGAAAATAAATAGATTGTATATCCTCTCTGGTAAAGTCAGGTGGAATGAATATCTAAACTAAAAAGTTCTATAACTACTTAAAATCCAAAGGTGTGCTTTTTTAACACAATACAAAATAAACTTTTGAAGATATGGTGGCTAGATATCATAGAGATCCAAGTGGTTAGCAGGATTAAAAGCAGATTAGACACTTACTATTTAGGGCAATTACAGATGACTAAGAAGTCTACAGTCACATTAGATAGGATGAAAAATGCAAAAGGGTTATAAACCTTTTTGCCTCAGTGAATACAGAAGTCATTCAAGAGACAGGAGTTAAGCAGACCCTTCCTCCAAGAGCACATTTCTCCTTAATTATCTGTGTGAAGACTTCTTGCATCTTTCTTCAAGCTGTCTGTCACTGGACATCAACAAGCTTTGGCTACTTGGCTATTCTGTTTTTATGATGGAGGTTAGGGGAAACCTGATTAACAATGGTGAATGTACCAACTGTATGGCATTTAAGAGCAAAATAGACACAATGGTTGCATAAAATGTAGGGTTTTGGTAAGCCTTGCCTGAAACTAACTTGTTTAGAGGAGTGAGAGGAATAGTTTGATAAACTACACAGCCCAGAAAATCTAGAAGATGGAAAGAAAAGACAGGAAACATTATGCTGAAAAAAAAAAAAAAAAGGAAAAGAATTCATTTTCTGGGCAGAGTGTGGGCAGGAAGAGGTATAGAGATGGGAATGAGGAAACTTTCCTTTAGATTCCTGCCCTGCTCAGGAAACAGCACATTGTATACGCGCTTGTAAATGAAAAGGACTCAAAGAGAGAGCTGCCTGCATCATCAATTTTAACTACTCCTAATTGCTAGAATATAGGCTAATTGATTTGGGCAAAGAAGTAACTTCTGGTCTGTTCTGCTCTATCCTATTCTATCTATTGTATTACAATAACACTAACTTCAATGTGTCTATACTAAACAGTGTATATTTTAATTTTCTTTTTGTTTTTTTTTAAACTTTGTATTCTTCCCAGGGCAGAGAACTGTGGGGGTAACTGTTGCAGGGTCTTTCAGATTTTTTTAAAAGATACCTTGCTGATAGTGTTAAAGATGACAAGGATGGTGAAGCGTGCTCTGCATATGGATCAGGGGAGAATTAGCAACGGTTCGTCACTCCTGTGAGAGTTCATTCAGCTGCCACAGACTGGCCCAGGAGAATATTTCTGGAGAGATGAACTTTATCTAATAATAAAAAGTCCGCTGACCTGCTCTCATGTCGCAATTCCTGTAGCATGAATAATTGCACCCTCTTGTATAATTGGCAACATTAAGAGTGCTAAGTGAAATAATTAGGAAAGATTCAGATTTCATGAGCACACCGTGCTCTTACTTTGAGGATTTTATTCGTACCTCTTCCCCTCTCCTGGATAGTCACCACTCGGCTGTGCTTCTGCTGGAGATGTGGGCAAGCATCTGTCTCGGAAGCTCCTGCCAGCCTGGCCCTGGCAGGGTGTCAGCAGAGCCCCCAGGACAACGCATGGCATCTTCAGCGTGTCTGGCTTTCAGCGTTCCAGCAAATGTGCAGCGGGATGCGAGTCCATGGCATGGAGTTTGGTACCAGGTGCCTCTGGGGCTTGGAACTGGGGCTTTCCAGGGCTGGAGGTAGCAGTGTGCTCCCAGGCACTGAGGAAACACATCATTCAGTAACAGCAAGGTCCCTGTTCCACAAATTAATGAAGATTGATCTTCCCAGATCTCTTAAAAAAGTGACGGTAGCATATTTATGGGAGAGCAGCCACTCAAAGCTGCCTAAGTGTAAGGACATGGTTTTGTGATGGGTCACGTAGCTGGTGGGAGAGTGCCATCTTTGCTGGGTCAGTCTGAAACCAAAAGAGAAAAACCCCAGACCATCTGGCAGGATGCAGCTGGAACCTGAGGTAGTTTCAGATCTTTTTTGCTGGTTACGGGGTGAGGGAGAGCTTGACACAGAGCAGTGCGCATTGTTCCCAGACAACACCAGGGAAAACTCCAGTGATGTGTTCCAGCCTCGACTGGGATTGATCTGTGCAGATAACACGTTTGACAAATATCCACTGCCTTAAAAAAAAAAAAAAAAGAAAAAGAGGAGAAGAAAACCCACAGAAAGACAGGAAATTTGAACTGCTGAGATGTAACTTGGAATTAGGAGGGTGTGAAATGTAGTATGACACTTAGGTCACATGTGTTGAGGTGGAAATCTGGCATATTGAATCATATGATGGATGCAGTCACGTGCACTGGATCATGCAAGAGCTGTGTCCTGAAATATGCTGGGTCTCAGGTTGGGAGAGCAGGACCCTGCGGGAGTCACACTCCTCATGCCCTTCTCTGGTGCTGTATCTTCCCAGCACATGTGTGTGACCAGCAATGAGGGGCATCATGCAGACCAGGGACTAGGAGAGGAGGTGGTGCAGCACTTATGCCATTGCTTGGAAGGTGTTGCAGTGAAATGGGAGTAAGAGAACACCAGCTGAATAGGTCTCATAGGAAATATGTGGCACCCCCTCTGCTAGGAAAAATAATGTGAGAAAATCTTGACATTAGTACAATCTAACCATAGTCTTGGAACACATATGGGGGACAAAAGAAAGATAAGAAGAATTTCTGCAGAAATAGCAGAACCAGTACTGAAACCAAATCCTTGTGAACACAGAAGATAAGGATATGGGAAGGTGATCAAAGAACAGGTGACCTTCTGAAGATCCTGCATTGCCATTTTTGATGCTCTACAGCTGACCATGGGCTATCTGATGCCATTTAGTGGAGACCAGGGGAATGAATGACAGCAGACAGTTGTCCTCAAGTCCAGTGCTGGTGTTTCTTCTCTAGCATATTGTCTCTTTGATTTTTCTCTTACATAGGTCTTCAAAACAAATGTACACATCTCATGCATAGTATTGACATGCACCAGTTGTTCTGCAGGTGCCTCATCATATGCCAGCATTAGCTTGGGATTTGCTTTCACAGGCTTTAGGAAGGAGATGTGAAGACAGGGTGGACAGTGAGAATAGACAAACAAATGTGGTAGAACAGTTTGAAATGTGGACTAACATCACAGGTCTTTGAAGACCATGACTAGTCCATATCCTTTTTCAGAGCATTTGCTGGGAAAATACTGCAAACCAGGTCCCAGGTACTCTTCATTATGCCAACTATTCCTGCAATCCAGTCTTTTTCTCTTATGAACATTAATTTTCATACATCAACATAAACAATAACAAAGGGTGAAAAATCTTCTCGTAAGCTAAAGTATGAGGGGAAGGGGAATTAATATAAAGAGGAGGTTCCAAGGCATGAAGGCACCAGGCTGCCTACTGGGAATGGAGGAAATAAACACTGCTACAGATGAAGACTTACAGGTAGATTTCTAAATGTGCTCAGCTAAAGCAGTTTCAGAAAGAGAATGGATCCAGTTTCTTAATCTAGGTTTTAAGATTGATTCTCCCTGTCTTAACACTCTTTTATTTTGGCAATTATAACATTTGTGTTTATCCGCACTTCTCAAACTTCATGTAATCTGTAGAGTTTGCAGTATCACGTTGTATGGCTGACTCAGATGCTAGAAACAGCTTATGTAGTGAGATTATGTAGAGAGATATTTAGCATTTTTGTCACATTCCTTTCAAAATGTCACATAAACAAATAATTGCTGTATTATTGTTTCTACTAGAAGTAGTTGATGCAATATCATTGTGCTGTACATCTTTTTTTGATTTTACCATTCTTACATGGAATAGAGAGATTGGAATGGCAGGAGCCACATGATACTAAATGGTGACTTACCACATATTTAAACCAGTCCTCTCTTTCACACAGTAATAATATAGACTAATTGCTATTTCTAGTAGTAGCAGACAATTCTAATTAATATACAGTAAGCTCATAATCAACCAATTTTGATTATGTTTCATTGATGATAATGTGCCATTAAAAATTAGAGGCATGCTGGACATTCAAAATGTAACTTTGCAATATTTGGAGCCCATGGCTGGGCCTACCTTGCCTTACGATCTAATGGAAGTACATACCATTTCTGCATAGACTGCTCTGACTGTACAGAGAAACCCACTAGGGGGTTTCTAGTGCCTAGTGAGTCATTAGGTAGGCTGGAAGAGCTAAGCTCAGTGGTGTACAAAGGACTTGTAGAGTAGGATTGCAGAATGAAGAAACTGATGCTTGGTGGCTGGCAAAAACTTTCAGCCTGTTTTCTTCAAATGAGAAATGAGTAATTTGATGGAAAAAAAGTAATTTCCCTTGAAATTGTTGCTTGTAAACTAAAAAATCTAAAATGCTTTTCTTTTGGCTGGCAATTAAATAAATGGTTTTGAGCTTCTCAGCAAAATTTCAAAATTCTGGAACAAAAGCTCCCACTAATCAGCTCCCCATGTGCCTGTCCCTCCTGACTCCTGGAATAGCTCCACAGTGGGTCAAGCAGGACAGCTTTGGAAAGATCATGCTTTGCAGATGCCCTCTTTCATCTGGATATAAGATGCAGAGTCTGACAAGTTGTGCTTCCATATGACTTTTTTGCCATGTCACACTTATGCCTCGGTGAAATGCTGCCTGCTTAAGTTATTAGCATTGTAAACTCTTATTATGTTCGGCATGCACTTCATATGTCATTGGCCTCCAGCTGTTGGTGCTAGCGTAGGAGAAGATGACTTGACCCTAGGTGGAGAAGTGGAGCTTTATGGGAGACCCTTGGAGTGAGACAGCCTGGGAAGCTGTCCAAGGGCACGCATGTGTAAAGAGCAGCTGTGAAAGGTAGGAGTTGCACACAGAGCCATGCCCTGTCACTCATATTAGCAATTTCCTTATTGTTTCACACTTTTCTACAATATCATCTGAGACCACAGTTGACGTGGTAGTATAAGCTAGCCATTAATGCATTAGCTGCTGTGTGATACCAGCACTTTCTGAGCAAAACCAGACAGCGTGGTGGGTGAAGAGCTAACAGCCAGCATGCCTCATGTTGATAATTCAAGGTAGGGATACATTTCACATTAGAAAAATAGTACTGAATACAGGCCATTTCTCCAAAGGGAAAGGAGTTTGGCTGCCTCAATGGCAGCAGAACGGCCAAGACTTTTTAATATGGAAGAGATGTTCCTTTGATTCAGCTGGAAGTCATTACAGACTATGAAAAAGGAAATTTTGATGGAGAGAATCTACATGGAAAAACCAGGAAATCACATCTCCAAAGGGTACTTTGAGAGATAGAAAACAAATGCATCCCAGAACACGATGAGAGAAGAAAGTTGGGAGCAGCAGAAGAGCCAGGAGATGCTAAACAGCTTTGGTCAAGGCATGGTGACAAATCTGTAACAGAAGAAAAAAAGGGCAGGGGAGGGAAAGCAGGTGGGACGACAGTAAGGAAATATAAGGCCCTTTCACGCCAAGCTTCCCCTGAGCACTGGGTTGGAGAAGTTATTCTTTTCTGTTGTCATTAGTGCTGTTGCACAGTTTTCAGGAACAAAATGACTGCTGGAGATATCCTCGTAGCCGACCTCTTTGCAGTAGAGGATGGCCTCTTTGCAGTAGAGTTCAGTTGCTTGGTAAGGTACTTTGGGGGATTTTTAGGAGCACATCCCAGAGTTTATAGGGAACACAATGGGGGAGAATTTCTGTCACTAGTAAGACATCATGACTTTGCAGCTATGTGACCTATGGTGGTAAGAGAAAGGTCTCATGTCCTTCCTAACACTAAATCAGACCCATAGGTGACATGCTAGGGATGCTTTAACACTAGCTACTTCTCTATCTCTTTCAGTTTGGCAGATTGTATGTTTCAGAGTATTTTTATAGCTTTGGTCGTAACAGGGTAGCTATGACATGGCAACCAGGAGGCAGAAAGTGGCTATTATGGAGAAACTTTAAGATCATTCCTTTTCCAAAGAAAACATTTTTAAAGTGGGAGAACAGAAAGCTAATGAATGCATGCTGGCTGTGTGTCACACAAATCTGAGTAAAAGGCTTGCACCTGAAAGGCTCAGATAGCATTTCTTACATTGCACATACACATGCCTAATTATTTATATGTAAATGCATTTATGACTCACACATGTGTACACGCTTAAGCACATGGAATTTCTTTTTAGGATTATTATTTCTAGGAAAAAAGCCTAACCACGCTGACACCATAATATAAACAACATCTGTTAAAAGCAGAGATGGATGAAGATCTAAAATGCCCAAATACCAGAATGACTTGGGAACGTGGCTGCTGCTGGCAATCCACACTGGACTTTGCTTCCCGGGGAAGAGGCTGTTCCCAGTCTCCAGAAGAGCCTGGAGGAGGACTGAACTAGTCCCAGGCCTTGGGGAAGGGGGAACAGGTCATTATCTGAGTTTGGGCCCCCCTTTCGTTGCTAATTGTGTGAACTGCAGAGTTATGAACCCAACTGAACGCCACGCATTTCAGGTTACACAATACAGCAGAATGGGATGCAATTGAAAAGGCTACAGATAAAATCAAATACGAGGGAAGGATGGGAACACGTCCTTTCTTCTAGCTATGACTATTTTGTTGTGTCTGTTATCTAACCCTGTAATTAGGATGGCATTCAGAAAACGCGAACAAAGTTGGTATTCTTTTCATAACCCCCAAATCTTTGCATTGCTGCATGAAACTTTTGGCTTCAGCTTTTCCCTGTTCATTAACCATGCCAAAATTTTTAATCTAACACCACTGTTAAAGAGTGGCAGGCTTCCAGGGAAATATATCAGCCAGGCTTATTAATTTCATGCCAAGTGCTGGAGGCGTGAATGTAGAGAACGCTGTTTGAGTTTGGATAATAGGAATCAGGCAGCTTAAAGGCAGGGGATAAAGATCAGGAGCCCTGTGTCTCAAGAGGAGGAGCAGGTGCAGGCTGCAAGCAAGGCCTTCAGGCCCAAAGGGGCAGCCAATGCTTAAAACAATCTGCAGAGCCTTTTTTTTTTTTTTTTCCCTATTTTTTTTTTTTTTAATTTGGCATGTGCCTCTCACAGCTTAACAGACCGCTGCTCCACAAAGAGTGGTAAACAGAGAAAGGGAAATTAAAAAGGGAAGTCCCATGATAGACAAAAACAAATTAGGGCAAACAAATTACACAGAGTCAACAAATAAACAAGGGAACATCTGTGAATATATTTCTTGGGTTTTCTGATTCTGAAAGCAACCTGAGAACCAGTGGAGGGATGTATGAAATTTAATCGGGGAACCAAACCTCTCCTCCTCTCCTCCGGCCCCTCCTTCACTGGGAAGGTTGAGTTGCAGCAGTGGATACCTGCGGCATCACTGGGGATCCTGCTGGCAGGGCACATGTCATAGCCTTCCCTGTCCCCATCCCAACCTTACTCCTGCTATTCCCACCAGTGCCAGCCCCACAGGCTCCCCCAAGAGCACCAGTGGTGGCCAAGCCATCTTCCACCGGTGGTGGGATGGGACAAGGCTGCAGCCACATCAGTACATGAGGGGTTTCCCTTTCCCTGCTACATCCCCTGGATACCAAGGCTGGGTCTGTGTTGCACAAGGGAGTCAATATTTGTCCTCCAGCTCTTTGATATATCATTTGTTAAGTCCATATACATGTATGAATGTATGTATATATGTATACATTTAAATAGAAATATAAATGCAGGTATACATATAGTACGTACATTCATATTCTTATATAGAAAGATTCATGGATACAGAGATATAAACACAGATCCTAAACATCTTGGTTTTCTCTTCTGGGAGGTTTTGCTGGGATGCCTCAAGTTCTGAGAACATATAGTTATAAACCTAAAGTCAGGTAGAAATTCTGAGACAAGCTCTTCAGAAATGAATCTGGTGAATAATAATAAAAAAAATCCCCCAAACCACTGTATTTACCTTTTTTGAATACACTATCACAAAAAGACAGTTACTTACCATTGGTTGTTGGGATGTATAAAAAAAGAAAATGAAAGAAACTTGAATTTAGCAAACAAATTGTTTTGGATTCTAGAAATTTATGGATTATTTTTCTTTAGGAAAGTTCACAGAAATGGTCTGAATTCAAAGAAATCCATGCAAGGGTCACTCATCTGAGAGTCCACCCAAGAGCACAAAACAAGTATTTTATTCGTCTCTGGACCTTCATGTGTCTCTGAATAATTTTTTTTTTTTCAAAGGAAATTATTATGTGGACAAGCACTCAGAAGAGATGTATCAATAATATTCAACTTTTCTATGCAGCCCTTAATTTACCCACTGCATAACAAGCTTTAGTCATAATGTTGCATAATATTTTTCCCACAGAGCCTGTGGCCTTCTGTATGTGGAAAGGGCAATACTTACTTAACAGGCAACTATTCAGAACTTTGTTTTTGACTTATTCTGTGTGTGGTCTCTGCATACTATTCAAACTCAGCTCTGCAGGCAGAAGTTGTTAATTTTCTTGGGGTTTTGCTGTATTGTCCACCACTGGGGTTTTGCAGTGCTTTCATAGCTCTCCATTGAGGGTGGTGATGGTGATAGTGCTGTTGCTGTCTTACAGATGAGGAGTGGAAGCAAGGAGGAGCTTCAAATAGTCTTCTTTCAGGTGCTCAGTTTGAAGTGCATGAGACCTGCACTTTATTTTCCCAAGCTATTTGTATTTATATTTAAGCATATATCTATAATGTAATGCACAGCTGCTATTCTTGCAAATTTCTCCCCACCACTCTTCTAGCTTCTAATCCCCAGTTCCTTGCTCTGTTTGTCCCAGCTTTTATTTCAGCTCATTTTCCATCTTGGTCTTGGCACCCTGCAGTGCGGCTATTGCTCTAGCCTTATTTTCCTCCCTAACTATTGGTCTCTCTTTGATTCCCTGACACCATTCACTCTCTCCATGGTTTTTGACACAGCTTTTTCTCCTTTGCCCTTGAAGTATTACACAGGGTCATCACAGAAAGCATAGGAAAGACAAGTCTCTTCTTGCTATAGACCTCACTTACAATGTTGAAGGAAGCCATGATGTAGTCCTGTGCAGCATCATGTTCTACATACAGGAAATTCATCCAAATGCGATGGTCATTTCAGGTAAGTAACCCACAGCAGCTTTGGCCAGTGACAATTGGATGAGCATCTCCCAATCACCAGTTTCACTTTAGATGTAACTAATATTGATTAAAGAGGTCCAGCTAAGTAACTTCAGTGCAATGAAGAACTTTCCTATTTCTGATAATTTTAGGGATAGATCTACAGTTATATTAAATTGATCAGCAGTCCTCTGGGCAATTGAAATTATCCAAAACTTTCCTGGCTAAAACAATAAAAAATAAATTCAAGACTAGCCAAAAGCTGAAGCAGAAATGCAGGTCATGGATAGAGGTTAGTTCCTGGCTTACAGTCTGATGCTGGAACTTTCCCCATAGATTTAGACGCTTAGCTGCTCAACTTTCAAGAGCAATTTTAAAATGCAAAATCTTGGAGAGACGTTAGAATTCAGTTTACTCTGAGTAAAATGCATTTATCTGAAAGGAAAATCACATTTTTGAAATGCACTTTCTGCCTCACAGCTTTCATGTGGCTCAGTATGCAGATCAAACTGAGTAGGTGCTGGATAAACATGATCAGTAAAGGTTCATATCAGACCAATGCGCACCAGACTGGTGGCTTCCAGTGTTATCCAGGCTGGTTATACCATGCAGAGAGAGGAAAGGAGATGAGGCAGTGAACACTGTCATTTTCTTTCTCTGTGATCAGGCTGGCTTGGCCAGGTGCTGTAACAGAAAGGCTGAAAAAGTTGAAGAAACTTTTCTTGTCAAAGACCTGCTAAGGAAAGAAGCCAGAGGAAGAAGTTACAAGCATCTGTGCCTACCAGCATACTCCAGGCACTTACATTCCTGCACAGCCCTAAACACAAGAATGAGAAGTTTCATTAGGAAAAATAAAAGAACCATCCAGAAACTTAGTGTAGGCTTTCAATTGAAAGTTTTAGATGTCAGGGTTTTGTACTAACAGTTAGTTATTGAAAAGCTTGGCTAGGCTGATTCCATTTTTTTTTGTCATCCTTTCATCTGATTGCAGATAAATACAGTCCAGCAGCTTAATGAGTTTCACTAGTTGACCTATCCAGGCGTAAGTAGAGGATAGGAATCCAGGGTGAATTTGTCTTTGAGGAGTTTTGTACCTTGCCCAAATGGTGTCTGTCTCCTTGGGACACTACAAAATCCTGTTCCACCTCAGTAGAGCATGATGAGTTGCTTAATATGCCATCATGCAGTTGCAAGGCTCTTTCTGTCCCACCAAGACAAGTCATGTTCCCAGTGCCTAGTGCATACTGGTGCAACGATTAAAGCAAGCTGACAGAGGGTTCATCCTCATGGAATGACTTTGAGAAACATGTGGGCTGAGCAGTCCTTTGGTATGAAGGGCACATATCCAGTCTCTGCCAAGAAGGTTCTTTGTCAAACAATGAAGCCACATTTTGCAATTTCCATTTGCTCCCAGTTATTGGAGGTAACTGTACTACCCATCTGTGTCTCCTTATGTAGTTATGACAATTTCCTCTTCAAAACAGATTTTGTATCATTCATCCGCATATTTGTGGTCTACTGGTTATGGTTTTCTTTACCCAGACTTCATCAATGCAGAACATACATTCTCCCTCCTATCTGCTATAGGAAACATAGTTCCTTTGCAAGAGCTTTTACAACTCTAATTTAAATGAACTGCCACTGTATCACTTGAGAATAGAGAATTCTGTGTTTAATACCTATTTTCTGTTAACTTCGTTAGCAGCACCAAACTGCGTATGTACCTTTAAAATTCAGATCTGGGTCCTGCTTATTTTCTTCTGAGGACCACAGGGTTCACCTGAGGCATCTTTGCAAACTGCTTTAAGACATGAATGATTAAGCAGGAGGTACTGTGTTTCTCAACTACAGGAGCCTACTAGAGTCTGTAAGTACTTGGCACATACATTCACCTCATTTCAGGAGATGTCTAACAACTATATGTTTTTGGCTTCCAAAGAAAAGGGTTAATTGCACTAAAACCACATTTAAAGCACATTATCTATCTTCTAAGACTGAAAAATTTGACCATAACCAGCTAACCTGAAGCTTTAAATGTTGAAATTTAAGTACTTTAGCATTATCTGCATGACACTAGTTTTCGTATCTTTCCCTTCCCTTCACTCTCAAAAGTATTTCAACACATTTTGTTCAAATTTCTTCTCTTTTCCTTAACTTCTGGGCAATTTCAGGATCTTCAAAAGCTAAAACACACCTGTTACAAGCAAGCCCCATATTCCCTAAGGATGATATTAACTTGAGTCACCTATGGTTTTACAAGTCTATCAAGCACTGCAGTGCCAGTTGTAGTGGAAAGAGGTAGACGTATTACCTGCTCAAAGGGAATATAAAGCCTCCAGTGGTATTAAGGGAGACAGCAAAAAGTCACAAGTCTTTCTCTCCGAATACCTATGAAAACTCTCCTGATAGCACATAGCAGTCTGCCAGAGACAAAAAAGTAACTTCACACATCAAACAGCTCCAAAATCTGCCTTTCCAATGCACAGCCATGAAATGGATGCCACTGGCTCATTTTTCCTCATGCTTATACCTCAGCTCTCTACATGGCACTACTTAGCTCTCCAGCTTTTCTTGTTCTCTCTAGGCACCAGTGGCAGGAGACTGTGGGAGTTTATGGAGGGACAGCAACAGAGATCCTGGGGCATATGTTGTGCCAGTTCAGCCATCATCATTTTATGCTGTCATCAGTTGTCTGATCACCCAGGCCAATACTGAACTCAGCAACATCCCCTCAGAAGTCTTCTTTCAAACAATCCTGAAACGGGTTCCTGTGAGCCCAGCTCCTCTGTTGCCCACTGTGGTGCCAGCATCGCCTGCTGGACACAACAGAGTTAGTCCACTCAGTAGCCTTCCACATGGAAGGACATCACCAAGAGAGCTCAACAAGATGTGACCAGCCTCAACAAAAGCCACACCCCACAGGAAGCACCTTCAACTCCTCGGCTCCTGGTTGATATAGCCCTGGCCTCTCCCACCACCCCAACCATGACCACCTGGGTGAGGGCGGAGCCACAGAAACACAGGTGGGTCAGGTTCAGCCTCTGGAACCTGAAGCCAGTGGAGGAAACAAAACATTCTGCTGGGTTGTGACTTGTCCACAGGTCAACTCCAACTCCAGGCTCACAACTCGGGCCTCAGCACTTCAATGTGAGGCCTTTGGGAAGGAGGTAAATCCTATTGCTGGAGAGGGACTTAGCTTCAGGATGAAGCCAGATGGCTGTCAGGATGCAGTGGAGAGTTTTGTGTTGTAGCTAATGGCTTGTGGAGAACACGATGTTGGCTCACTGGATGTAGAGACAGATGTAGCTGTGTATAGAGTTGCCACGATGCATTTTAAGAGGACTTCAGGCTGAGGTAGAAAGATGTTTTGTAGCAGATCATGACTTGTTCTACCTCTTTTCTTTATCTCACTGTTGGTGAAGGATATTTTTTGATGACCATTTATAAAAATTCTTGCTGGAAATTTATCGTTCTATCCAATCAGCTGGATTTGATAAGAATGTAAGTGGCACATATATGTATATATACTATATATGTAGGTAGATTGTCATGCATATCAGCTCATGAACGTATACAATGATTGCAATGAACTTGCCACCTTGCTTAGTTATTTGAACTGCGAAGGCTCACAGGCTCCTTGGGTTGCTATACAGTCAAAGGTTTCCCACACTTTCTTACCTCTCCATCAGCAAGGCTACTCTCAGACTAAGGAGCTACTTTCAGTGAGGAAAGGGCTTGTATCTGGCTTCTTAGCCTTTTATTTTGACAGTAAACACCACTTCAAAGGTTGATTCCCAGAATGGGTCATAAAGGGAGGCAAGAATTCACTGTTCTCTGTACAACTTGGTGTAATCGCAGTCCCCCATTCTTTTGAATCATAGAATCATTCAGGCTGGAAAAGACCTCTAGGATCATCAAGTCCAACCTCCATGCCAACATCTCCCTGACCACTAGACCATGTCCTGAAGTGCCACATCTACTTGTTTATTTTCAGTAACACATGCTCACAAGAAGTAGTACTTATGAGTTCAGCAGACTCTGTAAATAAATGCTACTCTGATGTATATGCACGTGCTTTAAAGAACTTTTCTAAAAGGAGATCTTTCTTTGTTTAACAACAGTAGTGTTTGTTTACAGGACTGCAGCACAGACCTGAAAAGCAGGAAGGGTAGTGATGGTGTCTATCTCTTTGAATTGCTACAGATAACTTAGCTTCTTGCCTGTTTACAGTATAATGCTATTGAAACAGAACACCTGGTATTTTAGATACCTTGAATGTGTTGGAGAGCAGATGAGCCTTTGCTGGCATTCAAAAATCTCGTTACTGGTAAACATTGGTCAACCAGACCCCATGTTTGGAAACCTTAAACTCAGAAGGCCAATGAGAAGCAACTACTGCTTCCCCTCTCAATAGTCAACCCACAGGTTGGAATTTCTCCAACACATCTGTTGTTCAATTAAACAGGAGGCCAAATCTTCTGCAAGATCCACAAAGAGCAGAAATCTACTCTTCAAAAAAAGTGCCTTTTATGAGCTACTTTCAGAAAAACCAGAAAGCATCTTGACAATTCATTAAAGAATTAAATTGTATCAGAAATTAGCCTCGGCAGCTGTCCACCTGATTTTTAAGTGTTAAAAAAATAACCATGACAAAAGCTTATTCTTAAATTAAATGGGTGGGGAAAATGATTGTATAAGATGAAATGACACATAACTGAGGCTAATAAGGCCTGAATCATTCTGGTTTGATTCATTAAGCCCCTGAACTGAATGTCAATATGCTTTTTTTTCTATACTCAGTGCTAAATTCTAATGTGAAGCATGGTCTTTTCAGGAAAGGTGTTCTACCTGAAAATTAATATACAAATCTAGACTGGCAGGTGGATGTTTTTATGAATCAGACATTGAGCTAAATATCACACTTTGGTAAAACTTAAGCCATATGGACATAGACATTTTCTTTGATTCATAGTTTGATTAGTTTAAGAAGAAAGATTAAAGCAGGGATGAATGGCTGTGTTAATGAAAGCTGATAGGTCTTGGAATGGGCTTAGTTACAATGTTGCTTTCAGTGTCTCAAAAAAGTAATGTCATTATCCAGAATTAGAGATCACAAGTGAGAAAAAAATTCTTTGTGTACATAAATTTGTTCCCAAACTCTCTTGATTATTAGATTACACTACAGACTTAAACACCACTATGTATAAAGTAATACAAGACAGACAGACGAAGAAAACAAACAAGCAAACCTTTTTTGAATTAATTTTTTTCTCCTTTGACCTATTCTCATCCCATATAGTGTGGGCTCATTTCAAAGTTTTTATCAGAACTGATTCTGGGCTGTGTTTGTAGACTCCAGGTAATTTCTCTCTGCCTGCAAGCTTCATAATTTGAAACTATTTTCTTACTCTCTCTGACTATTTCCATGGGACCACAGGGCCAGAGGAACCTCAGTGACCATCTTGCGTGACCTCCCTCAGAACATAAGCCAGGTTGCCCCTGTATTGCTATGCCTAGACAGCTCCTACATTTTTAGAAACCTATTGAGTCTTGAAATGTAAGCTTTGAGGGATACACAGAACTTCACTCCATGATTCTTCTAGGTGTTAATAATGCTGCTTTTAAGAAATCTATTTCCACTTTTTTCTCTAGCTTTGGCTTCTATCTCCCGGATGTCTTTTTCTGCTGAATCAAAAAGCCATGCAGCATCAGAGATCACTTTCTCATGAAGGTGCCTGCTTACAACAGTCAATCACTTCTTCATTCTTTTCCTGGTTAAAATGATCTAAGATTCTGGAGTCTTCTACTATCAGACAAATTTTCTGAGTGTTTACTAGGGCTTAAGATTTTTCCCAGCGTTTCCAGCATCCACTTTCTCAGAGCCTTGGCATTCATGCCCCCCATCTTCCTGGTTTTGCAGCTTCATGAGGCAGTGCTTCCAGGGGCTTTGTAGCTCAAGGCAGGTGAATGGCTGAAAACTACTGATATAACCATAACTATTTTCTTCCAAGAGCAGCTAAGCAACACACTAACCAAAGAGAGAGAGAGACAAAAGTCAGGATGCACTATATACCTCATTCACTGAATATGTGTTCCAGCTGCTGAAGTGGAAATGGACAGTCTGCCAAACTGGCCACACCTGGTTCTCAACAGGCATAATTTTGAAAGCTCAAGCTGGTTTAAATAAGAACAGGTTAGGAATATCTAGAGGTATTTCAGGTTTCTCATCAAGTTAGTCCTATGACAGTTTCTTTAGATACATCACTACTCAAGAGTTTAATACCTGAAGGGGAATCCTGCTGCATTTGAGGAAGTTTTATTTTGTATTATATTACCTGTTCCTGCAAGGGTTATGCAACGTGAGTGCCATTAAAACATCAAAGACGGAGTTGTCTTCCTTTTGAGAATTTTCCCCTTCTGTTTCTTCTGTTCTCCTTGTTGCTTCAAGGATTGCTACAGTTAAAAAATTAAAGTCTGGATCTCTTTTCATTACAGGAGAGTTTGTAAATTCCAGCTAGGCATTTCTCAATTTGCATTTGTCATCCTTTAAGCTAATTTTCAGTGCTGCAAAGCAACTTTAAATATTGTTTGAAGCCATTGAACTCTTCTTAACATGACTAATATAACCTTCCTCTGCTCTTTTACTTCAGTCTGACCAGTGTTTGTTATCACCACAGAAGGCCAAAAAAGGGGGAAAATTGTAACTTTGTTTCTATGCACAAAAATACCACGAAATGCCTTAAATAATATGACTTTGACATATTTTCAAGCCTTCAACATTTTAATTATTAAAAAAAAAGGTGAGCTAAGCAAACAAAAGTTGGAAGGAATAAGATGAAAGAGGGTAAATCCACAAATTTCCCTGTCTTATGTACCTCTGCAGTGATTAAACAGAAAACCCTTTAGCAACCAAGTTACATTTTCACTTTAAAAAATCTTCAGCAAAATATAACCTTGCAGCTGTAAACATATGTCTGAATAATTATTCTGGCTTTATATCAAAAAACCCACCTCTGCCAGAGCAGACAGATTTTAATTTAGCATTCCCCCCAGAGCTCTGGAGGGCAAGGTGGATGATTGAGAGGGCAAGGTGACTTGGCTTCAAGGGCTATCTTTATTTGCATGAATGAGTAACCGTAAAGCACAGAAAATATCTTTAAGTAAATTCTGCCTGTCACTGACAGTGATCTAAATGGAATTATAGTTGCATGAAACTCTCTTTTGCTAATATATATATATATATTTTTTTTCTGAGAAATATCTCCCCCCGCCCATTTTAAAATAATGCAAAAAAGATGTGAGAACAAAACCAGAATTAAGAAAGAGCAGCAGAGGAACATGTTTAAACACAGTGACAAACCTTTCAAACAAATGGAATTTCATTTGGATGGAAAGTGTTGCATCTACAAGCCTCCAATTGAAACCCCCAAGAGCTACTGCAGAGTCCATGGCATCAAAGTCTTCTCTGTAGTGGCCCGTTGATGTAGCTCAAAGACATCCTGAAGGAGCCTCATCCCAGGTGAGCACCTAGTTAAGCCCTTTTTTAAGACTAGGATTTTTAGTTAATGAGCTTTCTATACACAGGAATTAGAGCTAAGACTGTTCAACTTGAACACGAAGGAGGGTGTAAAGGAGGATGTAAAGAAGCCAGGCTCTTTTCAGTGGTTCCCAGTAGCAGGATCTGAGTCAATGGGCACAAACTGAAACATAGGAGGCTCCCTCTGAATATCCGGAAACACTTTTTTACCATGAGGGTGACTGAGCCTTGGCACAGGCTGCCCAGAGAGGTTGTGAAGTCTCCATCATTGGAGGAATTCAAAGCCCAGCTGGACATGGTCTTGGGTAGCTGGCTCTAGGCAGCCCTACTTGATCAGGGGGTTGGAACAGATGACATCCAGAGGTCTCTTCAACCACAGATTGTTGTCTGTGATTCTGTGAATATTCACTCATTCAGCCTATTTCTGTATTTCAGTGAAGGTTATTTCTGATAATGGCACTCTACCAGTTATGCAAGTTAGGCAATGGAAATTAGTGTTTCTGGAGAAAAAAAAAGATCTGTAAATCTGGCCTACTCTAAGACAGTGCTTATTACGTGCAGAAGAGTGCTTATTACGTGAAGTCCTGTGCTTGGACTACTGAACAGTTCTCATGTCATACCTCCTAGGCCACAGGGCTGACTGGGATATTGCAAAAAAGTTGAGCTGCATTGTTCTGAAATAGCTTGCTGTGCACTTCTGCAACTTCTGTGAGTGGTCATCCCATTACAGCTCCATAGTTATTCTTGTAAATTCTCTATCAGCAACAAAAATCCATGTGTAACAAGTATGGTAGTGTTATCATACTGATTTGTTGCTGTTTGTTTATCACCTACCCTGATAGGTTTCCAGTTTTTAGGGGAGAAACTCTTGCACTGGAAGTTTTTTACAGTGAGCAGATCCCCAGGATGTGACATAGTTTGATACATAAATTAATTTATGATTGAGATCTTCCTCTCTCTATAGATGCATAATTTGATGAGAATTTATTGAATAGAGTGTGACAGTTTGGCCATTTTGTGTCTGAAAGTTGCAAGAGGGAGGTTCTGTTATTATGCTGAATATGACCAACATGTGGGAGCTAATGCAATCTACCTTGCCACAGCTGAGGGGGAACTACTATAGGATACCCAACACAAAGGCACCCTCACCTTGACTTGATGCCTCCTCTGTGGAGTTTACTGGCTTCCTGCAATTGTTTTTGGAGGAGGAGGAAAAGCCCCATGGTTGGAGGTGTTCTCAGAGCCATTCCCAGCTTCCCTGGTAAAGCTGCCAAGCACAGTTTGACATTCGCGGTGCCACTGCTTTTCACAGGAAACACAAAAGTCAACTAGAAGGACGACAGGCTGGCAAGAGTGGAGAAACTACCCAGTATTTAGACCCAGATATGATTATGGTAATTATTAAAGGCCAATTCCCAGAAAAAATATGCATAGTTAGCATTTATCACTGCATGGAATGGTAAGATTAGGGTCTACATGTACAAATAGCTGTAACCTTGTAGGTTTTTTGCAGTGAAATTTGTTACCCTGGTGGTCTCACTTTGACAGGAATAATTTTTTTTTGCATGACAGTTTCTGGCTTCTTTTTGTTTGTCTGCTATATTTAATAGCTCCCTAATTCTACTAGATTAATAAAGGAAAGATGTATTTAAGATCTAAAATAATTCGTATTCAAAGCCTCTACATTTTCACAATTTTACCACGCTCCATCACGGTTTAGGGTCATTTCAATGTTATTCTTCTCAGCTCTATGAAATGTCACTCACAATGGGAGAACACTAGGGAATACTGCTAAGGACTTGTCTACATGGAGAAATTTATTGGCAGAATGATGCTGGTATAATATGAAAGTGGTATTTCATTGGCATTCACCATGTCACTACTGATCCAGGATATTTAAATGACATAGTAACTTTGAAAAACCTCTATTTGATTATGTTATGGAAAGCAATTGCATTTTTCTTTTGTGTGAGCCTCTTAAAATAAAAATGATTTTTACAAGGTGTTTACTGAGTTAAGTGGAAGTGCAGCAAGCAAAGTTAATTATAAAAGAGACAAGATTCTGAATATATACTACTGGTAAGAGGAAGACCAGAAAAAGTGTCAGTCCAGTTTTCAACAGTGAGGAAAATCTAACAAGGAGGAAGCTAAGAAGGGCAAAGTTTTCGGTATTTCTTTGTATTTCATGAAGGATTAAATGAGATGGCTAAAAAAATACTTGCAACTAATGCCTAAGGACTCTGGCTAGAATAAGAAAGAGATTTATATGAAAATTGAGACATTTCAAATCAGCTGGACATGTCAGGGCTGAATTTGGATAGCTTGGGAGCTGCCTGAAGGAGCTGGAGAATTAGCAGAGCTTTGGGAATCATAGAATTGTGGAATCAGTTTGGTTGGAAGAGACCTTTAAGGTCATTGAGTCCAATTGTTAGCACTGCCAGGTCACCACTAAACCATGTCCCTAAGCATCAAATCTACATGCCTTTCAAATACCTCTGACGATAGTGACACCACTTCCTTGGGCAGCATGTTCCAGTGCTTGACACCCCTTTTGGTGAAGAAAGTTTTCCTAATACCCAATCTAAACTTCTTCTCCAGTGCAAAACCTTCCCTGGCACAAAGGTTCCCCTAGCACAGAACTTCTCTTGGCATAGAAGGGCAGCTTCAGAAGAGTGGGTGATGGCAGCTTGAGGATCTATCTTTTCTTAAAAAAAGAAAGGAAGATCCCAGGAATTAGACTCATTTTAACTTTATTCTTGGACGTACATGCCAATAGATCAGCAATTTGTATCCATCTGGGTAGAAACAAAAGAAAGGCCAACAGCCAGTAGTGGTCTCATCAAGAATAAAATACATCAAGCCAAGGTAACTGAATTATGGGCAACAGGCCTTATGGATAAAGAAAGAACAATATGCAGGATAGATCTTGATTTTTAGATATCATGTCTCACATGACAGTTTCATGAGCAAATTTGGAAAACATGACCCATGGTCAGATGGGTGGATGACTAACTGGAAAACTGGCCAAAGGATACCAGACAACCCTTCACTGCCAGACTGCAAAGCTGCACTGACAATTTGGGGAATTTATCTGCAAAAATGGGGTAGATTTTGATAAATGCAAGCCTCTACACTTTGGTGGCGTAATTGACTGCAGAAATGCAAGAAAAGGAGTAAGTGTCTAGGGAACAGTTTAGCAGCAGGAGAGGTAAAGGTTGTAATGATGCATGTACATCCCCAACATTACACAAGCATAATTAAAGCTATGTATTAGCTGTTAGCATGCAGATATTCAAATAACATGGTGCTTGGCACTGGAGACCAGTGTTAGGTACTATATATTCAAGAGAGAGGAGGGACCAGAGAAGGGCAGCAGGAACAGTCATCAGCAAACACAACTTTTGGAGGAAAAATTTCAGGGTTAGACTTGTTTCTTCTTCTGAAGAAAAGAAAGTAAGGACAGACCTGTTTTATTGCACAGTAAGCATAAATGGAAGGTATGCAAGTGATCTGGGTGTCCTCCTGAGATCAGATGAGAAGTCATGGAGATGTATATCAGATACTGGGAAGAAGAGTTTTCTGCCCACAAGAGCATGTGAGCACTGGGCAGAGTCCCTGACAAGGGGTCAGGGGATGGGCTCTGAGTCTTCCAGAGTGATTTTCTTCCACTGACCATATGATACATCAACATGCTGAGGGTAATAAACCATCACTGCCTTGCATTTATTTTTTTTTTAATGACAAATATCTTCATTTTCTCCATGAAACAGGAATTACCTTAAGTGTCTTTTGCAAATGTTATGTTCTTCCACTCTGAAAATGAAATTCCTGAATTTAATTTGTATTTTTAGAAAATTTAATACTCTTTGCTTAAATGAGTAGCGTGCTAAAACATGAGCTGACTGAAGTTGCAGTTTTAATAGAAATTGTTAGTTTTTGCTACTAAACTGGGATTGAAACTTCTTTTGCTAGATCAAATTCTCTTCTCTGTGTGTATGTTAATAAACTGGTTTGAAACAGTTTTATTAATCTCCAAAATAGCTTAATTAAGTGTTTCTGGGATAACAGAAGAAAATTGAAAATATCTGTTCTCAGTCACACATCATGTTTATTGTATTAAGCTAGCTTCTTTAATTTGTGCTTTTACGTGACATTTTAAAATGTCAATTTGCCATTAAGATAATATAATAATTAAAATATGCATTCGTGCTCTGACCATGTAAATATATAATACAATAAGTAAATATTTGCATTTAAATGAAATTCAAATAAACACAAAGCAAAATTTTTATATTCCAAATTGCATTCTTATATCAAAATGCTGATTTTTTTAAAGAGGAAATTTCACTGAAGTGGCTGTGATTTCATGCAGCTATTTGCAGTCAAAACAACCTTTTCTTAAGCCATAAATTTTCTGACCATTTCTGCTTCTAGTGGAAGTGAGTCATATGTATCGAGAGTTAGCCTTTTGTACCTTCTAATAACAAAACCTGCATTTTAATCATATCCTTTGTATTCTTGCATTGATTAACTGGATATATACTGTACTTAGTAAGCATTAAATGACTGTTTCCATTTATTTTGTAGCTTCCTGGAATTGCTGAAGAATGCATTTGTACAGACTGACTTTTAAACTTTTTTTATTTTAATGTTTATACTGACTAATAAGCTTATTTTTAAAATACTGTCTGGGCACAGTTTCATAAAGGAAGAGCTATATTAAATTAGGCTGTTTGTATATTTTTGTCATCTCCGTATGTATATATGTATGCATGTGTTTGCAAATACTCAGGAAAAGATAGCTCTTTTTAGCACTTCTATCTGAAATAGAAAAAAAAAACCAAGAAAAATTATTCTGCAGGGAGCAGAAGGACCCTGAATCCAGCAGTTAAATCTTACTCACTGAATAGTATCTCAATACCTTGTCTGTGGTGGAAAGGTCTTCCTGAAAAAAATACAGATGTTCAACATTCAGTAGGAATATATTTTCTCACAGTACCGGCTCTTGCTGCTTGGGTTTGTCAAGGAAATTAAGAGCTGAGATGGTGATAGGATCTGATAGAGGGAGAGAAGAAGGCCTGAGTGTCTGGGAGTTTGTTAGAAAATACCTTTCTTTTCTGCTGGCACGATCTATGTGTCCTCAGATCACCAGTCCTGAATGAGAAAGGGTAAAGCAGAGCCAGGAGCACCATTTCATTGCAGCTGGTTTCTGAATTGATTTACAATGAAACATGTCAATTGCTTGCAAGAAATGTTAGCATATTTAATACTGATTAATTCCACTAAGGACCTTTTCCAGGAGTCGTTACACAAGCCACCTCCCCACTGACTCAATCTGCAGA
This sequence comes from Brachypteracias leptosomus, assembly GCA_013401335.1. Taxonomy (NCBI): domain Eukaryota; kingdom Metazoa; phylum Chordata; class Aves; order Coraciiformes; family Brachypteraciidae; genus Brachypteracias; species Brachypteracias leptosomus. The sequence goes on from VYZX01000504.1 coordinate 84,347, forward strand.
ATCAAGTCCGGGGTATGGTCTGCGTGACACTGTTTTTTGTCTGGTCTCCCAGTGAAATGTCAGTGAATTTTAATAAAGTCATAGTAAGTAAGAAGTTAAATCTGCAGTTATGGGGCCTAGAATAAATTGTTTCAAAATCAGAGCTGTCTCAGTAACTTCAAGAGGACTAGGCTTCTTAAATAGAAAAAAAAAAGTATCCAATATTCTGCTTCTTTTGCAGTTTAGGGCTCTGCTCAAAGGCATGACAAACAATCTTTGCCAGGAGACCTCTCAGGACCTCTGACTTTCTATTCCGTTTAAGTCCTTCAGTGGAAACCCTCAGGACGCACGTTTTGTGCTCTCTCAATCACGGGCTCCCAGGAACAACATTATGTAGACGATGTCCTGAACAATGTTAGAAGCAGTATGCAAAAATGATGTGATTCAGCTTATTTGGGCGAGGAAAAATACTGCAAAGTTACTGAGCGGTGGTGTTATAGAGTGATAACTCGGTGAAATTGAAGCATTTAATCCATGAAGGATAATTAATAGCACCACTGGATACTGATTCTTGTTTTTCTCGTAGTTCCAGATGGATTATACTTTGAAGGGCAGCAGGCATTTAAACAATGTAGATCAGCACTACACATCACTAAAATCTAAGCCTTAGACTGGGAAAAATCTCCTGAATAAACTTAATCGTTGTTGTTATTATTAATGCTGGGAGCTAGATCTGTATTTAACAATCCCAAACTTTAATATTAATTTTGTCTTAAACAACCATTTATATTCTCACCTTATATTCTCTCTTAGGTTTGACCAATTCAAGGAAGTGCTATAATACTTATCATATATATCTCTTATGGATTCACTTTTTAAATAAAGAACACTGCACATAACTATTCACAAAGCTTTTTCTGAAGGTTTAAATAATGAATGAAGAATGACAATTATTTTCCAGGTACTTTTTATTTCTTCTAAAAAGGTTTATAAAACAACCCCAGCTCCTCAAAATCGTTTGTTTTCTGTGCATGCCACGTATTAGAGAGGCAATTGCAGTGTTTCAGTGGTAGGAGTTGTTGTCCAGCTGAGAACTTCAAGATCTTGCAAGGGCAATGGACAGCAAAGCCCTGCAAGGTCTGGAAGGGAGATCTGTGACTTGACCTTCACTTTTTATAAGGTGTCATGATGGAATAATGGAATAATTCAGGTTGAAAGGGACCTTGGGAGGTCATTTAGTCCAGCCCTGACTGAAACATGGAAAGATTTGAGACAGCAACCTATCTTCAAGCAAATGTAAGAGTGAGGCCCCGTGCCCCACATTTCATTGCCTACAACATCAGATTATTATCAGCACCCTGGATGAGCGTTCTGGAAAGTGGATGATTCACACCGAGATCTCCAGACTCATTGTAATTACTAACAGGGTGCTGAGCAGCCACTGTAACTTTTTAATTGCTAGTGCCACAAGTCTGTCTCATTTTGGGTGGTAAAAGACTCCTTTAAACTGCACAAATCCCCTGTGAACAGGGCACCCTTATGCTTCCTTATTTTTGAAAAGGCTCCTGACACCTAGCATGCAGACTTGGAGTCCTGTTGCTTTGCCTCGCTTCTCGCTCAGCATCTTTGTGGTGCACATGTCAGAGATGCTGAAAAGCCTTTCCCAGCCCTGCTGCATATTTCATTTGTATGTATATGGTCCCCTCCATGGTCTTTTCCAGAGATGGACATTGTATCCAGGACTGTGGAAACTAGATAGTTAGTGATTCCTACCAGATATTTCCCCTTAGGCATCCAGGGCTATGCTACTCTTTTCTGCAATACTACCACTGTGAGAGCTTCTGTAGAAACACTTGTCTTCGAAGGATCTAAATGCTTTCTGAGACCCTATGGTCCCAGACAGAACCTGCTCTCCAGTCCCCAGTGTATTACCTGAATTATGCAGCATTCAGCTATCTTAAAATGCACGTTGCTGGCTTGTGACTATCCATCTAGGCAACTCCTGTCAGCCTGTAATAATAAGCTACTCTCCTTGTTTACCACTCCACCAATCTTTGTGTCATCAGTGAGTTTTACAAAATTTAATTTTGTCATCTGGAATGCTGATAAAAATTGAAATGGGCGCCTGCCTGTGAGCCCTTTCTTGTACCAGTGACCCTCCTTCATATTTCCCTGCAAACACCAGTGTTTAAGCCCAGTTATTAATACCTGATACCTGCTCTCCTTGTCGTGGGTTCTTTCTAAAGGAGTTCAAGGTGCAGCTTTAAAGCAAAGGCAAAGCAAAGATGTTTAGATTCTGAACTGCAAATAGGAAGTAGCCAAAGTTACAGAAACAAATATTTTTTAAGCTGCAGAAGTGGAAATGTCTCTTTGTTGTACTCACCTGTGCTCAGTATTCTGTTCGGCTCCTTTTATGTCTGGTAGTATCCCTAAAGCTGCACAGTAAATTCATTTTAATGATGGCTTGAAGTGTTTGATATCATCTAATGTTTTATGAGAAACACCCAGACCAGAATACAAGTCTTGGCAGGTGGAAAGGAAAGGAAAGGAAAGCTTTTAAGTTCAGTTTTTCAGATTTCTTTGGAAACATTTCTCTTAAAGATGCACATTGTGGCTTAAGGTTTTAAATCCGCAGCACCTAGCTTCAAGGGACTCTTGATGTTTGCCAGAGTACCCTCATCACTGTCTAAGCTATTTCTTCTGGTCTCCCTGTAATGCCAAGGAGACAGGAATACAGAGTACTTTTGTTTCCAAGGGTAGATGTATGCTTACTCAGGTTGGTGTCTGTGGCATAAGAGTGCCTTGTAGGGACTGGTTGGATTTCATTCAGTGGCGTGTCTCCCTGGGGAGGCAGAGTACACTTCCCAGGCTCTCCTCACTGTTTGGATAGGAGTAATCTGAATTTCAATAGGGCATTAACTGCAGGATGGGTGAGACCCCTCTGAGGAGAGACAGTCCAAGATTTGATGAAAATCTGCAGGTATTACAGAGTGTGTGTCCCTGGATGAGATGTGGAATCCTCACACCTACAGCTTGCATCACTTCTGCAGCCCCTTCCCCAGCCCTATGGATGCAGCATCTCAGGGTAGGAGTTAGGCTCAGGGAAAGCACCCATCCTTATGGCCTCTGTACACTTCCCAGTCTCCAAGGTCCTTTCCAACCCTGACAATTCTATGATTCTATGATTTTATGTATTCCTTCTTGCAGCCAGCAAGGGGAATTCTCCTAGAGAGAGGAGGCAAGGCCCTTCTGCCACCCAGCTGTGCAGGCAGGGATGGGGCAGTGGAGCTAAACGACTCTCCCAGGGGTCCTGGCATATACCCATGTGCCACAGGGTCCCATCCCCGCCTCTGTCACACTGACTGGACCAGGAGACCTCATATACCAAAAGGCTCCTGGCTTGTAGGTATAGTGCTTTTTCCTGCCCTGGGTTAGCACCACAGTATTACTTGAATTCAGTATTGCCCAGAAATGTAGCTTTCTTTAATGTCTGTTTCACTGGTGGGAATGTTCCCTTTTGTCCTTTATCGTGTTATTTTGTTGCATTTTTCTGAGCATCCCTGCCCCTTTCAGAGCACATTTTCTCCAGAGGGTGAACTGAGCCTCCTTGGAAGCCCATTTTTGCTCAACACTTCTAGCTGTTCCCTGCATTCCCCACACTTCCTACCTGCACCCAAGAGCAAAGCTCAGCTGAAGCCACATGCTGCTGTACCCCTTGGTCACCCAAAAAATGGTGAAGCCGTGGTATTGGCTGAGCAGAATCTGCCGTACTGAAGACGAAAACCCAGAAAAACCCAACAGCTTTCCCTGGATCCTTGCTTGTCAGAGGAGGAATGGAGGTGCAAGAAGTGCTGGTGTGCTGACCAGGAGGTGTGTGAGCTGCAAAGGAGCTGAACCCTGCACCTCTGTCCCATGCAGGGGGATGCGTGTGTGCAGTCGTCCTGTAAACCAAGCTCTGATAATGCAGAGCTAACACAATTTATGGGGTTTCAGTGATGAGCTGCGTTTGGTCTAAAATGTAAATTCAGAAGATGGAGAGGGGGGAAACATATACATACATATATATATATGCACATATATATGTATTTTTTTTGGCTCGCACTCTTGCTTATCTCAAGCCAGTTAAAAAAAAATAAAAAAAAATCCCCAAGTTTCTATTGGACTTTGGATGAAGCAGGGACAGTATATTTTCCCTGTCTCTCCTGAAGCATCACACCCCACTTTGGGAACTTCATTTATATGCACATCATATGCAATCTGACTGACTCCTACTGTACCTTTGAACAGATCCAATCAGATACCCATATGCATGTAAATGAGGCTCCCAGAGCTGCGCTCTCCGCGCCGAGGAAGAGGAGTTAAAGAGCAGTCTCTTCTTGAAACTTGTTACGGTGACAATCTCATCCTGCAAAACACAATAAAGCCTTCTCCATCCCCCCAGCCCTGCTCCCCAGCCTTTCGCTTTTCTCTCTGCCACGCACATCAGGAGAATGCCCTGTAACTCACTTTTCCAGGCTGAGGTAATTTATTTAAATGTGGATTATTTGGAAAAAAAATGGGAAGGGATACAGGGTTTGATTTTAATCCCTGCTAACACAGAGGAAAGAATGCTCGTGTCACAACTCAGTGAGTGTAAAAATTAAAAAAGGCTGAGACTATTGTTTGAAAACAGGCAAAATAATTAAAATTATTATGGAATAATCACATATCACACAACAACCTCCCACTCTTCTGAGCAACAATCCAAAACAGCTCCTCCAAAGCAGGCCCAGGGGCAGAGGTTCTGTATATCATTCAAAGACCATCTGTCATTCAATTCCTGTAGCCCCTTTCCACTATTCTAAGGGCAGGCTGAAATTTAGTCCTGGCATTTCTTTTTCCATTTGCTAACAAACAGCAGTGATGGCAGATAAATATGGCAAACAATAGGCGTTTGTAATGAACTGGAAAGGGATATGGATTTTTGGAACCAGCACCAAGAAGTTCCTGGTCCCGCATGATGCTCTAGGGACCTCCAAAGCCTGGTTCTGCCATGTGGCTGCACAGACAGACATCTGCAGGCTGCGTTAGGCTTTCAAGAATTCAGCCAACCTGCTAAGGGGCTGATTTAAATAAGATACATTTTTTTTCTTTTTTTTCTCTTTTTTTTTTTTAAAAAAAAAGAAAAAAAGAGGGAAGACTGAAAGCTAATTCCATTCCAGGGTAGGATAAAAAGGGACACAAAAGGATCATGGATACACAGCACAAGCGACGCAAAGAGCCCCCTGTTCTAATAGTAGTATTATTTGTTTAAAAATTCTCTGCTTTTCTTAACTCATTCAGCATTTCATATTGATTCTCATAAGGAAAAGCAGCAACAGATCCTGCTTTCACGCTGCTCTTTGGGAACTCATGCCTGTTAATGCTGTTTAAGCCAATGCTCATTTTATCTTTATTTATTGTTTGGAGACTAAAAATGAAGTGTGATTGTGCAGAGCTGAAGCTGAATGACAGAATTGCTGCTGCACATCCCTTGAATCAATACCATTTCTTTTCACAAATTAACTCAGGGAAGTACCTAGTTGCTGGGATCGGAGAGATGCTAAAATGCTGCTGGAGAGGAGGGGGATGCAGGGATGTGGTGCCCAGCCCACACCTTCTGGTACTACTCTCCCCTTGCCTCTGCCCTATCTCTGAGCAGCCACCTGGGCAACAGGAATGCCTGGAGTGACCCCATACCTCCTCATGTGCCAGAAATGGAGATGGAAGGAGAAATGCTCTGTTAAAAATTGCTGAAGGTTTTTTTGAGGTTCATGAGATATGAGGACTCATCCTTCAGCACCCACACTAGCAACAAGGAGTCTTGTTTTTTATTAGTTGCTTGGTTTGTGAGCAAGCCATGAAAAGTGTTGTGTGGCCCTACTTTGAGAGCACAGACTCTGAGATTAAGGTAGGCCATAGCCCAAAAGGGTTTTGCACCATGTCTGGAAAAGCTCCACTTCTCTCTTAAGGGAGTTACCAGGAAACCTGTAATACATACCATCAGGCAGAGACTGGGACATGGTGGCCTGTGTCCCCGTCATCTTGATGCTTGGCAGTGGCATCACGTCCTATCTAGGAATCAAATGGCGTTCCAGAAACACAACTGGCACAAAGTACTGTAGTCCACAGCAAGGGTTCCTGAGGCATGGGCAAAGGTGAGCTGTGCTGGGTGGTTTGGTGGAGGAGGAGAGGGCAGTGCTTTGGTCAGTCTGGATGGTCTCCTGCATCACTGCCTACTCCAAGTATGGGAGCCAGGGAAAGGGGAGCCCAACCTGACTTCCCACACACCCCAGCACCACAGAAAGGAAAGGTCAAGCAAGGATTTGGCCACTAGCAGCCTCTACTGGTTGGTCTTTCCACCTGTGCCTGGGGCTGGTCCAGCTGTACCCAGTAAAACCCTCCAGTGAAGGATCAGCTGCCTGAGCTGGCTCTGCCTTAACTGCAGATAGAAGTCAAGAGCCAGCCACAGCAGTCTGTCCTAGCTTGGGTGAGCAGAAAAGACTTGCAAATGAAGGAGTTTTTGCAATTATCATTTTCTTGCTCACATACAGCCCCCAAAATGAGCCAAGCTTTCGCCTACATACTGAGCAGGGATAGTGCAACTCCTTTGATGCTGCCTCTGTTTTTAGAAGTTGGGAAGTCTTGGAATTGGAAATGGTAGAGGGAGAGCATATATTTACGCTGATAAAATCTGAATCTAATATAAAACTAGACTAGAGTTTCTAGCTTTAATATAGACCTTACACAACCCTCATAAAGGCTTTCTTTTGGTGTCTCTAACTATAAAGTATGGATAATTCTTAACAACAGGTGTGCTATCAGGACTAATTAATTAATGTAATGTAATTAATGAGAACTTGAAAGCAAGGTGACATGAAATGCAAACTAGCACTACAGCAATCAGTCACTTTTTCCAAGTTGATTGTCTTTGCTAGAAATAAAATGCCCCTTTAGAAGAGCTTGTAGCTGCTTGTTTCAAAGTGGAAAATGATAAGCAGCATGTGTGAAACAATATGCTCTTAATACTGCACTTTGTTAAGAACTGATGACTTTGTTAGATGGTTTGCAGACAATTGAGAGAGGACGCTGACCTCCAGAGCTTTCTATATTGCTTCTTTTAAGCTTTTGCCCAGGCCAAGTTAAAGCAAAGACTCAATGTTTCTCAGAGCTGAGACATGAGTGGCATATAGCTGACTGGAAAAGAATTTTTTTAAAGCTGAATTTTACTGAATACTTCTTCCTACAGATGCTCTAGCCACAAACTCTCTTCTACGGATGTTAGACAGTCAGATCCTGAGAGAAGTCCTTTCTCCAAAGGATAAGGCTTTGTATTTCTGTCAAGAAATGCTGTATGCTGGGGAAAAAGCTTTTGACACCATAAGAAAAGGTCACGTTAGAAGTTTGGATTAGAAATCATGACAGGAACCATGGAGGCTGTTGAAGGCAAGACTATTTAGATGGTGGGAGTCCAGATGAACCTAGGTGCAGCGTGGAGCAATGTGGAGCAATGTGCCAGTGGAACTGTCAGATGGACTTTCAACCACTTCCCATGGAGGGTTTCCTAGTTGTCATTTTACAAAAATATGTAGGTGTGACCATGGCTTCTCAGCAAAAGAGGAAGAGGCCATCTACAAAGAAAGCACAGGACTGGTCTGTGTCTTCTCACAAGTCAGCCCTGAGACTTGTTGGTTTTCATGTAGAAAACCTTGTAGATACCTGGTTGTAGACAGCAATGTATTTAGGTACTGGACATGGTATAAGCAGACCGATAAACCAACTTGTTTTTCCTAAGCTCTTATACTACTTTAAGAGAATAACAATGAGTTATTGCTACTTACCTATGCTAAATGAGCCAGAGATGAAACTTCAGGCTTCCTCCCCAGTCCCCTGGGCCATCTAGATACCTCATGATCATTTTCAAAGGGTATAATTTACATGAGATTTTTCCTGCCTTGTGAGCCATAAATTTATAGGGAGCCCCTCTGAAAGACTTACTGCTTTTGTGAGGCCTCAGATGAAGTCAATCAAGCCAACTAATATAAAAGCCAAACTCCCAATTAATTCCATCCCTGAGGACCGTGTTGTTTGCTGTTAGATTGCAAGGTCTACGGGGCACGGGCTATCTCTTTTCCAGGTGGAGAGGGCCCATGTTGGATGGGGGGCATTTTTCAGTCCACGGTTTAAGCAGTGTATGTACCCTCTAAGGAGGTGAACGTCTCTCAGTGGTGTGAGCATGCCAGGCAAGCCCTCAGCAAACGATAAATAAATAGCTGAGGGGTTCATTTCCTTTTCTCCTCACTTGCTACCCTCTCTACTTGCTACATTCAATTAGTTTTGGTAGCTGCATAATAAACCAAAGTTGTATATTTCAGTGTTCCCAGACCAGATTAGAGAGGATTAAGCATTAAGGGGTGGCAGCTGGTCAGTTTACTGCACATTTTTGATGTGGAAATGTTTCTAAACCAAAAAAATGAAAGGTGGGAGGTGGTAGCAAACTCAGACTCTTGCATCTGCTCCCAAGAAAGCTAGTGCCTCTGTGGGGAGGGGGAAAAGGGCAGGGAGGAGGGAGGATGGGGCAAATTCCTGGAGCCGGTGTAGGAAAAAAGGCTGGGTTGAGGCATTCAAGGAAGAGCTAAAACTGAGATAGTTAATGTCAGTGGCCGCGGGAGGCCCTGGTGAGCACAAGGGCTGTCAAAATATTGGCACTGAGTCTTGTGCTTGCGGCAGTGTCAGGGATGGCAGTGGCAGGGTGCCCTTCCCCAGATTCTTGCTGCCAGGACGGGATGCTCAGCCTCCAAGCTCACCCACTCTCTGACCCCTCATTGGAGGCTGGCCACAAGAGTGTCAATTAGTGCTAATTGTGAGGGGTTTTGTTTGTCATGTGGCCACCTGTCCACCAGGAGCTGGGCTGAGACCCCCGGCAGACCCTAATGAGCAGCTGTCAGCCCCTAGCCATGCTCACGCTCTCATGCCCAGGGCTGCATCTGAACATATCTCAAGGTGAAGTTATACAGACCTGGTTCCCAGGAAAAATCTATGTCATCCTCGTCATGTTTTAAGTGTAACCTATATTTTAAGAGAACATAAATGTGACTTTTTTTTTTTCTTTTGGCTAATTAAATTACACCCACCTCTGTAATTCCAAGATGTGTATTAAAGAGTGTAATTAAATGAAAGCTCAAGTCACTAATTAGAACAATTCTTGAAGGGATACATTCTCCAGTGACACCTGTGTAACCTCTATATGTGAATGATATGCATCTTGGCATTGCAAAATACATGCTAACCCTTATGCAAGATTTTTGTATAAAAGAAAGGAAGAAAATTTCTGAGGTCAATCTGATTTTACTGCCGTGGTCTTTGCTGAAAGGCTTCATCTGGCAGTGTATCTTCTGAACCATCCCAGCAGAGAGACAGACATTGATGTGTGGATTTAGGGTTAATGTTAGTATGGGAAACCTTGATATAAAATCCTGCTATGTGCCAAGGAGGACCAAGGGGATGGATTTATCGCTGCAGCTCCAGGTATGGTAATTCCTAGAACTCCTTCTCCCCGCCTCTTTCCTGTGAGGCTCTACTGCCTTTATATCTCCTCCTAGTTTTGCAAACATCCTTGAAATTGTTTTAAAAAACAGTTCTATAATCAAAATGTCTCTGCTTGTGTGTATGTGTGTACATATAAGCAAGGTTCCCTGATGCTCAGTGTAAAGCTCCTGTTTCAGAGAAAAGCCACAGCAAAAGTCTTTGGCTGTGGCTGGGCTCAGGGACTGTCAGAATAATCCTGAGGTTTTCTATAATTGCTAAAGTTAAGGACATCTGAAACTCCTACCTAGTGATTTCCAACTCCTGCTTCACAGCCATGTGTGTGAGGGGGAGTGCTGGTGGACACTACTCCTTTTGCCCCACTTTCTTGTTGCTTCTGGTGCACTAAGGAGCTGAATGTACATGAAAGGGGAGGCAGAAGCTGGCCTGTAGTTCCCTCATGAAATTTTAGGGCATGTCTGGCAATGCTGTTCCAGAAATGAGAAGGAAACTTCTGACAGTCAAATGAGGTAGAAATATCTGTGGATGAGCGTGGACCAGACACTGACCTGACAGTCTCAGACACCAGCAATCTATCACCTTGGCAGAGGCAGTGATGACACACTGAAACTCAGTGTACAGACAGGGGATACTGGTTGCATTTGTTATGCAGGGCTGCCATCTCACTAGGACCATGTTCAGAGGGAAAGAAAAAGCATCTCTCTGCCTTTGCTTTCTTCCAACAGCATGCCAAGAATAGCTCTGCAGGACTGAACAGGGGAAAGCTGATTACACCTTTTGATTGATGGTGCCTTGCACATTTAGAGAGGTTTCATACAGGAGCCTGATTTACTTGTGTTTCAGTTCTAGAGAAGGGCCCAGAGCAAAGCCCTTGACTCAAACACCTCAAGCTTTTTGGAAATTTGGAAGGGGATCTGAATTTTCACCTACAAACTGCCTTGTAACAATTTTTCCGTTAACTGTGAATCTACTCCCTGCTTCTATTTCTTGCTCCCTAAGGCCCCTTCTTAACAAACTGTCTCCAGAGTAATTCAGGATGCTGGGGCCATTGATCACCGTGTAAATCTCACCTGGCTGAGCATGGCCCTGCCCTGTGCAACGGGCAATGTTGGGATTGTGGCCATGTCCTCCACTTGGCATGGACAAACTTTGTCCATGGATGATCTCTCTTACCTGCAAGAGCTCACAGCAAACATTGATGAGAGGACTAGGGTTCCAATTGTTTTCTGGATTTGTTATTTATAAAGTGTCCTTGCCTTTTCTTTACTATAAAGCCTCAGGTGATTCCAAATGCCACAGATTGGAGACACTTTGTAATAGCAGAGAGTCCTTAAAATAGAGGAAGAATTACATGCAAACACACAAAATTAAGTGTAGAATTATATATTTGAGTATATAGATCAAAAATATTGGAGTGAAGTCGGCTGCATCATTTACAGGTATATTTTATATCTAATTATTTAAATTAACCCTCTTATACGTAATGCTTACTGTAACTGGCTGGCTGAAACACTTTTTTTGTCCAGCTTGTGCATGGAACCAAGTATTGAAATGAGTATGGGAAAATAATGGTAAATAGTAAAATGTGATTAAGAAAGGGTTAAAGTGTGTGCAGACTTAATTATCATAGTTGCTACCTTTGTCCAGCAAAATAAATGCAAGCCTAATGGTAATAATAGTAACATTTGTGCAGTAATGTGTATAGCTGGATGCAAGTGTTTTTACAAAATACTCCCCATATGAATACAATGAGACTAGATTGCAAACCCTTTACAAATGCTGTAAGGCTGATGAGATATCTATTCACTGTGTACTTCCTGTCCTTTTACTGTGGTGACTTTTTCACTTTCCTTGCCGAACCTGTAAAAGCATCAATCCCCCACTCTCTTCGTAGCCCCAGCTATCTGCATTTTTTTGTGTTTGTTGGCACTTGCAACTCTAAAATGTGAGGGAAGAGGCTATACTTTTATGTATACTTAGATTTTTAGAAGCAAAAGCTAATGGGAATTTTTAATGAGAACAGGTTTTTATCCGTTTTGCAAACGAAATTTATTGAGTTTAGTGACCCACTTTTCTCCAACACTGCCAAGCATCCACATTTGAAGCTGATGGAAACCATGGTTGCTCAGAGACCTCAGATAAGCAGCCAAAATGTAATGTGGACTGAAATTCTTCTAGTTTTATTATGGGGATGCTAACTTATTCCCAAATTTAAATCTCTATGAGCTAAAGCAAAGTCTAAGAAAGAAAATATGTTAGATCCAGTTTAGGTGAGAACCTGGAAGGCTGATAGAAAAGCTGCCTCCAGTAAGATGGGAGATAATCAGAGCCTGATTCAGCCCACTGTTGAAAGAAAATTATGGAAAGGAAAATATATCTAGAAATCCAAACCCTTCATCTACAGTATTTCATCAGTAATATGGCCCTGACCTAAGTGGCTGGGAGGTCCAGGCATTGGCTGGGACATGGCTGCTCCAGGGGCAACAAAAGCACTGAAGAAAAAGAGAGTTCCTGCCCTGGACTGTGGCATATAGAAAAAGGGTTAGGAGACATATATGTACAGATAGATGTAGAACTGAAGGATCAGCAACACTGATCGCCAAGAAAAACAGTGGTGCCAGGGAAGGTGAAGGAAATCAGGTTTTGTTGTTTTTGAAGTGGACATGAAAGAATGAAAGCAAAACCATTGGTGCCACACCATGCAGAGATCGCCTTTCACCTCCTGCACCAACATTCTCAGAAGCCAAGTAGATCTGGGCAGGATTGAGAGAGGATTACAGGTCATTTGTCTATCGATGTCATTTGTGACAACACCTAAGGGTAATGCTGCCAAGGAACAAGGAGACAGTTGTGGGCAAAGATTTTGGGAAATTTGTCCAGTGAGAGGAGCAGTAGGAGGATGGAGGAGGAAAATGAGCCACCAAACTCAGGGGGTGCTGACTGTAGTCATGGGAGTAGGACACAGACTCTCTGAAAGTTTGATCACTCACGTCAAAGGAACTGGATAGACCAAAGAAGTTGAGAATAGAAAACAGATCTTGTAAATGTAGCTGTTGCAAAAATACTTCAAGTAAGAGGGGAAGCAAGGCTTTATTGCACTCCTCTACACTGTAAAGTGCTCCTTTTCCAAATCTGTGTGCTTTCACATGACTTACTGAAGTGCTGGGGCCTGGGCTGTGGGCCCCAAGTTGGAGTTGACCTGTGGATGAGTCACAACCCAGCAGTATGTTTTGTTCCCCAAGTGGTTTGAGGCCCCAGAGGCAGAACCTGGCCCACCTGTGTGAGGTCCCACCTTCCCCCAGGTGATCATGGTTGGGGTGATGAGCGAGGCCAGAACTATATCAACCAGGAACTGATCAGTTTAGAGGGAGCTTCTGTGGGGGCCAGTTGGAAGAGCTGTCTGTTGGAGGCAGCTTGCTGAGCTCTCTCTTGGTTGTGTGTTTCCCCTTTGGCTATTGTGATGGGTGATTCAAGACACAGAAGAGCAAAAAGATGAAATGAAGAATTTGGCAATGAAGAGAATGAAGATAGGCTGAGGGTGTGCTGTCGAGTTTGGTGTTGGCCTGCAAAATCAGAGAATTAGTAGCACAAAATTGTTGTAGTCAGCAGGATTGTTTGAAGAAGGAGAGAGCTAGAAAAACACATCCTTTAGGTTCTCTTTTATAACCAAAACATTGCACAGCTAAACAGTTTCTTAAGCAAGGTGGGCCCAATTTTTCCCATTCCCACACTATGCAGAAGTTGCTGAAATCAGTGAGAAGTGAAGGTATTTGTCTGAAGGCAGACTGGGGCTTCTAGCTCCAGAGTAAGAAGTGTTGATTAGTCGTCTTTGTTTGAAAGCCAAGCTCAAGTAGCATAGTTTTGTCTTGTCTTTTTCCATCTTCCCTTCCTTGGGTTCATGTCCTGCTTCTAAAAGTGAACTGTTGAAAATTTTTAAACACTTGATATAGTATCAAGGGAAGAATAGTGTTGTTGATGGAAAAGAAACAGTAATAAAAAAAGAATCCTTTTTTTTTCTACTGAACTGAAAAATATATAAAAGCCTAGCCCTGGTGCAACACACTGTTATTCAGAGTGTTTTCTGCTGTGAGATGACAAGTGGGGGGTGAGGATGGAGTTTCAGCTAATTCCATGAAACTATGCTGATTATCTGAGGTGTCAGATGTATATGTGTCAAGGAGCATTTGAATCTTGGCTTGTTGTCAGATCATTTTTTAAATCAGGGTGCCTGGGGCCCTTCTCATCAGCAAAAACAGGATATAAGCTTTCCCCCCTTGAAGATGATTATCAGTTTTAGAAGAAGTACATTTGTGTACTTTCAGAAGTCTGCTTGAAATGTAACCAGGCAACTCATTTGGGGAAGGAGACAAATGTCAGTCCAAACTCAAGGCTGAACTGTAATGCAGGCTTTATAAATTTTGCCTTTGAAAGTAAAGACAGTGGGTCAGCTTTTGGGGCCAGGGAAGCTGGTGAAAACTAGATTCACTGCCTACATTTGCAGTACACAAAAGGTAGTAGATATAACTCTGCTGCCTAGGAGAGGTGAAAGTTAAAGTGGTAAGTAGTCTGCTTGAGCCAATATTTCCTTGCAGGATTCTGCAAGCTGCATTTTTGGTAGATTATGCTTTCCCGTCTCTTGATGTACAACTTAGACTCTTGTAGTTTCAGATGGCCAAATTGTGGAGGGCATAAACTCAAAGTGAGTTTAAAGGTCTGATTCTTGACTGTGCTGAGACCCTGGTATATACTTTTGATGACCACATTAGCCATGATTACAAGGACACTGCTTCTTGCTGTGCTCACTTTATGACTCTTATTGCAAATGGTCTCCATAACTGCCAGCTCATGCAGGCCTGAGAACCCTCTCCAAAATGCTCAGCCCTGTGCAGAGGGGGGAAGTGTACCTGATGCCATTTGGAAGTGCTCTGCACTAATTTCCCACAGGCAAATGACAATGCACTGGTCCAAGCTCTCAGAAGATGTTGCAGACTGTTGCAGGCAGGGACCGGTGGCTCATGCTATCTGCAAAGAGCATTTTTTCCTTGATTTGATTTACCTGTGAATTTGCCCAAAGGTGACTCTTGAAAGTTCTTTTCCTTGTTAAAAAGCTTCTGCGTGGCAAAGTAGTATTTTAGACACTTCTCCAGGTGCTTGGACCCAATTTCTTCAAGTTAATAAAATCTGCCCAGAAACCGGTATCTCTGAAAGGCTGCAGCATCTCACTACTAATGCACTTATAGCAGGTGACATAAACCTGTCCATCCCTTGTGCATGTGTCCTTCCCCAACTCAACTCATGCAGACCGTGGAGCATTGCTTTACTACTGACAAACCAAGGTGCTACCTTCAAACCTTGTCCTAAGGAGTGTATAGGGGGGTGCTGCTGCCACTCTTAAAAGTGCAGATTTGTCATTTTGATTATGTCCCTGACTACCACCCTCCATCTGGGAGTTGTTGGATACAGAGAGGCTTCTGTTACAGCCACTGTAAAAGTGTATTTCAAGATCTGACCTTGGAGGAGGTTGTATTGGAAGGAAGACACAAACCTGTGCAGGGAGCCCCAAAGGCAGAATTGTTCCCCTGTCCTCTTAGGGGTTGTGCTGCCCACGCACTGCCCACATACTGTTAAGAATGAACACAAGGGTAAAGGGTCCTCTCCTATGGTCTGCATCCTTCCGTGCTGCACAGGTTTGTTGTCTTGTTTTATACAGTAGCCACCTTTCCTTTGACTTGTCTTGCGTTGTTAGTATGTCTTTGTACGGAAACTGTCAGCTTTTCTTTTAAATGCTTTTGAGTACTGAAGATCATTCCCTATTTTAAGTTTTTTTGCTTGTTAGAGCAACTTTCTTACATTTTCTGCTCCCTCAAGGTCTCCTATTTACAGACAATCTGTCTCTGGAATGATTCAGGATGCTGAAGCAGTTCATCACTGTATAAATCTTCACAGTATATGCAGTAAACATGTATGACTCTAAAACTACATTGTCCTGGCACTGCAGATTATTCCTTATTACAAAATCGATGTTTAGAAAACATTAGACCTTTTCATTTTGGTACTGGATGAAAACATCAAAACTAGTTGTTTAAAATATGACATTTTCTGAATTTATTGTTCGTGCAGCTTACCACGCTGATAGGCTTGGAGATGGATATCTTTTGTATCTTGTCAGAACAGGAATTAAACCAGCAATGAAATTTTGAATTTTTCCACAGCAATACAGCCTCCAGACTTCTCCACGAGGGTGGAACCAGACCAGAATGAAGGGCAACATTGTGAGAGCCAGCAGCAATCGCAACCTGTCCTGAGGCAGATGCAACAGGGAGAACAATAGGAGCAGGCTGTGTCCGACAGCCATGGGACCCATCTTCTCTTGTGGTCACTGAAATATGTGGCTTGATTTTCTTCGCCACAAGGCTCAATCGCTACCTCCCTGGTCTTTTCCCAGATGAGAGCACCCATGACACAGACCAGTCTCGCTCGCTCTTTCAGTCTCCTTCTCTGGAGAGAACTTCAACCATTAGGTTAAATATTATGTGAAAATGAAGAAGGTACTAAAATTCCTGATTCACTTTACAATGATTATTGAAAGAATACCTAGGTTACCTTTGCTTCTATGATCTAGCGGTAACAATCTCTTATCACTTCAGCTGGCCACACAAAAAGTCTCATTAAATAATTGGTCAAATGCAGAAAACTCAAGTCCTGTGGCATGGAAAAGACTGTGGAAATGTTTTGCATGGCCACATACCCTTTAGCACTGATTTCTTGCATTTAACTCTGTCAGGGTCATTTATAAAAGTACCCCTGTGTAACACCTCTGAGGAATATGCCCTGAGATGACTCCACAGTCTTTCCCTTAGAGGAGTGGGAGTAAAACTTCTATCCACTAAAGGGAAAATACAGTGATCAGTGGTAAGCAAAAGCAATATGAGTGGCTTATTCTTTGTGTGCATGCCCTAAGTACTACTTAAATGGTGTAAAATAAACTGTGCTAGTTCATTTGGCAGCAGCACCACAGAGAAAAACATAATCTTAACAATTTACAAGAACTAGTTGAAAATAGTTTATGTTGATGCTGAAAAATATGACTGCTTTAAAGGCAGCATTTATCTGTTTAACAAATGAGAAGTCTAAATTGACAGCTGCCTTCCAAGTGAATTTCTTGAAATACCAACTGTGTATTTATTATTACTTACAATTTTAAATTGGTGTTGATTATTTAATATTGTCCATCAAGTGTTAAAAAATGACCCAGGTGTTTGTGATATACTAATGCAGATGTCTCAGCTCTTATTAACTAAAAAAGAAAGATAAAAGAAAAAAGGCCAATAGAAAGGGGTTTCAGATATACCTTTCAGGAAAAAATGGAAAGTAGGAAACTTAAAGACTCCAGAGAGGTTAAACAAAGGGGAGCCAAAAATGTTTCTTTGTAAAAATATTCCTAATTTTTTAATATCCACCATATTGGCATAATTGGCAATTTTTAATATCCATAACACTGGTAAAATTGGCATTCTTTAACTTTCATTAATTGGCAAGACAGTTTTAGTCAGTGACAATTTCTGTCTCCAGTTCAAAGGAGGAAACCCCACAGGCTATCTTGGTACGTGGAGAATGGTGCTGGAGAAGTGGGTGCCATCATTTGAGTACCCTGCACCATGCCTTGATGCAGCTGCTGGCCTGCCCTGGCAAACCCAGGCACCTTGGGGGGCAGTATGTCCCCCTGCCAGCCAACACACCAGAGTTCCTGTCTGCAGACACCAGGAGGATGGGGAGCGTGTTGAAGAACAAGTGCATGTCACAGCTCCTCAAGTGGTGGACCTGGAAAGCAAAGCCTTCCCATGCCCCGTGATGTTAATGTGGTCACACCAACATAATCTTCCAGCCCAATACTGTATGGTCATTTACTTCAATACAGCAGTGTTTTTATTTTGGATAAAATCTTATCTGTGCTGGCTGCTGTTGCAAGAAAATGAGGAAAATGTCTTTCTAAATGGAGGATGAAGCAGATACGCAGAACATGAGTGAACCAGGTAGGAACACTGCAATCGTTCCCAAGGGAAATACCACCACCACTGAAATTGGTGCAGAGCTCTCTGGGAGAGCACTGGGATTTGGATTTCCCTTGGTGCTTTCCCTTTACCTGCAGGAACAGTCAGTGCGGCAGCCCCATTGTAGGGTGACGTGCTGCTGCAGCGAATCACAGCTGATTTTGATACCCCTTCCGATACTGTAGCATGTTTATAATTTAAATTAGAAACTCTGGGGAACAAGTACTGTGTCTTTTCATATAGCATTCAATATGCTAATGTGTTCAATAAAGAACAGGTACCTTCACAGAAATAAATGCCTCCTTGTTTCAGGTATGCTTTGTCCTCAGATTGGAGATGTTACATTATCAATATGATTTTTATTTTTTCACAATGAATTGTTTGTTATAGACCAATAAAAATACTACTGTGGATCCTCTTCACCCCAGCACCTGGGACCTACATGCATATTGGACACTAATTCTTCTGATTCACTTTCTTGGGTTCCTGTCCATCAGTCATTCTATCTATCTGGTCAGTATCAGTGAATGTGTCCGTGCTCAGTTATCTCCAAGGCATGATGAATGCACTGGGATGTACAGGTGAGAAAAATCTCAATAAAGCAATGATGGAGAGACTTAAATTTTAAACCTCAGTCAGCCAGATCTGCTCAGCCGCAGAAGATGTCTCAGGAAGTTCTTGGTGATCCAATATACAGACAAACTTAGAAAGCCTCTCACAGAATCCAGCCTTTTCTTCTGGGAAATTGCAACTTCTTTATCTACCCAGGGAATCAAGGGATGTATGGAACAGAAAAATGTTCATACAGCAGTGTGATGGTTTGAGACAAGTGATGCTGTTAACCAAAATGAAACACCAGTGTTACATTTATACCTATAGAAATGTGTGTGTTTGCATCTGTAGGGGATAAGGGAGGAAGAGAGTGAGATGTAAAAATACGATTAGCTTCAGTAACCTCCACAGGTATGTCCCCAGGTGACATATATATTCCCGGAAGACAGCAAGGAACATGCTACAGATTAGAATGATAAATAATTTCCTTTGCTTTTGCTGTCTTTGTGCGTGCCCCAGCCCCCCGCACCAGCACGTAGCTTCTCACCTTCCACAGAGGTCAGCATCCGGCTCTGCCAGTGTCTTCTCAGTACACACAGTCTCACAGCAAAGATGTTTTCTGCTCCATCCTTGGTTTTTGCTTTCTGTTTCCCTTGCGTGACCACCTGCTATGCTCCCTTTTCTTATCAGCTTCCTTCTGTCCTTCTCACAGCTGGTGCTCCACCTCTAATTTCTCTCACAGCTCTTTATGACTCTGCTTACACTAGCCAAAACTGCCATCCCTCCTCAGTGGTGAGGAAGAAGTGATGCCCCTGTGCATCAGGTAACCTCAAGAAGCTTTTCCTTCCACTTCTCCAGAGCATCCTTCATTGGGATAACTCACTGCTGCTACCTCTATCTTCTCCTTTTGCACTAACCTACATGAACACTGGATAAACTAGCTACTCGTGTGTGAAGTGAGTGACCTCCTTGTTCAGCAGTGAAGTCCTCTTTCTCTCTCACCTTCCCACACCGGTATCCCTGGCTGTGTTATTCTCCAGTTTAAATTGTAAGCCCATCAGGGCAGACAGCCTTGCCCCTGGGGTGTCTCTGGATTACTACGGCAGACATCTCTGACTACTTAGAAATTATCAATGATAATACTTTTCTCCATGCTTCCAGACATTGTCCTAGCCCTGTAAAAATAGATGCTTACCAAATATATGAAATTAAAGCAGCCTCACGGGAAAGAAAGCCCGGAGCACCCCAAGCGGGGACCCCCCCTGCTGATGCCCAATTTGTGCATTAGAAGGTGATAAGTGGGGAGATGCGGCACAGAGTCACGCTGTCTCCTGGTGGTTTTGTTGTTGTTGTCACAACATGGTGGAGAATATCCAGACTTGCCAGTAAGTCAGGGAACAATCTCTTCCTATTATGCCAGCTCGAATACTAAACTGGCTTACAGCCACACATCTGCATGATCCTAACCTTCCCTCATTACAAACACAGTAGGTATTTACTTGCACCACACTAGCTTTGCACAGGGCCAATATTTTTATCTAGCAAAATCACATATTGTTACCTCCATATGTACAGTGGAAGCAGCATGAGTAATGGAACCTTTAATCCTCATTTTTCAAAATTAGTTTATAGTTTTACCTTCACTTTCTCTTAGTTTTTAAATCCCTCCCAATGCTGAGCATTGAAGACGCTGCTTTCCCCCCAGTCACATTCTCTGGTGGCTGCAGTCATGGCTGGCTAGAAGGGGTTGTCTATATGGATCCAGACCCCAGGAGACTGCCTGGGTCACCTTCAGTCACCTTCCTTGTGTCCCTTGAAGAATTAGTTTAATTGGAACAGATAAAATAAATGCCATATAACGTAAAATTAAATTAAAACTTATATGCAACAACAAAGATAGTATTAAGACATATCCATCATGCCTCTCTATCTCTGCACTTGCAGATAAACAGAGAGATTTATAAAGCAGGAACTATTTCAGTCCTAAACCAGAGGCTGGCAATATTGCATTAAGCTGCACATATTTGTCAAAGGCTTTTCCAAAAGTTGTAAGGTCTGCACAGTGCGGTCTCTCCTACCTTCTTCCACGCTCTGGAGTGAAGCACATTATGCAGCATAACACAGTGGATCCTGCCTTAAGGTACAAGGCAAAAATCATTGTGTGATCTACACAGCTGCCTCATACCCCTATTACGGAGTTTTAGCCATAATATATATGCTCAGCAGCACTGCCACACAGTCTTTGTGAGGATCGCTTAGTAAATCCCATTTAATTGTTGTAAAGTAATTATTCTGCAAACTGCAGCCTGCTAGAAAGAACTAAACATCCTTGTATAATCCTGGCATTATAGTTAAAGTTGTAATTAGATACCATTATTAGGTCCACTGTAATAACAGCTAAGAAACTTCCTTTGGTCTGAAAATTGCCACGCTTACACTGATAGGAACAGAGAATATTCCTGAAAACTTGGAATACTCTGTGTCAAACTGATCTTGAATTAAATGTAAACAAAAGTCACCTGACTGAAGCACCTTCACTAACAGGAATGTTAAGATTTCACACATTAATTATTGTTAATCTCTAAGTTTGAACATGCATTGGCAGAAGAGATCTACAGATCCATTTATGCTAATAACTTTACAAACACTGAATAAAATGATGGTCCTTGCCCTGAGTATATTATTTCACAAGTAAATGTGACTATTCATAAGCTGCAATGAACTTTTAGAGGAAGTAAATACAGTGTATATCAGTCTCTCTCATATATATGTATATTATATATGTATGTATACAGTAGCAGTGTACTTTCTCTAAACTATTTTACCTTTGTCCTGTTCATCTCCTGGCATTTACAGCAGAACACTCTGGTGCTACCTGAAAGGAGATGGGGACTGTGTGGGTCAGCAGGCCATGGGGTACAAGTCAGACCACTGAGCAGTGTGACTTCTGCTTGCCCTAGACATGAATCCCTGGCCTCTCTGACCCATTTCCAACATAAATCAATGTGTCCAGACCCCAACCTTCATTTGTCAGTTTTGTCCCAGGAAATAAAGACTACCTCCAGGTTGGAATTGCTTCTCCATCTGTAAAGAGTAACTTGTGCCTGTTGAATGCTCTTAGCGCTATACACCTCCCCGTCCTTTACTCCCAAAGACAGTTGTGCCCCTCACTGCCACTTCAATATGTCAGACTTTCCCTAGCAAAACGTACTGATGTCTGACATGTTTGAGCTTTGCAAACTGCATCTTGTGTTCAAAGTCTGTGCTAGCATGCCCATGAGTCCTCTGTCCTCCTGCTTTTGTTCCTCCTGGTCATTTTTGGGTGTTAGAGTGCTTCTTGGTGGCTGCCAGAGCCTTGCCAGTGGAGACTGGCCAGGATCCCAGCCTGCCAGAGACTTTACTCCTTTTTTTTCCCTTTTTCACTCTTAGCACCGTGTGCAATTTTCACCTCCCTTTCAGTATTCCTGCCCTGCTTCAGCCACTTCCACAGAGCTCTCTCCCCAAAACAGGTAGTGCAGCGAAGGCAGCCCCGTGGGCAGCAAGCACAGTCTTTCTCTTGCCTGTGAGCACAACTGAACCTTTGGGTCACAGCAAAGCCCCAGAGCCTGCCTGCAGCCATGGTCTGCTCTACACCCTCAGCCTCTCTAGCAGAGGTGGCTATAAAAAGCCTTTTTCTCCAGGAGTTGATAGGTATTCACCCAGGATCACCCATGGATCACTTCTGTGGGATTTGTAAGCTGAGTTCTAATTAACTTAAAAAGCGAATGCAAAAAAAAAAAAAGGAAAGTTGCCAGGTTTGAACAAGGTGGCCTTATGAAAGCAGATCGCATATTTAATTTGCTCTATCATATAATAAGATCAAATGATTTAAACAGTTGATGTGTTGTGAAAACGCATCCTGTCACAATTGGGGTGTGGATGGAGTCCTAATCATTCACAGAATCACAGAATCACAGAATCACAGAATGTCAGGGATTGGAAGGGACCTCAAAAGATCATCTAGTCCAATCCCCCTGCCGGAGCAGGAACACCTAGATGAGGTTACACAGGAAGGCATCCAGGCGGCTTTTGAATATCTCCAGAGAAGGAGACTCCACAACCTCCCCGGGCAGCCTGTTCCAGTGTCCTGTTACCCTCACTGAGAAGAAGTTTCTTCTCATATTTAAGTGGAACCTCCTGTGTTCCAGTTTGTACCCGTTACCCCTTGTCTTATCATTGTTTGTCACTGAGAAGAGCCTGCCTCCATCTTCATGACACTCCCCCTTTATATATTTATAAACATTAATGAGGTCTCCCCTCAGTCTCCTCTTCTGCAAGCTAAAGAGACCCAGCTCCCTCAGCCTTTCCTCATAAGGGAGATGCTCCACTCCCTTAATCATCTTTGTAGCCCTACGCTGGACTCTCTCCAGCAGTTCCCTGTCCTTCTGTAACTGAGGGGCCCAGAACTGGACACAATATTCCAGATGAGGTCTCATTCATTTCCCCTCAGTGTCGTTCTTCCTCTCTGTTTGCTATGACACCATCTGGAGTTTAAATGTCTTGGTAACTGGAAGAGGCTTCTTTCAATATATTTCAAGGCAGATTTTTCAGAGCAAGAGTCCTATTATATTTTCAACAGTAAATATATGAGATAATTCCTTGTATCCTAGTTTTCTTTTTTCCATTGTCCCCTTGGTATATAATCAGTGAGTTTTGTTTACAGCTTCAATTTTTTACTCATATTCTGCTTTTCTTCTTCCCTTTCTCTTTCTTCCCTTTCTTTCTGCTTTTCACCATCTTTTCTTTCCCCTTCAAATCCAGCATCCCGGGAAGTTCAGTGAGCATGTCTTACTCAGCATTATTCATGCAGGTGTCTTACAGGACTCTTTTAAACATGCTATGAGGAATCAAGTTCACTCTTGGGCAAAGGTTTCTGAGGAAGGTGACTTTATTACTCAGACGCACTCTGCAGAATACAGATAAACTTCAGTGCTCCCCTCTAACCCTCTATTCCTCTTCTAGCACTTCCAGCACAGAGAGTTATCTTCATTAACAAGTTTGAATCACTCCATACTTGCAACATCAGTGGTCAAGGAGTGCACGTTCTACCCGGTCTGTGAAATGAGCTAAATGGGTAAGTTACTTTCCCTGGTCAAAAACATCCTCTTTCTTTAACGGAACAGCTTAATTATTTCTTCTCTCTCCTGGTCCTGGGGGACAGATTATTGAAGACAGATGGGCGCAGAAGTGTGCATACATTAGTGGGTGAGGCTGGATGCAGCCGTTCTGTGGATTGGAGGGCCAACAGCTGCCTGGTCACATCCAGACGCTTGGGAAATTGCCTGAGCCTAACAGACGTGTATGGAGCGTTGGTGACCCCGTGTCATTCTGATGCCTTCAGCTGGAGGCCTACAATGTCACGTGTGTGCACACGAAATCCTGCACAGACGTGTAGACTTGGCTGCCTGCATCAGACCTGTGCAAATGTGCAACCACACAGGCATGACTTTTTCAAAAGTCATCTGTTTACATCAATGCCATGTTCTCCCTTTCCTATTGCTTTACAACAGCCTTTTAAAATTGATGTTATTGTCTTATCTTTTGCTGCCACTAGTTTCTCTCCTTCCTGCAACCTCTCTGAAGCCACTTGTCTGGGAAGTCAGCAGGGCTGCTGGCCAGCCCAGCCTAGGAGGGGAAACCTGATGCTACGTTCAGCTTTCACAGGTCGATTTTGGGCTGTGCAGAGTGAAGAAACATGATATTAATGTTTCATGTTTAATAGGAAATACAGAGCAATGATAACTATGTAGACTGATCCCGACTGTGACAGACAGGAGCTCTGCCATTCTGGTTCCAACATTAATATGACAGCGGGCTTTCAGGTTTGACAGGTTATTAAGGAGAAGATTTTAAAACCCCCAGATGATTTAAGAACAGAAATAGCGTTAGCTGTATGGTTTATATTTCTCCATCCATTGCCAGTATTTAAAACTTGTGACATTTTACAAATGACCTCCTTGGATGTCTCACTTGAACAACAGTGATACCCATCACTTGTGTGCAACTGGTAGAAGGCTTGAGTGATGTGAATCACATTATGTTTGTGACTAGGGATACCCCCTGCAAAGGCTCATAACTAATTTCAAATATTCATCTGTCTTGAGGGGGACTCAGCTCTCCAGGTCTAACAGCTTGGCTACTTATGCTGTGAGGTTGCTCCAGTTCACCTCTATAAAAATGCAACTGTACTTTGAAAGTGCAACTCTTGTACAGACGATTCAGATATTAAGTGCATCAATTGCATTGGTGAGAGGATCCCAAAAGGTTCTTCCAGGTTGTGTCTCAGGACCTCACTGGCTCATCAGAGTGGTGTCACGTAAGAGATGTGCTTTGTGCCGTCCTCTGTGATGTGACACAACAAATTATTCGAATTATTTAGCAGGAAACTCCTTGGGATAGAGGGACCATGCTCCTTTTATGTCTCAGTACAACATCTAAAACCAGTTTCCCAGGCTGTGACTAGGACTGTGACAAAAAGCCACCAAGAGAGCAAATACTCTGAGTTTCCTTAGCTCAAACAGTAGCTCTGCTCTTCAGCTAGTGAGCAAAGCTAAATACAGATTGTCAGCCCTCCTCTCCTTTTTTTTTTTTTTAGAGAGGACCCTGTGATGAGTGGTTTCATTAATCCTCCCACAGAGCTAGTTAGAAAACTTTGAAATAAAGTCAGCTGCTGGATCTCTGTCTGGAGTTGGAGTCTACATATCCTCATTTGCATTTTGATTTCTGTGATTTAACTGAAGGCACAGGTTGTCCCTGCCAAATATCCCTTGCCTACCAAGGGATATACAAGGTAGAACTGCCCAAAGCAGCCTGACTTATGAGAACTGCCACGGCAACAAACCAATGCATCCCTAAACATTTAGTAATAAAAAATCTGTTGTTCTTTAGTCACCAGGATTTAACAAGCCTAATCCCTAGGAGAGGTGATAAAAATTCATTAATCTAATTAAATACTTCTTATTGCCAAAGTGACTTTGTAGAGTAGCTTTGCTGAAGGATAAGTGCAAAGTAAAATGGAGTCCCAGCAGAGAAACAAACGTTAGACTTCAGCAAGCTGGTACACGCTTCATTAAACTCATAATTATCCTTTGGTTCTAAATAGCTGATAATATTTAATGAGTATCCAAGATAATTTAAAGAAAATGTTTACTAATGAGGAACAAACAGTGCTACGGAAAACTGATATCTGGGGTACCATAGTCATGTATCTTACCTGTATCTTGTGTACTCATTTTTGTACAAGTGATTTAAATGTTCTTTTTAAACTGTTTTACTACAGGCTGGTGTTGCTGGTTTCACTGAGATCCCCTGTGAAGTATAAGACATCCCAGGGAGAAAAGGATGTGCTGCAGAGCAGGGGACCACAGGCAAAATAAATCTGAGAAGCCCTAGCAAAGAGAAGGGAGCAAAGCACCCCAGGATCAGGGTCCCTTTACGATGTCAAGGGGCTCATTTCAACCAAGACTTCCCTAAGCATTAGCTTCTGCCTTCTAAATTGTGAGGGAACCTATTTTTTGGCTCCTTGTGGTCAGGATGAGTGCACTGCAGTCTGTGAAGTTTTTATCATTAACTTTAATAGAAAGATAATTTGACTCTTGACAGCCTACATATCATCTGTTGGCAGGTGAAGCAGTTGTCAACCGAGCACTGGCCTATTGCTTTCCTACAATATGCCTTTACAGGGATTGGTTTCTTCTTCTCTAAGGATATGTGACTTCCAGCTCAGAGTGCTCTGTATTGGAGATACAGCTTGTACTTTCTTTGCATTGTGCAAAGTTACAGCTCTACATCTTTCTAGTGCAGGTAAATAGAGTTGTGATCTATGTTTAGAAGATGGTGGAGAAGAAAATGAATTGTCTTGTGACGAAGCTAAGGTGATGAGATGTAGGAAATGTGTGGGTGATGAGAAGGGGATCAGCACTGGAGAGCGAGCTGTGCCCTGACCCTCCATCCACCACTCGTGAGTGCTTTGCTCCTGCTCTTTGCTGCACCCTGCACATCCTCCTTGCAGAGCCAGGAGACCTGACAAGGCTCCCTCTCACTACCTGGCTCCCACTCCTGTTTGCAAACATGTTGCTTTGGTAGCTCTGTTGTGTTTGCTCCCCCACAGCAGAGCACCCAGAATGAGCTACAGTGACTGAAACCAGCACTGTCACACCACACTTATAATAGGAGTGGTTGTGCCCATTTTGGTCAGGACCAAACTTCTAAGCCTTAATATGGGGGTTTTCAGGTGATTAGCGGCCACTGAGCTCTCTAAAGTCATCGCCTGCTTTCCTGCAGTGTGTGATGAACTCCCAACAGCAGCCAACACTTTGAAATCAGAGAGCAAACAGCAGAGCAAACAGCAGAGCAGAAGCAGACATAAATATAAAATTAATGTAGATATTTCTCACTTTCATCATAGCAGGCAAACAGCCTCTTCTCCAAAATGCCTGCACATAGCCTTGTGTCCTGATGGTGTACATATATTATTGCAGGTATTCTGTGGCTGGAGTGAAAGGAAATGGGGACTGTGTGGATTAGCAGACCACATGCATGTGCCTATTTTATGGCTGTGATTATCTTTGTAAGGCGCTTAAATGCTGCAAGTGGAGCATCCTATAAATGGGTAGATAGATTAGATTAGATCTGCAGTTCTCAGCAAGGGAGTTTATACCTGCTTGGCTCACTTGGAGGCTGAGTTTCTCTTTAAATGCAGTATTGCTAGCTGTTTCTTATGCCCTTTATCAACTGGGTTTCCAACAGGCAGCCTTATAGAGCTTGATACTGTATCTTTGATCTCAGATAGATTTTTGTATATAAAATCGTATTTCACAACAGCTTTGCAAGCTGTTGTGTTAATTCATTGTCCCTCTACTATCCTGGCTACTATAAATGCTATAAATACAGTGTGAGAAATGAATAACAGCCATCCATACACCCAGTCCTGCTCCTGAAGTAAATTCCAGGGCAAACCTCTCATGCTAGGGAAGGGCAGGATTTTTTTCCAAATCAGATTTTCAATTTTTGTCTAATGGAAGCCTGATTTCAGAGGAGTTAAAAAATAGCTAATGGTTGAACCGTAATGGCTATGCTACTGCTGTGTCATAGTGCTTTGCTCAAGCCAGAAATCTTGTTCAGATGCATTGGCAGAGTGCCTGGTGAGGGCTTTTTATTGGGTTTGGAAGTATGAGTTGGGTAAGATTACTCTTTTGCAATATTTGTGAGCCTTGCAACCAGTCACTGGCTTTAAAGCAGGAAAAGTGTCACTCTAACAGCTGCCTTTCCTGTATTTGACAGTGGCATTGCAGATGTGTTTCCCATTCTGCTGCCCAAAAGTTTCCAACCTAGTGAGCAGCCATCAGTCTGTTGGAAAGAATCTGTCTGTCCACATTTGGAGAATACAGGCATAGGAATGAGAACAGATTATGTACCTCCTCTTGGAGACAGGAAAAGAGTCATAAAACTGTCCTAACCATTTAGGTTCCTTTCAAAATCCAAAGCACTCTTCATATTTAGCACCTTGCAGCTGAACAGATACGTTGATGTATTTACAACTACCGTGAAGGGTAGAGTTAAGTATAACAGTGATGTGAGCTTCAGAGCTCAGTGTAATATAATGTTACCCTTGTGAAATGCAATTATTCCAGCTCTTGTTTTTAAATAGATGTTTTTCTCAGTGTGAAAGCTAAATCATGTAACAATGTTATTCATAAAGATGCAAGTTTTCTGTTCCCAGAAAATTTCCTTTGTTTTTAAAGGGGAAATTGTATGTAACCAAACCTTTTCTTAAAATGTACAAGGACTGCACAGAGTAAGAGCCAAAAATCCCCTCCAACAAGACAGCCCAGAGGACAGAGACTTTTCCTCTTGTTTCATGTAGACATGTGAGGTGAGGGAGAAAATGGATTTAGAACTTTCTGGTATATCTATGTTTATATTTGCACCAAAATGTCATGGGTTTTAGTGAGAGAATAGTGTGTATATTAAAAAATTAGGTTTAGGGCCTCATCCTGACTTATTCTTAACTCAAGGTGTTTCAGTGAGGTTACTCTTCATGGTCATGACTCTTGGTTTTAAGTATCTGAAAAGGTGGGACTATCTCCCTGTCCTGTTGGAAGCTGCAGCCTGGTGAAGGGCTGCTCACAAGTGGCTGCTCCCAGAAGGATGCCCCATGCCTGTCCTGCTAACACTGGTCAGACTGGTGGGATAGAGATCTTTGTATACTGGCTCTAATGCCTGCCTCTGTTCGCGTAGGAAAGTAGAAGTTAAGATAACTGAAGCCGGGAGTTTGTGGTGAATACAGATAAACAGAAAAAAAAGGATTTCTAGATTTTTTTCTATGCTGACACAAAAATATACAGCAGGTTTTCAACTCCTTCAGCCCCAAATACTGCATTCAAAATACCAGTAAACTGGAATTTAATTGCAATAATGGAAACATATGAAAAAAAAAATCAGAATATTAAGAAAAATAGAAACTTCAGCTGAGGAATAGATCCCTCTTATTACTTTGTAAATTATTTCTGATGTATTCTTCATGGTTAGATTTATAACATTTGACTCTCACAATTGAGATTTAATAATAAAACAACAAAAGTTTCAAAGGTAACTTCTTAAAGCAGCCATCATTTCAGTAGGACAGGCTGAAGGAAAAGACTTTCTCCTTAATAATTTATGAACTACACATATTAAGTATCCAATGTATGCTAGGTAATTGTGCTGAGATACTAGGTTTTCACACTGGGTAAACAAATAAGTATAATGGAAACCCAACTGATTAATGGTTAGCTAAGAGCACCTGTGAGCAGTGGGCTTCAGTTCCAAGCCCCAAGGTTTTCTTGAGGAGAAAAGAGCTGTAGTGTCTTACAAGTGGTCAGAAGGTCACAAAGTTTGCTGAGATGCAAACTGGAAACCTATAAACAGGAACACCATGGAAGGGCAGAGGAAAAGACTGATGTGTGAGATGTTTTCACACTATTAAAAGACTAAAAAATAGGGTGGGTGATGGTCTGTGTGTTAAACAGGGTGGACAACTTGATTTCAGAGCCCCATCTCTGAAAAGTTTAAGCATGAAGGAAAGTGCACTGGCTATGTCTGTGCCTGGGACAAAGGTAACAGTGTGCAACATGCTGTTCATCCACTTGATATAAAGTCTGCCTGCATAAAGTCTTTGTGTAGCATAAGAATTTGGAAAACAGATTTGAGCGTCTGGTTTTCCCTCCTCTCTTCTCCAGCCCTTTAAATATCTCTCTTCCCTTTCAAACTCTTACTCCATCATTTGGGGGGGATGAGGAGGGAGCACTGAATCATATACCAGACCGCTTTCAGGAGCCTAAGTGTTCTTCCCAGCCCTGCCACCAGCTCCCTGAGCAATTTTAGGCACATCAGGTGACAAAACAGCCTCCCTGCTTGCAGACTGAGGCCAGCGCTTCCATATGGTGTCCTGGGATCTGTTGGTGAGTGGCACTGCATCAGCCCTGGATTTATTCCATCCATTATTAATGGTGACCCAAAGAAATGAAAGGAAGCTGCCTCTGCTTCTCTTGTGGGTCACTGACACACTGGTGAACTCAGTTTGTTTTCCAGCATCAGATGTCTTCAGCCAAAACCCTGCTCAATGTCCTCTCCTCAGCCACATTGCAGGGCAGAGGGGGGATGGAGGGACCAGGGTGGAAGCAGGGAGCCTCCGTGCCTTGGGTGTGGGTCCCTCCCTCAATGGATACTTGGTGCACATGGGATGATGCACTTGTCTGAAGGCACAGGAGTTATTGCAAGAGCAGACCTGAAGGCTCCTCAATGCCAGTTGTGGATTTCTTGTAAAAAACATGTTTGTAGCGTTTAAAGAATGGCGTCGAACTAAGTGACAGCAGGGGTGCATTCATTTTTGCATGTAAGACTCCATAGGCATTATGTCATGGGTAGAGCGTAGCATTCTCTCAAATTGTTTGTAATTCGGCATTTAAAATGGTATGGTGTAAGTTAAGCAATTATCAAGACCTCAATTCCAAGACACAGAGGTTCCAGGTTATAGGTCTCTTGAGCTTTATTTATTTTAATTCATGTCAGCTCATTATCAACCTCATCAGTGAGAGCAGACTTAAAAGTAAGCCTGGATCAGTCATTATTCTAGGTACACACGTGTGGATTAAGGGTCTTTTCATCTATACAGTTTGGGAAAGGGGGGTGGAAATCTATATAGTTTCACTTTCCATTATTCAAATTTGCAAAATAATTTTTAAATGAGTCAGGGAGGCCATGGAGATCACTAATAACATCTCCCATACCAGAAGTAATTTGGTTTGTAACTCTCTATGATCAAATCAAATAATCCTTTTATACCTGACCAAAATTACTTTGTAGGGTTCATGTGCTATTGCTAATAATTATCATCACAGTGTGTCTTTGAACCATAAGGCATTATGTTATCCACATTTTTATGATGAGGGTGTTAGAACTAGAGATCTGATGTCTCTTTCTGATGGATTCCTTGAAATGCAAGTACTTTTCAGCTGGCTCATAATATGGACACAAGCAGCTGATGGCTGTTGAAATCTCTTGGAAGCTGAAATTCAGCCTTTTTGTCCAGAAAGATGTCATGGTACCTCCATGACCTCATCCTCCTCCTTTTGCTGTGGACATCCGCTTGGTCTGACTTAGTTCTAATGACTTCTCTTGATGAGAATAACAACCAACTTTAACAAACAGATTAGCTGGTATTTAATTGATCATTATTGTTTTAATTTTGATACATGTTGTCTCAAAAACTGCAGAATTTCTGAACTACTGTGGAAAAGTGTGGACTTAAGATTTAGCTCTTTTTTTTGTAAAACTGTGGGCAAACTTTCTTAATCTTTACAAAGTTATTTCTCTGTCCCTAGGGATGTCATGCTGTGCTAAATCTCACAGCTATGTTTCTCATCTGGGGCATCATTCTGCACAGGTGGAGAAATATGATTCTAGCTTCTCCTAGAAAGCTTTACTTTATTCAGATTTCAACATAAAACATAGTAACTGTTGGTGTACTAGTCAAAATTTCATAATTTATTGGGCCTGTGCTAATGAATATTGAGGTGAAGTTTCTTCACTTTACCTTCTATTATCAGATTCATCCCAATCCTACAAAATACAAACTGTTTTGTAATTTTAACCACTATATTCATTTTAATGCAAGACTGACATCTTTATATGTGTTTATGAGATGCATCTGTCACTGTGATCTTCTACCTCACACATTTTTGATAAACCCAGATTTCATTCTGGGGTTCTCCCCAGGATTTCACAGGCCTCTGATAGTGGCTGAGCAAACCCCACAGGCTGAAGCTCGGAGCTGGTAGGGTGTCTGCTGCTCAATTTTAGGTGCTAACTACCAGGATATTTAAGCCTTATGCATGTTACAATAATGAAGGGAGGGAAAGAAAAGCTGTTATGTTGTACTTTAAAAAAGGATTCAAACTTCTTCCAGGGGCAGGGAATTGCAGAGTTTGAAGGGTTGCCTGAGCCTGGCTTCTGCCAGCTTTACCTTTGAGTTAGACAGGCAAAGTGTCCTATTTAAAAGCAGATGTAAAAATGAGGCGGGTAGGGAGAGATCATTTCTCAGATAATCTGGAGTCGCGCCATTCAGGCCTTAGCAGATTGTAACCGATATCTTGATTTTCACCAGAAAGTAAATGGGTGGCCAGCACAAAGTAATGAAAGGCTGTATTACCATACGGTACCTTAGAACACTCCTCCATTGTACAGTGGCAAAGAACTAAAAATTGCTTAATCAGATCAACCTAAAAAGGAGGGAAAAAAAAAACAAAAAACTGTGCCAAGAGCCTTAAGACACCAAGAAGAAAAGGCACAGGTTGGCACATCAGGAATGGTTGCCTTCCACCCTGGTCCTTTGCTGTGCAGAGGCGTTGGCTCTGGGGATCCCACCAAGGGGGTACCACTCTGTTCTCCAGCTCTGTACTCATCCCAAAGTGTAGTTCTAGTCTGTGCTCAGTTGTATCGTTGCTGGGTTTTATCCTGTTTGCAGCAGAGCAATAGCAGGGAAGGAAAGCAGCTAATAACAGCTCCTGGAAAGGCTGCAGAGTCCTCTTATGTGACAGAGCCTCAACATCACTGCCTGGTGTTTGTTTTCCCCCACTTTAGGTGGAAAAGTATGTCAATGGATGTCAAGGTAGATTCTTCTCTTCCTCGCTTTCCTCCCCTCCCCCCTACTTCTTCTCCTTCAAGTCTGTCTTTGTGTCATCTCTTCAAAGTACACTACCTGTAAAATATTGATTCACAGCAGGCTGAGCTGCCAGGTTTAGATTTCTTTTTCACTGCAGCAATAATAAACTACTACAGACAGTGCAGGCTCAGTACCAGCCTCATCATTGCACCACAAGCACATTGGTCTGTCTTATGCGTTACTCAACATAATGAAACAAGGACCCAGAGGTATCTCAAAAGGAAGAAGGAACTGAGAAACAACCACGAGGAACATCAAAGGAGCCTAAGGAGGCTGTAAGATGAGGATGTAGCAAGTGCCACCCTAAACAGCAGCAACAGCAGCTATGTTTATTCAAAATAACTTGTCAGAAAAAAACAATACAATAAAACTACCGATGCCACCTGAGACTAGAAATCTAGAATAAACAAACTCTCTCCTTCCTCTGTTCAGCTTAAAAACATGAATACCACCCACTCTTAGCTATCTTCATAGTCTTTATCTTGTTGGATAAAGTGTCAGGAATGATTACAGGAAGGTAAAAAGACCCTCAATAGCTTATGACAGTGCTATGAAAATTGTGCCTGGTGGGAACAATGAATCGACATACATGGTGTATGAAATGTATTCCAGTTTGATCAGAGGCAAGGCTTTCTTGCCTTATGAGCTACAAAAAAGGTAAGGCAGAGGTCTTGGAGTAAGCCAGGATCCCACACAGCAATTCTCCCTTTGGTGTGTGCTTGCTGAAGTGCTTGAAGACTTAAGTAATTGTTGTGGTTTAAGGTTTGGGGAAGGGGAGGGACAGGTGGAGTGGCTATTCTACTCCCCTTCCTGCCACACTCTATATAAAGGACACAGGAAGTTCTGCTCGTCCCTTCCTCGCTGGGATTGCTGCTGGCTCCGGATGGCTCTATGGCTGCTACAACTCCACGTTGATTCGGGAGGAATCCAGCAACATCCGAGGATTGGTGTTGTATATATTTGTATATATACCTTCCCTTAATACCTCTGTATATTTCCCTTCCTTTAATATCCCTTTTGTTACTCCCTGTTAAAAGTTGCAATCTTGATTTCCAACTTTGTGTGAGGCCTTTCTTCCTCCCCTGGGAGGGAAGAGAGGAGGGGGAAGAGGGGTGAAACAAATTCTGCTCCATGGGGGGTTGCCCTGAGCCTTAAATGGAGACAGTAATAAAGCCAGAAAAAGGACAGATGTAAAATGTTCTTTGTAAACAGAAAGGGTTTAGGGGTATGCTCAGGAAAATAATCTGGAGCAGCATATTCTTTTCCTTAGGCTAATATGCCTGCTGTATTACTATTTTGCCAAATATATTTATCTGTCTCTACATTTGTTTATATTTGTATTTTCTACCCACTGTGATTACTTTTATTCTAAATAGTTCTCAGGTAGAAGCAAATGGAAAAACGTTGTATGAGCTCTTCTGTTTTTCTCCACCACTTGCCTGACATTTGAGTTTGGGGGAAGGGAAAGCAAACAAGCAATGCCAATAAATTGATAGGAGGAGGCGAAGTCTCTGGCTTTGCATTCTTGTTTTACTGAAGCTCTCAGAAAGTGATGGAGGCTGTCTTGGCATCCAGCAACAAAACTATGAATGCCTGTGGTGCCCCTCAGAGTTCACCACTGGGATCCTGTATCTCCAATGGAGCCAGAATGTATCTTTGAGTCTGGCAATGACAGTCTTGCAAGTTGCCATCTGCTTCCCTGAACTTTCAGGGTCACCCTCCCTTAGGAAACTGTTCCAGCATAGGACTCAGATAAGTCAAGGCACCACTGCTGCAACGTGGCCAGTAGGTTGAAAACTTGGCTGTGTCCAAACAGATGCTAATACCTGGCCAATAGAGCCACTGCCCTGCCCAGCAGAGAAAAAAAGGGTGTGTAAACATCATCTTATGAACTAAGCCTCATATCAAAGACAAACCCACTCAAGTCCTGGAGTAAACACTTTTTCTAGGATTCAGATCTCAACGATGCTTCAATTATAATATCCTGCTGGGCTTTGACTGCTACGGATTTGGTGTTCAATGCAAACAATTTAGTATCAGATTTTGTCACTGTCATTGCTGCTAAGCAGTGCAATAGAGCCACTGCCCTGCCCAGCAGAGCAGTTTTTTCTTGTTGTATCCATGGACCATTACTCACAGGCGCAGCTTGTCTTAGGGAGAAAAGATTGTTGCTGTGGGAAACCATCCTCAGAAGGAGTCGAGGTGTCTCCATCATCAGTGCAGGAGCAGCTTGGTAGGAATGGGTCCTCCTGTTACCCTGCCCAGTGCTTCTATCTGCATGGTGGTGTAGCAGGGCCTGGCTCACTGATGGATCACCACCCAAGTCAACATGGGCTCTCATTAAGAGTAGGGGGCAGAACTGGATTCATGCAGGCATGCAGCAGCAAGAAAAGAGCTTGGCTCTGTGACATGAATGTGCTTATGAAGCCACAGCAGACAAAGCAAGGCTGGAGACCCTGTGTTTACAGTTGTCTTATTTTGAAACATTTTGGATGAAATCTACCCCTGGGCTGAGGGGTAGTTCTACATCTGGGTGTCCATTCCCATTTTTACCCAGGTCCCCAGGTGAACAGTTGTATGCAGGTCTTGCATCCACCCTGGGTACAGTAATTTCACCCAGCATGCTCTCAAAGGCCCAGACTAGGTGGGATGAACACCATACGTGCCTCCATCACACCCCTAATCTCTTTGTTACATGTTGTGCAGAAGGACAGCAACACCTAAAGTGGTTGCACACAGATTTATGTGCTGGCATCACCTGAACAGAATATAAGGAAGGCAGTAGCTGTCTTCAAAAGGATGCTTTCCCTTTTTTTTCTGTGCTCTCCTTTACGTTGTAGACTAGAAACCTGCATCTTCATTTTGTGTCTCGCTTGGCAGGGAGCACGCTGCTGTCAGGAAAGGATGGCGGTGAGAAGCAGCACAAGATGGTGCTGCTGACAGTCCTCTGTAAACTGAAGTGGAGAGCTTGATGCAGACGTTTTCGTCCCCTTCACTCTCAGACACAATGCGATGCTTTGCCACCAGTGGGGTTTTGCAGAGACCTTTCTAGGGGTGATGTAAATCATGTCAGCTCTCCCCGCTGTCTTCCTGTGGGGTAGGTGGGAAAGGGCAATGCAAGCGCTGCTCTCTCCCTTGGGCAGACAAGGGGAGGGTCAGGGAAACATCAGTTAGCTCCTTCTTCATGCAGCGAGGGAGGCGGTGGAGGAGGAAGGAGAGGTGTCCCTGGGTGGGCTCATAATGTACTGCTCGTGCCTCCCCTCTTGAGGTTGCCCCTAAAGCAAGAATTTTTGTTCCGCCTGTGTCTCAGCCACCAGAAGATCCTTGAGATTCAAGAGAAGTTGGTAAACAACTGAAGACCTTATAGCTTATTTTTAATCCTTTGCCTGTGCAGTTCACTCATTGTCAATGTTCCTGGGCCCTGCTGAGTGGGAGTGTGGATCTGGTGGTGGGGCGAGTGAGTGGGAGGGCAGCAATGCATCACATCCCTCCCTGAGGGGGATAATTGCACCTCTTGAGTAAGGGGGGCATTGAAGATTAGTTACATTTTCCTTTTGTCTTTATTAGAATATTGCAAGTTGCTCAAAATAAAAGAAAATAAATACTTGAGAAGCCTCACAAGATGAAACAGTTGAGCTGAAGCAACACTTTTAAAATGGAGACATTCCCTGTCTAATTGCAGACAAGGTCAAAGGCATGGTGGTCTCTTCCTGGGGAGGATGGCTGCTGCTTTTCTCTTTCTCTGGCAGGGAACAGCCCTCACTTCTCCCCTTCATCCCCACATTCCCATCTTTGTTCCACAAAGACAAAGCATAGTGGGCTATGGTTCCCACTCATTAAAAAAAACCCCAAACACAAAAGAAGAAAAAGACAGGTTCCAGCCTTTATCTTCAAGGATGCCTGACCATTCCCTTACTGCCTGCTCTTTGTTCCCTGCGTCTTTACATAAGACAGCTTTCTCTCATTCTCCCCTACAGCATTCTCCTGGAGAAACTGGCTGCTTGTGGCTTGGATGGGTGTACTTTTTGTTGGGTAAAGATTGACTGGATAGCCCAGGCCAAAGAGTGGTGGGTGAATGGAGTTAAATCCAGTTGGTGGCTGGTCACAAGTGGTGTTCCCCAGGGTTCAGTATTGGGGCCAGTTCTGTTTAATATCTTTTTTATTAACCTGGATGAGGGGATCAAATGGACCCTGAGTAAATTTTCAGATTACACCAAATTGAGTGGAAGTGTTGATCTGCTCGAGGATAGGAAGGGTCCACAGAAGGATATAGACAGGCTGGATCAATGGGCCAAGACCAGTTGTATGAGATTCCACAAGGCCAAGTAACTTATAATATCAGTAGACAAGCATCACTTGCTTTTTCTATCTGAATCTCCAAAATGCTGTGAAAACAAAGTGTAATTCAATGAAATGCCCAAGAACCCAAAACCATTAGATGTGACAACAATGTCAGGTAGACTTAAATAATATTTTAATTTTGAGGGGAAAAAGCCCTTCTAAAAAGAAAGATTGAATAATTCATAGCACTCTTTTTGTTTCTCTTCATGGGATGTTCATAGACAGATCAGGACTGTAATAAAACCATGAAGCATGGGAGACTGCACTTCATGCCTTGACAACATGACATGGAGCACATTTCAGAATGGTCGGTTGGCTCTGAAGCCTGTTGCTGTGGTTTCTTCCAGTTCCATTGATCAGGGCTCGATGATGTGTTTTGCCAAATTTTAATTTGCACTCTATTTCTTTTTGTTTACTCTATGTTTTGATTGGTGCTTGCTTGCTTGTGGTTGGGCACAATCCTCATGTGGTGCTGCTTTTGTCTGCCGACAAGACTTTTCATGCAACAAGGCTATCGCTGCAAGCACTTGCTGAAAGCAAATGTTAGAAACAAAGTGTTTCTGCCTAAAATTATGGTATTTCAGTGGGAGAGACTGGAATTTAATTTTTCTGAGCGTTTAGCTCAGCACAGCTCAATGAATGATCTGTCACCTATGAATTCACTTCATAATCTGAGGTTTAATCTGGATGTTTGTGCAGTATTTTTCTGACTGTACTTGCAATGAAGAATAAAGAAAAACATTGGCTCAAGCTGTGCAAATCCAGCTCCTGGGCATGTCCAGCTCCCCCTTGCCAAGAGGACTTGCACATCATCCAGATGGTAGACTGTGGAGATCCCAGTCCTCCATGTTAAAAACTGGGCCATCTGATGGTGAGGCTCATGCAAAGGAACAGAAGACCAGCAGGTTCTGAATCCTCTCTGAAGAAGTGAAATTGCTCCAAAGAAACAGAAATAGACACTTTTGCTTTTCCAGTTTCATCTAAAAGTCCTTGATCTAACAACATAAAAACTAGGATCCAGAGCAAGATGAGTGAGAGGGACATTTTGTTTCAGGACCATGGGGAAAGTCCCAACCTGGCCACAGCAGTAGGAAGGCAGTGTAAGTCTGCTTGACCTGCAATTACTTCTTGAAGGTCAAAAAAATGCGTTTTTTGCAAATTTTTTTTTACCTTGCTTTCTTTCCTTAAGAATTCGTGGTTGTGTCCTAGAAAGAATACTGTGCATAATCTTTCTCCCTATATTATCAGTTTATAGCAGATATAGAGTCTTTCTGATAAATTTAGACTTGATTCAACTCAATTCAACTTCATATTTTAAAATCTTTTGTATTTTTCTGTGCAGACCTCCTAACTGCTGTCTTTTAAATCCATTCTTGGTTTCATGCTATAGACATCAAAATTTTGCTAGTGATTTAATTCAGAGTCTCTGTTCCTTGGTCTCCTCAGTTATTAAAAGCTTAGCCATTCATCAGAGGTTTGTCTTTTGTGGAGCTTTTTGGTCACAGCATCATCCTTTCTCTCTGAGGGAAGGGTCTCAATGAAGAGCTGTGATTTAAGAATTAATGTGCAGAGAACATTCCAGAAAGCTCTTTTGATTTCCTGTTTCTATATGAGGGCTTTTAAGGGATATTTTTGGGAAGAAATCCCCTTTTTTTTAAAAAAAAAAAAGATTGACAACACACTTGGTAGTGCTGTCCTGATTATAGGGGAAAGTTAATCCTGACCATTAGAAGCAGGGCAGTTTTTAATGTATGTTTTTACACTTTCCTGTTTCTCAGGTGGTAATTGTTCCTTATACTCTTTTCTTGCATGGTAACAAGGAAGAAACAGCATCCAGGCAATTTCTTCTGATATTCTTTATATCACTTGGTTTTTTTTCCCAATTTGTTGACTCCTACCACAGCTTTCCATAACTGTTCTACAAACACAAATGCATTTGCAGAGGTACAATGGTTTTTTTCCATAACTAACATCCTTCCCCAGCCTTTTCCAAAGTACTTTTCATACTGTTGATGTTACAGATGGATGGAGGCACCATGCACTTCACTGAGTGCATCCACTGTGAAGTGGATGCACCATCCACTGTGCAGAACTGCTGTGGATAGTACCAATGCAAAGCTAGTAGGCAGGGAGAAGTAGCTGAAAACAAGCTGGAGAAGTGCTTAGCAAGAAGCACGTGATAGGAAGAAAATTAGAAAGTCAAAAGTATGAAATGCCATTTTAGGACAACAATTCTGTGAAATAAGTAGAGAGACAACCCTTACAGTTGCATAATATGAACTAACAAAAGCCAGCAACTCATAACATTTGCCTTAATTTTGGCAATAAAAATAGATTTATTTTCTTTGGTTGGAGGTAGTTTCTATTTTTATTTTCTTGATGGGCTTATCTACATGGGAGTTTTTCCTAGTACTGACAGTGTAATTAGACTGCTATACTTGCACTTTTCTATCAGAATTAGTCTTCCCACGATAAGGACTTTTTAGTGTTTATATTCAGAAGACATAAACTAAACTGTACAAAAATGGTGCTCATGGTGGGCTCTGAGGAAGCAGGAGGGAAGTGATACCCGTAGCAGTGCAGGTCACACCTTGCTCTGACTTGCCTGTGTGCTCCTGCCCTTGGATTCAGACAGATGAAATGTCTATTTTGCAAATGTTGGAGGGAAAAGCTACTGGGCTCAGCTCCAGTAGTCACACTGCTTCAGTGAGATGCTTCATTTATAGGACTAGGCTCTTAAGGATGATTTGCTGAAGACCAGAACTATCCATGTAGCCACCGCCCAGGTCTGACTTTTGAACTTCCAGATAGTGCATATCCCAATGGCTTGCATACTTTAAAGGGACACTGTTAGAGAAAAGTTGAGCAAATAACTTCCATCATTTCATTGAAAATGTACTAAGTATCACCATTTTAATGATCAGTTACAGAGAATCCTAGGACTTCTAAACTAATGAAATTTTATTGGCATATATTGGTAAATAAAATCTTATTGACAAATATTAAGAATGTTTGGCTGTTTGGCAATTAAACCTCTTTTGATGAAAATTAAAAAAAAAAAAAAAGACCGCTTGCAAATGACATCTGGGGGAGAATCAAAACTTGATGTTGCTAAACTCTTTTTCCTCAGGCAATTTTACAGGTTGATGTATCAGGGAAAACTGTAATCCACCACAGGGCCTGCATTAACCTGACATCCTCATAGCTGATGAGCACATGTAATGAATGCCAATAACCAGAATTAAGGTTACCTTGACTGCCAAATGGAAATTGTATTTAAACACATGGAAAATGGCATAGGACCATAAAAAAAGCAGCCCTGCCAGTTTGTAAGAGAGTGTGAAGCATGTGCACAGGAGACCTTGGGCCTGACCAGTGAAGGTTTTGCCAGGAAGTGCTGAGAGACTAACCCCGGGGAGCTGGGCTGCCTGATTTGCTTTAGAATGTCTAGCAGGGGAATACAATTCAACTTTTAACTGGAACTGGTCTCTGTACAGTTGCAACCTGGCATTAGTTTCAAGGGCTTCCAGCCTTAGTTGGGTTTCTACCTTCTTTAGTAGATGTAGGGCAGTGGCTGCTGACACTGAGCTCATTTTGAGATGATCTACTGGTGACAGAGGGGAAGAGTACCCTGGCATGGGGGCAAGATGCCATCAGGCAGCTGGGACAGTGGCTGCTTCTTGTTCCCCTGCCATGAGGGTAGGGAGTCTCCTGCCTTGCAATGGGACAAACTCCACTTTTGCCCTGGGGTGGATCAGAGAAATAGAACTCTTACTGACTTCAGCTTCCACTCTTCTGCTGCCCTCACTACATCCTGGAAACTAGAAT
Organism: Brachypteracias leptosomus; assembly: GCA_013401335.1. Classification (NCBI taxonomy): domain Eukaryota; kingdom Metazoa; phylum Chordata; class Aves; order Coraciiformes; family Brachypteraciidae; genus Brachypteracias; species Brachypteracias leptosomus. The sequence continues at coordinate 124,904 of VYZX01000504.1, forward strand.
GGAGCTGGATCCCCTCCTTCTTCTCCCCAAGATATGGTAGTTTTCATAGGCACAACCTGCCAGCATCACACAGTGCTCTCACTGTCTGGAGATCCTGCTGCACTCGGATGAGGACCCCATCTCTAGTCTCTGCTCTCCCTGGAAATGAGCAGACCTTCCAGCTGTTTTGTGGTGCAGAGAATGGTGGCTCTGTTTGGGACATTTCAGCTCACAGGTTGGAGGAGTTGCTGAGCTGCAGAAGCAGAGTCAAAGCTGGCACAGGCACTGTCCCCAAGCTGGCACAGCTCTCGGAGGGCAGTCTGTGCACTCATGCCTTCGCTCCTGGCTCTCAAAAGGAAGGACACAAATGCACAGGCTGTTCTGAGTGTTTCCAGCATTTAAGAGCTGATTGATTACCCTTCTCTGGGAACTGGTGAATGAACAAAGGCAGCCAGTCAATGGGTTATGCTAAAATATACTTGGACTACTCCTTGCATCTCATGAGTGCTCACAAACCATGGCAAACCCCTATTGCCTCAGATTTTTTTTTCTGTTAAATGAAATTTGAGTGGTTACTGGTAGCAGTCACAATTTTCTCATTATTAGCGTTACTGCACGTGTGAGACACGCTTGGAAGGAGTTGCAGGACCTGAACAGTTTTCAAATAGAAGCACTAAGACCTTTTGGCTTTAGTATTTCCTTTGTCATTTAATTAATAGTTAGCCATATTCCCAAGAAGGTAGCAAGCTCATGGCTAGTTGTTGACTTGTTTTCTTTTAAGTTGTTAACCCTGGAATTAGCCTGTTAAGATTACTTCACAAAACCCACCACATAAAATAGCAGAGCAAAACTGCTGCTTGCTGAAAATACTGTAGACAGACCTCTGCTCCCAGGGAGTGGGAATACTCAAGGTTTACACCAGGGAGCCAGATTTGGTCACAAGATTCATAGGGGAAAGCAGGAAATTTGAAACTGTACCAAACATCAGTATAGTGCATCTGCAATGCTAAATATTCATCACTATGAGGTTGTAAGACAACAAGAAGTAAGCCACTGAAGTAATTCCAAGCTGAGGGAAGGTATATGTCCCTGGGACCTCTACCCCACAAGATACAGGTATCTTCATGGTAAGCAAAAGCTGAAGAATAAAAATAATTCTCTTTAACATTTGGTGATTATTCAAAATGTTCTAGGGTATGAGAAGGAAGGAAGGAAGGAAGGAAGGAAGGAAGGAAGGAAGGAAGGAAGGAAGGAAGGAAGGAAAGAGTCGATATATGGACATTTCAACAGCTGGAATAACTGACATCAGAAAGTGTGAATGGAGACAAGTGCAGGACATGAAAAAAGTGAGGAGAGGGGGAGGAATGGGAAACCACTGTGGTGGGTCATTGTACTGGTTTTTTTCTTACATTTCTTGCTAGACATCAATCTTGGTCACTGTTGTGGAAAAGTACAGAGAGCCCAAGGGTCCTCTGGTCTGCAGCAGAAGAGCATCTCCCATGCTCTGTGTATGAAATGTTTCTGCCTCAGCTCCAGTGATATTTAGAAGCTATAATTTGCACAATTGATGAATGCCCAGGCTGCCATGCTCAGCTAGTGAATGCTATCCTGGTGAAGTGCTTGGTGCCTTCCCCTGGCAGGTGGAGTCCCCACTCTTTGTTCCAGAGCAACCTGCCCTATGTCCTCCTGCAGCATGCAGCTTGCCACAAATGGTACCTTGCTAGGATTGCACACGCTCTCCAGTCTCCGTTCATATACTCCTGAATTGTAAGGCCAATAGCATCTACTAAAACAGAAGTTCAGAAAAGTTAGAACCAGGCAGATGAAATACTTTGAAACCAAGGATATGTCTTACTCCTTCGAGTAAAGGTAAAAGGCACAGGAAACCTTTCAGAAGTTTCTGCTAGTGCCGGATATTGATTGCAAAAATGTATCCATCCACATAGCTGCTTCAACAAAGCATCTCACCTTCAAAAGTGAAAATGTCCATTGAATTTGTTGACAACACTTTAGCTGGCTCCCAAAGTAAAGCAGACATTTGCATGACTTTCTCTAACTCTATTTGCCTGTTTTTAGATATCTGTTAAGTCAGTGCCATGCAGGGACTGACAGTCTGCATGCGGATGGGTTTGCTGGTGGCAGGGGGGTATCAGAGGTGCCTTGGTCTGGTTTGGCCAGTTTGACTATTAAAAACGTGGCTGATTCAGGCGCCAGCTGAGAAATGGCTGCTAACAGAGTTTGCTTCTTGCCTGCTCCTGCAGCTCTGGGTCCTGTCTTTCAGCTCCCAATATAGTCGTGTCAGCTTTACAGGATTTCCTGAGAGGGCTATTGAGCTGCAGCTGCAAATTATTCTTATTTATTACAGGGGCCAAAAGGATTGCTGCTGAAGATGGCACTCATTGCCATCACAGTTTAGGCCTCTCATGCTTTTGAGGAGGATTATCAGAAATATTACAGTATCCTTGCTAAGCACTTAACTTCGCTAATTCCTTGAAAGTATCCTGTTGTTAACATTTGAAGCTGTTTTCTTTGTGCTCTCTCTTCTCACCCTAGTTACTATATATATAATTATGAGATTTAAAAGATAATAGCAGGTCTTTAGCAGGTGCCTCTATGTTTCTTTACCTAAGTTTTGCAGCATTTACTTTGTTTTAAGAATAGTGTTTTTCTGTGCAAGCCTATAAACTATGGGCCAGATTCAAAGCTGCCATCAGTGGCCTTGATCAGCTCCCAGAAGGAAGACACCAGTCCCTTGCATTTGCTAGATGCCTGCAACAAAGAGTTGGGTGCTATGTGTAAGTTCAGAAGTTCCCTGAAGAGGACTCCTATTTTCCATGAGGTGCAGAAGCCAGGATGGCTATTCCCAACAGAGTGGTCACTGATGCCCGACTGAGTATTTTTTAATAGTTTTAATGCAACTGTACCCACAGAAAAGTGATAAATGGGGCTTGGTCCTTCCTATAAACCTCCACTGTCCAAGTGCAGTGATTTTTATAGTGTGATTTAGCAACAAAGTAGTAGATTTCTAAAGCCCCTAAGCAAGTACACAAAAGGCTTTACCACAAGATGCCAAACATATAATCTCTTTGTATGGATTATAATTAGCTGTTGTTTGCCTGGTGCTTTGGAAATGTAACATGCAAAATATGGTTATAAAGCATTCATTTTTTAGAGGGACCTGGGAAGCCCTGCTCTGGACGTGGCAGAGCCACTCTCTGCAGGGGTTTCTGCCTGCTCCTGTCCAGCACCACTGCTGCCAGCTGCTGCAAGGTGCTTGTGGTGGAAAAGGATTAAAGCCATCTATGGCTGCAGCTGATCCAGGAGTGTCCTTTAGTGTCTCCTGCTTTCTTCCCATTGTTTAAACATGATGTTCTCTCCTCTCTCAGCCACATGAAGTGTCTCTCCAATATATTGATATAAAAGCCTTAAACTTGAGTGCTATTGACTATAGATTTTAGAGAACTCTCAGAATGTGTCCGTAATTATTCAGAAGAAATCTCTAAAAATAATAGCATGCTAACTGTGGCTAAAGTGAGTCTAAGACCGTGAAAGTCATCTGATGGAACAGCTCTGGGTTGTCCAGACACTTTTTGTGAAACAGCTGTAGAGGAAATATTTTGCATGTTTCTGAGGTTTAAAGAGAATGTAATGCTTGTGGAGCTAACGACTGATGGCAGCAGTCACAGACCTCATCCTGGTTCACCTTCCATGTCTATGTCTGTAACCGCAGGCAGCACAGCTTGGTAGAGGCAGGTATGTGAGGTGACTTAGCTGGTGTCAAACCCTCCTGTTTACTGTATGCATGTTTGAAGGGTTTCATCTGGTCTAGTGCTGTGGAGTGAGTGCCCACAGCACTGGAGAACATGAAGTGTCTTGATCAAGTGCACCTCACAAGGAGCACACTGCTCTAGTCAACATGCTGTGATGAGAGCCAGAGCTCTCTGAGTGAGCACAGCAGGGAGGCTCATGGCAAAACCTGATAGAGGGTCATCCTTCTTGTGCCAAATTGGTGGTACAGGCACCTTGACATCTGTGATGGTTGTCTGTACAACCCCCTGGCTCAGTTCTCCCCAGGGTCAGGAGGAGCCTTTGCTCTGGGATGTCAATTCCATGACACAAAGGCTATCTAGGGCTTGGTGTATCTCTGTTGTGCCTTATTGAAACATAAATATCTAAACCCTTATTAATAAAGAGAAGTGGAATTTAACATCACAGAACCAGGGTCCATCAGTAGGAGACTGTTACCAGAAATATTGAAGCAGATTTTCTGAAATTCACTGTTTCTTTTAAAACTGTAAGCATTACATCAGAAATTATCAGTGTGATTATATTATTTGATTAGAAATCTGGCAAACAGACACTTGTTTTAAACAGTTTGGGATAGCATAATAACAATAATCTGTGATTACATACTGCTGTAAATGGAGAGGAAGTGAAAGCCTTTTGCTCAGAGGTTCACAGTACAATATGGGAACAATTACCTTTAGACTTTGCATTTCTCAGCAGAGTACACATCTAAAACTTTGAAGCCAGTGGCCTTGGAGAACCTTTATGCATCTCTTATGAACATTAAGCCCCTTTTACAACACACTGCTGGTGAGGGCAGCATGGCTAGGTCCCGCCCCAGTCACTTGAAAATTGATGGCAGTTGTCTCCTAATGAGAAAGGCACTGAAACTCAGCACCAATGTCATGATGGAGTCCCCACTGAGAAAATGACACCAGCGGAGAAAAAAGTTCCTCTTTTGGTAAGGTGCATGAATAAAAAGAGACTTATAATTGGATTTCCTTAAAGACTTGGAGAACTAACGCTCTTACAACTCTTCACATTGAAAGGAAGTTCTTTTAAATTCTGTTAGTTCTCCAGCCTACATTTTTTAGAAAAGTAAGATGTACAGCTTCTGAAGAAAACCAGGAACAATGAGATGAGCGGTATTTGCATTCACAAGTTATTCTGTGGTGGCACATTGTCATCTTTTGTTGAAGTATCACAACTTTCAAAAAGACTCCTTTGAAGCTAAAGAATTATATTTCATCTTGTTTTCTAAAAAGTTACACTGAATACACACTTTGAAATGACAATGTGAGATCTGACTGCCCTTTAGCATCGGTCTGTCACCTAAGGTGCCTGTGTTCAGATCAAGGTCATTGTGTTTTCTCTTCTCTGTGGATCATAGTATACATCAGTCTGTATCCACACCATTGGCATCCTAACATTTGGTATGAAAGACTATGACATATTCCATTTGGAAGATGAACAAGAGTGAACTAATAAGGGCATTAGATTTAGATACCAATCTCTGCACTGAATGGTTCCTCAAGATCAAAGTTAAAATCGATGCGGGGTTATGTGCCATACAGATTTAATACTCTACAAGATTGAAAAGAAGATGGTTTTAATATCTGAGGAATGTAGTGCTGAAAGACTTCTGGGCTCACTCATCAGTAAGAGGGCACGGTCCCAAACTTTAAGACAAAGCAACCATGGTAGAATTAGGAACAAAGAGACTCCTCCAGTCTAGAAACAGTTTCTTCCCTTAGGCAAATTGAGAACAAATAGTAATACTGTATAACCAGGCTTAAAATGGGCATTAAGAGTGTATCTGCTTTAGGAGAGCACCCCAGCCACAAATGGCCGTTCATCAACGAGGCCAGACTAGGGATAGTCTGAACTAAAGAAATGTCCATGAGATTAACATTAGGTTTTCCAAATCACCGGTTGCTCTCTACTCTCTATAGGTTTTCACCCTGGTCTGCACTGGCAACTAATGTAGACACAACCAAAAAATACCTGAATCTCTCAGTGAAGAAGCACAATGAGCTGCTTTGAGTGTCCTACACTTTATTGAACTCATCGATTGTCTTGCGGCAGTCTTACCTTATTAACACCATGCTTTTATTCAGATAGTTACCATTCTGTAGAGGTCTGGAGTCCAGCCCAAAGCCTGCTGCTAACTTCTCCTCCATGACCCAGGCAGAAAGCTCATCTCCTGTGCTGCCATTTCCCCATTAGCTAAAAGGACACCTGTAAATTTTGGCAAACTTGTGAAGCCCATTTTATTAATCTGGGAAAAATGCTTCATAGCAGTTGCAAGTGAGGTATATAAGGAATTTGGGTTTCCTCTTTGCTATTTTTGGTCTAAATCCTGAACTCCTTACACAGGCAAAACCCCAGTCTGGAGTACCTTTGAAAAGAAATAGTGACCAAGCCAGCATTTGTTGCAATGACTTTGACAGCTCTCTGGTTATAGCACCTGGTGAATGCACTGCTTTCCAAGAACGTACCCAAGATCTGGCAGAAACGTGTTTTTTCGGGACTGACTTGCTCTTAAAGAGGCATCAATTTTGCTCTAAGTGCTATTCCATTAAGAAGAGCTGCAACTGATGTTATGGCTTTATGTTAATCTGGAGTCTGGAAACAGAAAACATAGACTGCTCAGCAACTAGGAAACTGCATATCGATTAGGAGATCTGAATTTGGTGCCTTGCCAGCTTTCCAGATTTCATATATGACCCTGAATAATCACAAGGCCAAATCCATAAATGGGTGCATTAACCCCAGTTGAAGTTCCTTTCACTTTGCCGTGGCACATCTAAGCAATGGCTTCTGGTCAATGTGAGGCATCTCTGTTTCACAGAAAGATCCATCTCACCTGTTTGTACAGGCAAGGAAAATTAATCCACTTTTTGCAAGTGCTGATCATTTTTGCTCAGATACTGAGGGAGTGTGGCCCATTGGGCCACCTTCCTCAGCCCCCAGGTACCGCAAGTGAGGTCCTTGCTTTTATGCTACTAGATTGTTCTAGTGCTCCTTTGCACATGGGCAGAGAATCCGCATTGCAGACTTCTGTGGTTGGAAGGACCACTGGGGTGCCAAACATTTCATTGCCCAAATCCCAAGGCAATATGTCCCTTCCCTCCCAGATGGGAACCCTTCATCTCTCTGTGTGCCAGTTCCTTATTTGTACAGTGGAGATAACGGCATTACCCCATCCCACAGGGATTTTGCACACAGAAATCTATGAATATAGTCTTTGGAATTAACAGAAAGACTGTGGTGATTGGGACCATATAAATACCCAGATAGGCCTCTTAGGGAAACGGCTGGTAAAGATATTGGGAGGGATTTAATTCCCCTCTGAGCAATTAAAATGAGAAAAGGCCATAGTTCCAACCTACAAAGTAAGTAAGAGAGAGTAAAACTGAACTGTGTTGGATTTTACTTTGCTTAAATGAGAAAATCTGGAAATTTGTAATTAGGTAGTGGAATTCTCTGATACATTCCATTGCTTTTGCTAACCAGTGGTTTACAAAATAGGAGTCAACTCTGAGACCTATCGCAATGGGTTTAAATAAACCCAGTGCCAATTAATATGAATGGGAAAGGTTGTACCCAAACAATCACAAGCCTGGAACAGTGAGACTGTTAGTGCTGTCATTTATGGAGAAAATGGTGCTGAAATATCTGCAGCAGAACTCGCTTGAGAATTAAGGAGGAATTACATAGCCTACTAATGTTCCTGTCTCTAAAGGTCAGCTGTGGAAACAGGCTGTTGGGGGAAACTGGCTGGAAATCTTATTGCAGTGGGTAGTAGAAATTAAGATAATTTTAAAATCAGCAGAACAGAAGGTACAAATATTATGACTTGTGATGATGGCCTGCGTTACTCCATTTTCACCCTCCTAAGCTCTTCTATACGATATTGTGGCATCTCTTCTCCCCAGATAGGACATGGAGCTAGGCAGCTAGAGCACCAGGGACATCAGCTCAGTCATTGTGCACATTTTCTCTTGGTAGCAAGATCTCAGGTGAGCAGAGCAGTCCTGGGGATGGTTACCTGTGCTTTATGCCAGGTCCCAGTTCACACTGTCGCTGTGGCAGGTAATGCTGTGAAGCACTGACAGCACCAGCTGCAGGGGCTCTCTGTGCTCTCTGTTTAGTTGGGCTTCAAAAACTGTATTTCTTAACACACTGCTGTTTTTTATTCCTATGCTTCCACATACTTTCATTCTGAAACCTATTGTCTTGCATTTATTAGAATCGAATTTTTTGTTTTGCATAATCAATCTTTGCTATAGTACCACCATTGTGCTGGTATCGAACGAATCTTAATTACATCACTTCTTATTTTCTTGACCTATGGAATGCTACAGTGTGTGGCTAGCACTTATTAAACCCTATATGCAAGCAGTTTAGCTTGCTACTTGCATCAGTCCTAAACTTAGTGGGAGGGTGGGAGGACTGAGTCTGGAGAGCACAAAGGAATAGAGAGGGCCCTTTTCAGGCACTGTGAAAAATGTGAGTATCACACTATGGGGGTTGAGTCCAGACAGTACATAGGTTTGACTAATTACATATCTGCATGATGCCTGACACTGTACAAATGTACTGTACCTTTCTCTAAGCCCTCACAGCCAATGGCACTTATATTATGCCAAGCCTTTCACAGTATTTCTGTTACAGGTACTTTCAGCTCCTCTACGCAACTACAGCTCTTTTCACCTCAACTGCACACCTTGACAAATACTATTTAGCACTCGTTTTCCTACTAGAAATTATTTTACTGTCCTATTACTGACCATTTTCCTCCTCTTTGCCTACCTCTATCGGTTTAAACTTCTCTATCACATCAAACATAATCTACTCAGCTTGGTATTTAAGTTTTTTTCTTACCTATTGCCTCCTATGCATTAGGTGCATGTACTATTCCTTCCTGAAAACTAAGTTCCCAGGTCTGCCTAGACTAGAAGCCTTTATTGCTTAGTTGCTGCATTTCTCACAAGGGTCTTTATGGTTTTCTTGAGCTGCTTCCGCTGTTGGCAGGATCTCTGTAAGCACTATAAAATTAAGCATTGCCTCCTCTCCAAACTGACGGGATCCCTACACAGATCTGGACAGTGGTGAAAGTGCTGCTGAGACTGAGGCCGTGGCCGATCATGCCGTGCAGCGCTGTGCTGGTGTCTCCTTGCCTGTGTGCATGCATCCACTGACCTTTCTTTCTTACTTAAGCAACTCGCTGTCTCTGGCTGTCTTGCTTAGAAATCCTGCTATCTGATCCATGCTGGTAGCAAGCCCACTACACTGGGGCTGGGGTGATAGTTGGTCCTATGAGGCAGTATGATGCAATGTACATATTTGTTATTTAGCATATGCATATTGTCTGATGTCCTTTATTCTAAGAGGTGTGTAGTTTTACAGATGAAGTAAATTATTTTGGGGTAATAAGAGGCTGATGGAGGGCTCTGTCTTTACCTTCCATTCCTCCAGAACACTATTGATGATCTCAGGCACTTTGACAGGTAAGATTTATCTCACCTAGTAGAGGCTTCTGAAGATTACTTTGTTGTAAGATAAGTACATGGGTAATGTGCCTGCTTTCTGGGGTTTCCTACTTGCCACAGGCTAGACTGGGAGCCCAAACGGACCATCATACACTCCAAAAATAAAATGTAGTGCCTGAGAGGGAACCAGAAGTGTCCTAACTGTATCCCTCATCTTCCTACAGAGTCACCCAAGCAAATTTTGGGCTCTTCCTTGTTTCTCTTGCACCAAAACAGCCCCTGGGGCAGTGGGTCTGTGTGGGAAGGTCTGAGAGGGTTTTGAGCAGCTGAGATGACTTTTGAAAGTGCAAGAAGTGACAGGATTTTTCTCCTCTCTTCCAAGACCTATTTATTTATTCTTTTTTTTTTTTTTTCAGAGTTAATGTATTTCTGTCAAATTAACTTCATCTAGATTTCTATTAGAAAGTGGCCTTGAGTCCTGCTTAAGTATCAGCTTTTCAATTAATTCATATTTTTAAAATGAAGCACAATATTTATAAGGATATCTGTTCCTTATATGTCAAACTTACGGACTGCATTTAGTGTCAGGAGTCACTTGACAAACCCAACCAGTTAGATCCAACAATACTATGGAGACATTATCTGTATACTTTAATCTGCACTTCTGATCATTCATTCTGTCAAAAATATCAGAATAAAAAGCCCTCAACCTTAATTCATAGTTTCTTCTCACGATTGTTTTCTTCATTTGCAAATTGGTAACAAAAACTAAGGTTGCATTGGAAGTTCACCTAAAATATGAGCCTTGTCTAGTTTCTAAATGATCTCCCTTTAGAAAGCCTGTTAATAAAACGAAGAGAACATGAGGTGGAAAGAGGGGAGAATTGCTATACGTGGCAGGTGTCTGCAGAGAGCCTGAGGAGGACAACAAGTTAAGGTTCAGCACGCAGGTATGACAGTGTCCTCAATTTCCAATTTCTTCATGTTGCAATAAGCTTTCGTCAATAAGGATCAGGTAACCCCTAAGTTCAAGAGCCAAGACTACCAGATCACAAACTGGCATATATATTACTGCTTGAAACTGAGATGACAATTATACTTTTTAGTAATCACACTATTCTTTGAAATACCTTTTTGTTAACCTTAATATCTAATGGCAATTTAGAGAGTCTTACTCCTATTTGTGTAATCAAAGAGTGAAGTCCCACCTAACTGACTTGTGAGCATTGGATTTTACCCTGGATATTAGTATTCAAAGTGGCCTCTGAGCATCTACTCCACCTGTGCCTGCTGCACTGAGAAGTTCCATGTCTCTCAGACCTCTTGTGAGACACAGTTCCTGACAATACCTTCATGGACAGTCTTTGTGAAGCCAGCCCATCCTTTAAATAAATTAATTTAAAAAAAATTTAAAAAAAAAAAAAAAAAAGAAAAGGGAAAATGTGTTGGTTTATGTTTTGTGAAAAAGAAAAATATTGGGATGAGTGCAGCTAGAAAATTGTATGAGAGAGAATAGTCAGCCTTTACTATAATTACAGTCCTGGCACAGCTGGCTGCATGTTGCATGAGGATCTGAAACAACATTATGATGTTTCTGTGTGACCTGATCTAGGTGATCCTGCTCCAGTGGAGGGATTGGACTAGGTGATCTTTCGAGGTCCCTTCCAATCCCTGACATTCTGTGATTCTGTGATTCTCTGATATGGGAATTAGGTTTAGTAATTTCAGCTCTTTCATTGTTAAAAATTCTGCCTGAGTGCATTCTATCTTTATATTTTAAAATCTCTTTTCCCCCGGGTAGGGTGTGTAATTCCTTCCACTAACAAACAGAAAATTCCCATGAATCTATTGTATTTAAAAGCAGAACAAGTGGAGGACTTGGTCAGCCATTTCAATGGTGTCATTCACTGCACAAGCTGGCACATGTAGTTACACAAATACTTACTGGTATTTCACATAAATAGGGCAATCAAGGAAAGAGAAGCTTTCTTAGACTCAGAAATTAGGAAAATCAAGTTTCCAGAAGACACCCTGTTCTGTCAGCAGCTGTTTCTTGTGAAGTTTTGCTGCATACGAAATGTGGTTATCTAGGAAAATGATGTGGAAGCAGAGGTCCCAAGAACAGGGTGTGCAATTAAGAGGAGGCTACTCCTTGAGGGGCACAAGGGATCAGGAGCTGAGGTTGGTCAGAAGTGTGGACAAGCCCTGATTTTTGGGGGGAGAGCTTTAATATCGTCTGGGGAGGCTGAGGAATCTCCTGCGCCTGGAGAAAGGCTGGATGTGGCCCTGACAAGAGGAGGACAGATGCTCTGGACAGTCAGTAACTAATGCTTGAAACCATGGTGGTTCATTAATAGACGATAGCTCAGGCAGGGCTCTTGCTATGGCAATCCCATTACTGCACAATTCTGTAAGTGTGAGCATGCCTCATGCCAGAGCGACTAGCAGAGAATACTTGCAGCATACCACTCTCTTCAAAGCCTTCTTGAGAACCCTTCGCTCGTGTCCTATTTCCTCCAGCCCCCTGATGAAGTGACAGAAACCAAAATCTGATTTAAAGCTTCTGTTCACTTGCCTTAATAGACCAGGGTTCAACCTGAGCTCGCATGCCATGCTGCTCATCACATTTGACAGCCCAGACTTGCACCTCCAGGACAAGAGGGGCCACATCCCGCAGCCACTCTCATTATTTCACTCCAGTTAACAACATCTGTCACTGTATGAGAGGCTTTTTTTGCATGGAAAAGTTAGGAAACACTTTGAGCAACGTGATTTTTCCCAGATATTATATTCATTACTTTCTCATCAATGAATAGGCAGACTTGCCTGTGATACAACAAGAGCGTTAACAGAGATTACAGTTGAAGGATCCCCTTTTACAAGAACAGACCCTTTATCACTGTGTCCTACCCCCTTCTGAGATATTCTGTGGTTTTGGCAGAAACTCAGTTTCTGAAATCTTAAGGAACTGTATTAAATACCACTGTTGTGATTTCTTTTCACTGTGTATTCAGCTTCCTCTTTCTTAGTCTGAAAAGAGAAGCCTTGATTCTGGTATAGGGTCTACATAACATGAACAGCAAAGGGCGCAGCAAAGCATCTGGGAGAGCCTTTCACAGGTTTTTCCTTGTATTCTTCCCTCCTCCTCCTCTTGTTTGATATTCTCCAAGTGCTCTTCCACTTGCCATCAAATAAACGACACTCATGAAACTTAAAATCTGCTCTAAACATAAGGGCCTTTGGGCTAAATTAAAGCATTAAATATGCTACCACAGCCCTTCTTAACTTCACTCAGGACTGATTGTATAGATCTAAAGATAAAATTTCTTTTTCAACCTATATATATTTAAGACAGCACCAAGATGCATTCTAAAAGGGGGAAAATGACTGAGGTTTTCATGTTGCAAGCAATTTTGGGGAGCATTAGCTGAGAAATTTGCCATTATGCTTTACAAACAGATGCTATGATATTGAAAAAGATGTTGCCACACATGTAGCATGCCTGGAAGCATGATACAAAAGAGAAGTCAGGCAGGTGTTATCTATAATTATTTCAGTAGTTTTAAATCTTTGGAAATACCCAGATATTTATATTTTTTACCTCTACTATTTTGTCTTGTAAATAGGTCTGTTTAAAACACAGTAAAAGACAGGACTGAAAAGGTCTTAAAGAAAGAAAAAATTCCCACTCAAATTCCCTCACTCCCATTTCTCCCAACTTCCACTTACATTTCAAAATCAAAACTTTCAGATCACAAAGTTGGAGGTGCTAAATTTTCCACACTTTGATTCATTTTCTTCTGTTTTAAGAAGAAGAAAAAAAATCCATGTTCTTGGTGGAGAGGTACAGAGTGGATATTATCTAAACTTCCAGTGAATCACAGCTGACAGTGTTGCTATTTCTAGGCCAGAGAATCACTCTTTGAACAAAATGCAATCGCTGTGTCTTTTCAACCTGCGCTTCAGCAGAGTGAAACAGCAGGATTCCCGTACTGTATAATAACTGTCAGAAACAATTTCTGCTCTGTAAGTGAGGTGAAGCAAAATGTCAAAATATTTGAATACATTTCATTGAGGATATCTTCTTTTAAATTAGTGAAGGCTAGAGAAAGAGAATCCTATTCTCTCGCATAATAAATATGCATGGAACAGTGGGGCCAAGTGAATTCTAAAAAAGCTAGGTCCTTGCTTGTTAATGTGCTAGAGAACCACAACAATAAAACACAATAATTATTAGTTAAAGAAATGCCAGCATTGGCCTTTTACCAACACTTCCGAACATATAAATCACAATAAATTTAGACTGTCTGAAGGCGCTGTGTTAATTACCATATTTTATAAAATGCCTTGGGTAGAGGGGAGAAATCACAGCGACTGAGAAGGATCCCAGCTCGAGTGTGTATATCTTGTCATTAGTGCAACTGCACTCCTTGGAAATCTTTAGCCGACCCACATTATCTTTGCTCAAACCCAGAGAATAGTAAGGAAAGTTTACTAACAACATCTTGTAGTTTTATAGGGTTTTCCATCCCTGCAGATGCCAAAAACCTTGTGAAGAAAATTCCTGAGATGTTGCAAATGCCTAGACTTGAGATATGTTTGGTAATATTACCTGGAATTTGTAAACAATTCTCTTGTGCTCTCACGTAGTTCTTGCAAACACAGGCTGGAGAACACTACACAGATTAATTGCCCGGTGATAAGCAGCCATGCAATGGATTTATGTTCAAGAGGAAGGGTGAAGAGAGCACCTAATTCACATTCCCAACAGCTGCCAGTCATGAAACCCTTTCAGACAATCTAATACCAGATTCAAGAAAGCTGCAAAGTGCCATAAGAAGAGAGAAGCAATGGTGAAAGGCACAGCTTATACCTGAAGTCGTGTAACACTGAGGGAATTACATGGAAGCATCTCAGGAGCTCTAAGAGATGGGTCACTCTCACATGCTATAGAGAAGTCAGCTCCTTGTTTTTCTTGGGTTCCTGCCAATCTGATGCAGTGCATCAAAGCACTAGGATCATGGATGCATTCAGTGCAACATGTCATCCATAGCTATAGCCAGTCCAAGATGATTCAGAGCAAAGTAGAATAAAAACTACCAGAAGCCAAACTGACTTGTACTTTGAGGAAAGGAAAAAATGTCCCAGCCTCTGCAGGTCATGTGTAGAAACCAAAACATCAGGCTAATGTTAAATAAGGAAAAGATCAGTGAAATATGTATTTGTCCAGGTATAATCCTAGCAAGAAGAATATGAATGCCCATGAAAACCTCCCTCCAGTTTCCTGAATGAGTGCTGTTGCTGATGGTATAGAAATGCCGAAGAGACTCCATCATTAAGGTGGTGGTGGGAAATAACGAGGGCAATTTATAATGAAATGAGCACATGTACATACACATACAAAGGTAGAAATTATCTGTCAGTGAAAATAAGACTGGCCCCAAATTGATTTAGGATTCATTAGTTCACAGAGCTCATTATGTCATATTATGAGATAAGAGTTCAGCCTTATTTATTATTTCACTGCCATAAGCCACTAAGGTGTTGTTTTTTCAGTTGATGCTAAAATGTTCTCATCTGATAAAGCCCTTCTATAATAATTTCTTAACTTATTATTTTTTAAGAAGTATTAATTTGAGTATCTAATACCAATGGACTGCTATCAAAAACACTGATCTTTCCATAAATTCCCACTCTGCTTGGCTTCTTATCCTTTGCCTATTTAGGACCCCTGGAAAAATCTCTCAGGAGGTGATCAGACCCAACTAATGAACAGGTTAATTCAGATTGCCATACTGTTTTGCAATGGAAACCAGAAGTCTTTTTGTTAAGAAGTATACATTTACGGAAAAATGAAAAATAACTAGCTTGTGTGGTTTTCTGCTGAAACTAGTATCAGTCAATAGCCTTGTTTTGAAATGTTGATCAAATTGGTTGCATTCCTGACCTTTGCTAGTGAAGGAGACTAAATCTAGTAAATATCTATTTAGATGTCCAGCTATCAGAAGGCATTTTGACAGCAGTCCAGTGTGTAATGACAGATTACAGTATATTGTCTGTGCTGAACACAATTCCAGTTAAACCAGTTCTACCAAAAAGCATTACTGTTAATATGGGCTTCTTTTGCATCTATCCAATGTATTTCCTCAAAAGGAAAAAAGAGAAATAGACAAAAAGAGAATTGTAGGTGATTTTATTTTAAAGGCCAGTGATAGCAAATAAATATTATTGCTTTCTTCCAGATAAAAACTTCTTCATTTGTCAGGATTCTGCTTGTTGATGTGATTGCTGAGATGTGTTATTTAAAATAATGTAGCTGGAGATTACAGGTTTCTTTGGTAATACTGGGATAAAATTACAAACCATTTTGGCAGTGTTCAGAGGAAGATAATGGCAACCCTTGGTAATGTGCAACAGTCTGCCAAAATTGCTGAAAAGAAAGAGGAAATTTCATCTAATCCACATAAATTGAGCGTGGAGAATATCAGACTCTCTGGAAAATGCTTATTTTAGTTCTGGTGTGTGGCAGATAGCTATCCAAGATAAAATATGTAGCTCAGCTCATCTAACCATAGCAAAAGCAGGATTGGTCCAATCCTGCAAATATTTGAATATATATTGAGTAAACTCAATAATCATCATCACCTTCATTTCTCCTAATTTCTTTCTGTTCACTACTAAGCCTAGTCTCTCTCTTCTTCTTGTGTTTTCTCACCCTGGGGATCAAGGGTTTGTCACTAATATGGTTTAATTCCCCCTTAATTACCCATTTTTGATTCTCTTCTCCATCCCATTAGGATTCTGGCTGTTTAAAACCTCTTCTGTATATAATATCTCTTGCCATGGACTTCTTGGTAATTGTTCCTTTACCTGCTTACACTGAAAGCACTCCATAACCACTCACACGCAGGGTGAAAACATTTGTGAAAAAATTAATTCGTAAAAATTTGTATTAATGTCTTGTTTTATTTGAACATTGCACAGGTGTTAGTGGTTATTCTGTTACTTTTCTTTCTGGTCAATAGCGATGAGCAATTTCAAATAAAAAGTCTGGCTTTTGGTTAACTTTTTAACTCATTTAAGACATACATACGCAAGGGTAACACTTTGCTTTTGGAAGAACTGATATGGTATCTGTTAATGTCTTAAGTTAATTAATAGTATATTTTTAAGCGTATAAAAAACATGCTTCTTGGTAAGCATTAGACAGCACATCATTTGCAGTTCAGATGTCAGCATTTTTTGATGTTACTGTAGCACCAGAGAATAGTCAGTGTTAACCATAAGCTTTCCAAAGGCTTAAAATGTTTTGGTTTTTCCTTATTTAAAAATGTTGGTGGAATTCTGTTTACCTTTTCCAGAAAATGCTCTACCAAGGAGAAAATCAACCTTATAAATGGAAAGGTAAATATTTTGTCAGAGTCATAACCTTATGCTCTTACAAGAAAAAAAGTGTTGCAGATTTGAATGTGGGAGTACAATACACAGTGGAATAAAGATGATTATTAACAAATATACAAAAGAGGCGGTACTACAGGACTGCAATTGCCTTTCATGTAGGCTTCTAGTATCTCATAAACCCCAAGTCCCTCTCAGAAGCTGAAGCAAGAGCTGATGAATATAATTGACCCTATCACAATTTAAATGTCCTGGCTGATGTGATGTAGAAGGCTTGGATTGAATCAGGATAGCAGGTTTGGATCAATGTTCTTTTATATGACTGTAACAGTTGACCATCAAAATTCCTGTAAATATTTCTTGTGCAGTTGCCAGTAATTATCTGTGTAAGCCACAAACGAATAGCTTTAAAATTATTTAAATAATGAAATCAGATGCCCTCTCTATATGTCTCACTCTTCCTAATCTTTTATCTTTTATTCCTTCCTATTATATGTTGTGTTTCCTTCACCACGTTTCCTTCAATCTTTATCTAAGCACGTTTGGTTTTGAATGCCAGTCATTCCTCAGGTCTGTGGTCTCCGTGGGGCCTTTCATTTAAGCGACAAATGGAGTGCAATGCAAGGAAATGGAACTGAAGCTACTGGATCTATAAACTAATTGGAAAACATGTCATGTTGCTTCTTGGAAGAAGACTGGGATGAATAGCAACGAGTGGCAAAGTGAGGTCTTTGTTTTGGGGAAGATAATATTTTGTCTGCCTGGGACAGCAAAATCTTAAGGTGGTTGAGTGATAAGGGGCTCCTTGAAGGAGCTTTCCTTCAAAACTATGTCAGGTTCCTTGTTCAGCACCCACACATGTGGCCTGTGTGTGAGAACATGTGCACATGAAGGGCTATGCCCATACTATTCCAAGAATGACCATGGTGAGAACCTTCAGAGAACAGCAAACATATGCCAAAAGTTGTGTCAGGTCCCTAGTAGATCCTTCGTTTTTAAACTTACTTCCTCATGGAAATATCCCATGCCTGCCTTTATTTGCTTTATAAATCAGCAGAACTAACCACAACACACTGCTTTCTCATTTCCACAAAGAAACATGGGATTTTTTTTACTTAAGTCTTCCAAATAATTAGAATACATTTGAGATTTGCTGTATGTCCAGAAAAACTGCTTTGGAGATAGATTAAATACTTAAGTGTTTTGTTTAGTAATAGGATTCTACAACTGCTTGTTTCCTGTATTCCAGTATATGTAGTCACCTAAAGACTGCCAGAAAGGACAGAAAGCAACAACCAGCTTTATGAAAAGCCCTATGTTGAAAATCTGTTTTGCCATGGGAATGTCATATTTCTGGTGAGTCATATTTGTCATCTATGTCATGTATCCAGTGAGACAAATGTCACATTTCCAGGGATTTTCTATCTTACAGAAGACCTAGGGCTTGTCCTGACTCCCCACAAGTGTGAGCAAGATGTTCCCAAAACTTCAGTTGTAAGAGGGACCCGAAGCTGAGGAAGAGGCAAGGGTGATTCTTGTCACTTGTGTAAGTTATAACTCATCGATGCAAAAGACAGCAGAGAAGGCATACAAATTCCTCCTTCTAGATGGACAGTTTTCTCTGTCTAACACAGATACACAAAGAATCCAAATCCAAAAGTCTGTAAACTGCACAAAGATGTTTCCCTAATTGTGATGCATATTTTACTTAGAAAAAATAAATGTTGTTAATGGAAAAATATCCATAATACAGGTACTCTGATGAGCAGAAAAAGTAGGAAGAAGTGATAACTTAACAGAACTACCAGGAATGGCAAAAGGCAAATTAGCTATGAAATTGAGAATAAAAATGTCTATAGAACCTGAAACTGAATATACAGTAGAGCAGCACCTAAAGTATAAAGAAAGTCTCAGGCCTTTCCAGAAGGATTTTTTAACAGACATAATTCAGGAAAGAATGAATTCATTTAAGGCACTTCCTTAATCATAAGATTCTGTCTTACAGGAGAAACGAGACCTACAAAAATAATTAGCAGCATGGAGTGAATTCATTTACAAGGGGAAAGATAACTAGTTATCTTTGGTAGGTGATGATTAAGAGTGGGAGAGGGATGCATAATAAGAATTTACAAATATTAGAGGCATAAATATACAAAAAGCAGACTATGAATATGCAGAGAAGTATTTTTAAATCCAAGGACCAATGTTTGGGCTGTAGGTGACTTATTTGCTAAGGGGAAAACCACATGATATAAAGCCTTTTTCTAAGTAGGTTACCGGTTCAAACCTGTCCCTAGTATGACATGACTTTATAATCTAAAGACTATTTAGGATTCTGCTTTAAATAAATTTACCTTTGTTTCAGGAGAAAGTGTCTTCATTACAAAGGCTGAAGGCTGGACCAGCACTGCTGCTTGTTGTCCCAACAGAGCAGTGAGTGGCACACGCACCCCCTTCCCAGTGCTGTGCTAAGAGAGGTTTATCAGTGTGGGAAGCAGAGGGAGCCTTGCACCATCCTCATGCACTTGTACCTTTACTGGTTGCAGAGAACTGTGTCCCATGGGAGTGTCAGGATCTTATTTATGGTACGCTGAGTGGGTAATTAATGAAACAGAATGTGATTTTATGGACTCAGATTTACACAAAAATTGCACACATATTAAGGCCAATGGGAAAAGATTTGTGGGAACAGATTTTCATTTATTGCACTGACATATAGAGTTATGGATATGAAATTTCAGACAGATGAAAATATTTATTATTAATCCTAAAGTCTAAGCATTATAGGAGTTCTGTGTTCCCCACTGACACTCAGACCAGCACTAGGATTTATCAAAAGTGTTTCTGCTTAAGGACTGATCCATCTGCTGCACTGGCCAACGCCAGCATGACAAAGAAGCACCATGAACCTGTCCATTCCTCACTCATCTCACAAGCCACAAAACAAAAAGTCTCTAAATCTACAACCTGTTTTGTTGTGCAAGCATAACTAAATTGCATGTGTAGCCATAGGCATATATACTGTATGACCTATACAGACACCCAGAAGAAAAGATAAAAAAATAATAAAACAATAATAAACAGCAGTAGCAGGTAGTCTGGATGCTTCTAGCAACATGTGTGAGTGAATGAACATGCTCTTTTGGAGCAGACTGGTAAACACTCCCCGTAGCAGAAATAAAAGTTGTTTTATAAGTTACCTTATATTTGACAAAGACAATCTGTTGTGTACATCTATACTAATCCAGGTGACATGAAATATTTTTCTCAGAAATGCTGCACATCTATTTGATTTAGAAGGAGGATAACTAATAAGTCACTTGTTAAATCTCAGAGAGGTTTGTAGTGTTTCCTTCCACTGCAGTGGAACACACACTGCAATAGGACTCTTTCAAGTAGGCATCGTTTCACTGTGAAAGGTTACTGAAACCTAGAGTTTCAGAAAAAATTGATTTGACAATAATTAGATACATTCCAAGTAGGAATAAGCTTATCTCCTCTAATAAATATAGTAGTGTATATAGTGTATTTAATTTTCCTGTTCTCAGGTTCCTTTCCAGACCATAACATGCATGCTCCTTTTAAGCAGAAACCTCCACTGGCTTGGGTTTTACTGTCTTTAATCAAGCAAATCCACCCCCTGCAGCAATTAAGATCTGAGGAATTAGCACTTAGTGGCTTAAAGTATGTACTTTAATTTAATCTACAATGCATAAACTGATGACATAAGGCAATCTGCGCCCTTCACCTTCTGCCCCTCTCCCACTCCCTCCATCCTCCCATCTGAGCAATATGGTTCAGAGCAGGAAAGGTTAGGATTTCAATACCTGTGCGAATGAAGTCTTTTAGTGTGATACAAGGTCTCCTTTATTTGTGATTTGAAGAATCAGAATAGATTTTTTCATGTCTCTTCCTTCACCATAGTTAGCTCTTTTCAGTGTAAAATGAGATCTATCCATGCTTGTTATTGATAACAAAAGGTTTTTAAAAGGAAGACGGAAGAATACAGGAATCCTTGACTGCTATTGGTGCTCTAAGGACAGATTTTCCGGAATTTCCTCTAAAATGTCAGAAAGTTTTTATGTTGGTTGAGTTTTCTTGTTTGTTTGTTTTTAGTCTTTCCACAAATTATGGAGTTCAGGACATGGGGAGACATTATCTTCTGCCCTCCCTGTAAGTGAATGACTGTATTTGCTGGCCATGTTGGTTGAAATGAAATTGCTTCACACTTCCTTTTCAGATCAGTCATGACGGTTTGGAGACTCTTGCCAGATGCAGTCCTAATACCTATCTTACTACCTGGTTCTCCTCTGCTAAGGTGGCAGTGAGCATGCATAGGATGGTACAAAATGTCATACCTGTCCTGACTTGAAAAGAAGTTGCTTTACATCAGCTGAAGATTTACTGAACAGCTTCTCCACTGATTTAGGGGAGGCTGGAAAAAGAAATGTCATTACTCGTTTTGCTCTCCATTTTATCAGCATAATAATGCTTGTACTGTTCAAGGCTTTTCTTTCAGTCCTTTGCTGTCAATACATTTCAAACCCAGCATCTACTGGTACAAGCCAATTAAATCCCAAATTCACTTGTCAGAGCATTCCCTCTATGTGTCTGCCATGTTCTGGAGCCAAGTTCTTCAGTTTCTTGGGTTTAGTCCAAGAGGAAACATTAACAATAAATAACTATGAAGATCTGTATGCTGGGAATTAAAACAATATCTATTAAATGCACTTCACAAAAATGATCTTGAAATACATGATGTGAAAATTAAATAAAACTCATAAGAATATTAAAACTCCAAAGAAATAAATGAAATGACTGCTGAGAAAAACTTAAAATAAGGTGTCCACTGTTTTTAAACCATTCAGATTTTTGGCAACTTGCACAGAGAGTAAATGCTTTAAAACAGAAAAATTCCAAACAACTTTCAATTGTCTTTAAGCATATTTTGGACTCAGTTCTTGGTGTGGACAAATGTCACAGAGGAGAAGAAATTTGGCTCGAAACTATGAAGTATGAGTATTGAAAAAAACTTAAATATGCACAATATGTGACTTTCTATTATATTTTTAACAACATTTCAAGGTTGGATACATAATTCATGGCATTTTGGACATCTTGAGAGAAAGTACAGTGTTGTAAAATTCCTGGATCAGCA
This sequence comes from Brachypteracias leptosomus, assembly GCA_013401335.1. Lineage (NCBI taxonomy): Eukaryota > Metazoa > Chordata > Aves > Coraciiformes > Brachypteraciidae > Brachypteracias > Brachypteracias leptosomus. The sequence continues at coordinate 146,720 of VYZX01000504.1, forward strand.
TCTCTTGGCTTGGGAATGGACTCATACCTCTGAAACTTTTTCAGTTCCCTTAAAACTGTTGTGAATATAAAAACTCCAATGCTATGATCCAAAGCCCACTGAAAAAAATTAAAATTCTCCTTATTCCAAAATGTGCTCAGAATCTGTCTGCATTGTGTTAAGGGAAAGGATTCATTCCTTATGTGGAACAGGCTATCTAGAAATATAAAGCAACAAAGCAGCATCCATTTCAGTAATTTCCTCCTTTGGAAAGAAGTAATCATCCCCTTGCGAAAGTGACCACACTCTTCCACGGTCTTTTTTTTTGTTAGTGTTGTGTTTTTCACTACAGTGGTAGTTGCAAGAAGAGATGGGGTGGCAGGCATCATGACTGGCAGGCACCTTTGGATCGGCATTGCGCCAAGCCCCATTTTTAAGGTGAGGTGTGGGTAGCTGCTGCCTTGCTCATGTCCTGAATCCTTGAGTGGCTCCTGTGCTGCCCTCATACATAGCTTGAGTGGCATTTGAGGTGCTTGTACCTTCACCTGAGACTCCTTCTCAAAACATCTAGAAGGAAATAAACCTCAGTACTAGTAAACTCCTGTATGTTGTTTTTTTCTACCCTTGGGTGGTTTCAATCTGTTCGTTTTTTGCTGATGGAAATGAGTGGTATAATTATATACAGCTCCCAGTTGTCACAGCGCTGAGGTCAACCTGAGTGAGTCGTCTTTCCAGGCTCACCCAGTCAACAATCATCCTAAAGCCAACTGAAAGCAGAGCCCTGTGCAAGCACTTGAGCTGCAATCCCTTTCATCTGCGCTGAAAGGCTTTCGGTGCAGTGTCATCCGTGTCTCCCGGTCCTGCCAGTGCCAGGCGAGCCTGCTGTTGTGCTGGGGCTGGCTGGCTCCCCAGGGCACTTCACCCCTCTTCTCCCCAGCCCCCAAAAGCATGACGTCCCTGCAGTCGGGACACCTCCTGCTCACCTCCCCACAGGGGCCACTGGGGTTGCTCTTCATCACGGTGTGCTCGATAGTTGTCTCTCAACTGGAGATACTCAGCAAGGCCCTTCAGCGCGAGACCTGGCTACAGGATAAAAGCTGCATGGTAAATAATAGCTGTTATTCTCAATCCTTTACACACAGAGTTTAAAGCAGAAAAGAAAAGAAGAAAGGGAGAGAGAGCACTGTGAAAATAAATAGTGCGCTGTGTGCTTAAGACTTAAAAAAAAAAAATGCTGCTAGAAATGAGAATACAGAGTAGGTAATGTCTTCACTCTCAGGAATGAAATATTCCTTTAATAACTGCTTTCCTCAGTTACTCTTAAAGTAGTTTCAGAGTCTTGTTTTTCATATATTGCCAGTAGACTAAGATGAAACAGGGCAACTTGAGTCCACCCAAAGCCTGTTCCTTCCTTCACGTAACCCCAGAACCAAGTCAGGATCTTGAAGGACTTCTCAGCCACCATGTCCTTCCTTTGGTGCTCACTATTCACCCCAACCGACTGATTTCCAGCTGGGCAATATTATAAACATCTGCCCCAGAGGTTCTTTAATCCAGACCTTGAGGGCAACTAAATCCCCTGGATCTACAGTTCCTCAAAACGTTCCTTATTTCTAACTTGTGTCATGATGATAAGTAGCTGCAACATTCTCCAGGGCTCAATCCTGAATCTTGTCCCCTTGCAAAGGAGGCCACCGTGAGAACAAACCTGTCTGGAGCAAGGAGATCACCCATACCAAGATGGCTTGCCTGACTCTCTTCTAAATAACCTTCTCCCATAAGTACTATTAGTACTATGGAGTACCAAATTAAGAGCAATGTGAAATCTTTGCAAATGGTGACTAAATGATGGAGACAATAACAATGTAAATAACTTGGTAATTTAAATATCTGGTTTATAAATAAACCAGAGTCAATATATATTCCTTCTGGTCCCTAAAGAAATTAGACCAGTAAATTCCTGTGAATCACAACAAAGAACATATTTTGTGCATTTAAAATAAATCTCAAAGCTGCATGATGAAGCACTTTTAATTATTGTGGAGTGGTATAGGCAGCAGCTTTATATATTATACCTCTCCAATCAATAACAAAAGAAGTGCTTTGCAGGAACTGATGCTGTACTTTTGCAAGAAAATAAGTTGTACCTCAAAAGAAAAAGTCAAAATGCTAACCTTAATTTGTCCTTGCTAGTCATTTTATTTGACATGTATCTTAAAACTCAGTTGGTTACCTCATGAAGTATCACAGTATTTGAAGAATGTAGTGTACCTTAAACTAGGTAAAAGTTTTGCATTTTAGTTGTATCTTATAAGGAAAAAAAATGCAAAAATACTTTTCTTTGACTTTATAAGCAACATGTATGAAAGCAGAAGTAATTTCTCTAAACATTCCTTTTATTTAAAAAAATATGAAAGGAACTCTGCAAGGTGGGCACTTGAGAATGGTATTTTATTTTAAAAGAAATGAAAAAATGCTCACAGTAGGCAAAATCCACAAATGGAGCCTGTAGCCCGTTGCATTCAGCGGGTAGCCTGGATTGTTAGCATAATAGTAAAACTCCAACAGTGACACTTGAAGCAAAACTTTATGCATTTTTAAAGACAGCTAAAGAAAACCCTGAATTTGATTCCTGCATTCTTGTTTTCAGACATGCCACTGAAAAAATAAGCCAATATATAGTCTTAGTAGCTAATGTTAGTGGCCTGGACTTATCCCTGAACAACTCTGTGCAGCATGAACACTTGATTGGTCCCAGCCAAGGTCACTGTAGATCCATTTTTCAGAAAACCCACCTTGCTTATAGGTGGTTTCATGTTTAGATAACAGTGTCTGTCCTTCTATGGCCCTTTAGGATAATTCCTTCACTTTGCAGTCATTCCTAAAACAAGTTTTCTGCTCCTCATCACCTGAGCAAGTTATGATTATGACATTAGAAAGGAACAGCATCCTGTGAAAATGGTTTAGTGGCCAAAATACTCAAAGGAGCGCCTAGTTAAGGATACTACTGACCATGCTCAGGGGAAGTGGACATACATTTAGGACTGCTAGCAGAGTTTGACCCAGATGTGAGAGGGTGGTTCATCTCCAGACCTGGATTTCCAGTGATACAGCTTTCCTTCTCTTAGAGAAATGGGGCTTTTTCTCAGGAGAACCTACAGCTGCTTGTGGGCAGTAGCAGAGACCACAGCCAGGAGTACTTGCTTAGCTCCTGATACTGGTGTGTATTTTGTCCTGGAAATGACCACTATTCACTATTCATAGCACTGTTGCACAACTTGGGTCTCAAGCTCCAGCTGCTTGTGCATTACACCACACTCATTGGAAATAGGCAGCAGCTCAAGACAGCTTCAAATACATTTTTTCCATTTAACCACCATGGAATATTTCATCATCCCCTTCCCAATTTTCATCATGTTTAGCACATCTGGCAGAATTGTTGTCCTCACACAGCTGACATTTCAGGGGAACCTCTGTGTCAAGGTATCCAGCAAAATTTGCAAAGAATGTCCAGCTGCCCCTGGCGCAGCAGTTATCAGCAGTTCCTCAACTGCACCAGGCAGCATCCAGTCTGCACTGCAGGAAGGCTGAGGATGGATAGAATGAAATATGCAATTTTAAACTGACCCTAGGGCTAACATTATCCTGGGAGGAAGTCCTTGATAATTTTAATGACTGTAGCAATTCAGGAAAAAGCATCTCTATTAGATCTTGTTCCAGTGTAGCATCTTTTCAATGCTGTTCTGCATAGCAAACAGCTGTGAGGAGGTGTCCTCTGCCCAGCCTTTCCATCCCAATTCTGCCTTTCTCCTCCAACAGGGCTCTGTGTGCCCTGGCACAGTCCTGCTGGGGATGGGAAAGGGGTTGTCCATGGAAAGATGGCAACAGGTGTCCCAAATGTTCAGATACTTGCTCTTAATTGCTCTCCATCTCCTGAATCTATATTAAAATGCTCTGTCCAGATAGCTCTGCCAGTCAGGGGGTGTGATCTCTCATCAGAGGGACAGCAGCAAAGCAGCACTTTCTCCAAGAACATCTTGGGTTTTCACCATGAGAGGGAAGGGTATTGATTTCAGAAGACATATATGGATGTCCAGAGAAGCACCTTCCCATCCCTGTGCATCAGTCCTCACTGTCTGATAGAGACAGATACACTGCTTCCAAGTGAAAGAGAATTTTCTCCTGAACGACAGTGCTCACTGCAGCTCTTTTCCTTTGCCTACACAGCCTGCCACCCAAACTGCTTGCAGAATAACTCAGTTTGGTTGACAAGAGTCACTGTGATCACTGTCCAAGGCAACATGTTTGCTGTTCACAGAAAGCCGTGGGTTAAAGTACAATTGACCTTCAAAACCCACCAGCACAGGCAGTACTTTGCTGAAGTGAAATGCAAGGCTAATTTATGAATGGGGCAACTCATCAGCAGCATTTTAATGAATAAACGATGTGCCCATTCATTATTTTTCCATTTCCAAGTGTTAATAAACAGCCCAGTGATAATTAACTGAAATTCTACCTTTATAGAAAAGTGACACTTCATAAATATCAAATTGTGCTATTATCGTACATATCTGCTGGGTTTCCATGAATATATAAATTCAGCAATTACCTCTGGAACCGTTTGCTAAAACATAAAAGCAGGTTAGTGGAGAAGAGGAAAGTCATATGGCAATTAAGATTTGAGAAACAAACAAAACGTCCTCCTGATTCAAAAATTCAATGACAGTAAACAGGGCAATGCAATCAGGAAGGAAAGCCCTGCTCTAATCAGCAAAGGTGATTTTTCACACATCTTGAGATGCGGCTGAGTGAGTGGTGGTGAAACCTGCCTGTAATCAGCCAAGTGAGGCTTTAAGGCACTGAGCAGCTGAGATTCCTGTGCAAGGAAGCAGAGCCTGGAGCCACACAACTATATCAGAAGGTCAGCTCTCTTTTAGAGAACAAACAGAAGCTCCCAAATTTTTGAGCCTTCCTAGAAAATTACCCTGAGAAAAAAAAGAAATATGAACTGACCTTTACCGGGGCTGGGCTTTGAACATCACTAGGAGAGGTATGAGCTGCCTCTCTCATCTCAATGAGATGCTAATTCCTGTGCTCTATTTCTGTGGGAAGATGCCAGGTCCTGACAGAGTGGGAAGCTGTGGGAATGGGATAAAAGCAGGGAGCGGGAATTTCCTCTGGCACATGGGGCATCCCTGAGTGTCTGGGAAAAAGAAGGAGGTGAATTTTCCTCTGAATTTTGATGGGTACAGGACAGAAAGGAAAGATATAAGTCTCAGCAGATCGTGACTGCCATCCTGGTCTGCAGTCTCTGAAAGCAAGAGTAAGTGCTTGGAACAAGATTTCAGAAGAAAATGGAGAATACAGAAAGTGGTGCTGGCTACCACAAAGACAAGTATAGATGCCTGTACTGTTCAGCCCATATTTAACCAGAGCTGTGTTTGGGCTGGAGCACATTTGCAGCTCTGGAGCCAGAGCTCCCTTGTGGTGGCCTCAGCAGCATCAGCAGAGGCTGTGGCAGCACTGGCCTTGTTCAGGTGTGTGAGCCCGCTGCAGCATGCTGCCTGGCTAACTGGTTGGGTATAACACCAAGACAACATGCCCAGGTTCTTGGTTTGGTTGGTTCAGCATCTTCATCATCAAGTGAAATGGTGGGGGACACCTACAAAATGGGCTAGTGGCACTGGGACAGGAGGTGGCACAGACACATTGGACCAGAGGGTTAGGGCTAGAATTTAACAGGTATTGCTCCCTTACATTTGCAATACAACATTGCAAAGAGATGCCATGCCCCCCCTGGAGACAGTGTTCCTTCACTGAGAGAAAAACCTGGACTCTCCCTCTCCTGGATGAATGGAAGTGCTTGAGGGAAGAGAAACAGCACTGAGACAGGAAAGGGAGGAAGGGGGATTTCTGGTTTTTGGGACACAGTGCACGGCTTGCATTGTTATTTCAGCTGCAAACCTGTATTCTGGCTCTGGGGTTCGGGGCAGTGAGCACAGGGATTCCTTCCTGCTTCATACTCACGTGCTCAAACTGAGCAGCACTGTGCTGCGGTCAGACAACTACCACCGAGTACTCACCCATGTGCAGCAGTTTTCCACTGGCCTGGGCAGCGAGGAGATTATCTTGCCCACAGCAGGTGACAGTGTTGATTCATGGCTCAGCCAGCCGCAGTTGTTTAGCTATGCAGCTGCCATCCCCCGGCTTCCCACATCTCCATACAGTTCCTGAAGCCAAGACTACTCCAGCAAGGGAATGCACTGGTCCTAGAAAGGCAACTTCCTTTGATGAGGACCTTTCAAACCTCTTTGACCTGACCCCACTGACAAAAGAGCCCTTCAAAGAAGATGAACTGTTTCATGTGGCAGCAATTTCTCATGTCAATCAAAAAGATTTTTTTTCTTACAGCAACAACTCTCTATCCTTTCCCCACAAAATTATTCATTTTAATACAGCTATCCTTCTCTCTACAGTGAATACCTTTGGGTAGCATCTTCCAGTGTCTCACAGACACACTCTTCAATTCATATTTCCATATTTTATTTTCTTTAAAAAGGAGGAGAAAAGGAATGAATTGAGCTTTCTTTGATTAACATTCTTCTTTTGCATTTTTAAAACACACATCTTCTAAAGAGCAAGTTTCTGCTTGAGATTTGGTGGTCTTCTGAATATCCTTTAAGAAATAGATGCTCAACTTCTTTTCTTTTTTTTTTAAATGATAGAATGTTTGACCTGTTGGCCTCAAATTTTTAACTCGGTTTTCTGCCTTAAAATATGGCTGCAGCAGTACTTGAACTTCTATGACATTGAGAGATAAAAGTCAAACAAATATTTCTGATGTTGAAGTAACTGTTAAACTTCAATATGGATCCATAACCTTGAAACATATTTTAGCCAGGAAGAAAATAATATGGATGCACAACTCAGAGGAAGCCATACAAGCTGCTTTCAAATGGCCTACAATAGATTTCAGCACATAAAATTGTCCTGCATTGAAAGTCCATTCTCTCACATTCTTCCAAGGCTCAGAGGAAGCCTTGGCCTCAGCCTCCTCTGTGACTCTTGTAACCTCTACGTCTTTGGGAAGGAGAGGTTTCCTTCCCAATGATATAAAGCATCTGTCCTGATCCTTGTGCAGGAAATGCAAAAAAAAAAAAAAAGCTCTAATAGGTTAGTTTGGAAGAAAAGTCTGAATCTGTTTAGAGATTTGGAACATCCCAAGAGGTTCAGTAGAGATGGATGGATGGGCAGGAAGTCAATGAGGTGGCCAAATACACACACATGATTTAGTCACGTTGTCACTGCTCCAGCACTTTCCTTGCAGTTCCACGCTCCGCCATATGGCCGTCATTACCCCAAACATGTGATATGCCTTTGTGGGGAACAAGTTCATAAACAAAGCTGTATGTAATACCTACAGTTATGACTGTATGGCCATTGCCACCTTTTCACCTGCTCCTAATTTTGTTACTCTGTACTTCCTCCTCTGCAACTGTCAGTGTTTTCTCAATTCTGTACTTATTTATTCATTTATTTGGAAAATGAGCTGGATTAGGCATTTTTTAAACTTTAAAAAAACCCACAACACTTTTTAAAAAGAGACAAAACTTGTCAAAACAAACAGAAACTGGACATTTTAGAGAAAGAGAATGTGTAGGAGAGCAAAATGTGCTTCCTGTCAGCTGGTGGAAATTAGCTGTGATTTGAAAAAATAGTAAGGGTTGTTTTAAAATGTCCCTTTTTTGGATGCTCTCTGCATTTAATAATGTGCTGTGATCACAGCCTAGTGGTTCTATGGGAATGCCTCATGTAGGAATATGTAAATCACACCCTGCTTTTCTCAATGGTTATTGGAGTTATATGGAAAGCTTTTCCCTAAGCTGCCAGAGAGATACTTGTCACCGCCAGTGTCCAAGTTTTAGCCATATAACTCAAGAAATTTATCCATGTAACTGAGGAAATTTTACATTAAACGAGGCAGAAAGTTCAATCTCAGGTTATACCTCCCAAACAGTCCCAGGTGCCCTGGGTGCTAACGGATCTGGGTACATGGCAGAATAGGTCTAATCCTGTCATTTTAAAGAAATGCAAAGAAGTCCATAGGAATTCTCTTAGATTATTAACATAGCAAAACTAAAGGTTCAAATGCAGGGAAAAAGGGTAAAAGTGGCAGCTGAACTTTAATTCTGGTCTCTGAATTAGGCTTTTAATTACACCATCAAGCAGTCCTGCACAGAATCCCAGGTCACTGTGAGTGCTGAAACCTGCTGACTATTTCACGCTGCATATCTGCCTCAGTCATCCTTGGACACAGCGGGATGAAAAAGAGTGGCAGCCTCCCAACTCTGTGAGTAGCAGCTAAAATGAGGAATACAGTTAGGAGCCAAGGCTGCAGTTTTTATGGAGAGCAGCATCACTCGTTCCATGGCATATCAATGGCTGGGGGAAACTGAGGCTGAGTTTTAGCTGTTGGTCTTGATTTATGTGGTCTTTATATTATGTCAAAATGTGGTTAACCTGAATATTTCTTTAAATGAGCATTTGAAAGAGGCCTCTTTGAAATAGACGTCTCAATAGCTGAGACCTTTGGTCAGATCTGTTTGTTTTAGCTCTTCTTCAGAAAAGTAGATACAGGACAGGAATTCTGATCCACTTTTCCAGTTTTGCAAGGAAAAAAAACCCCTTAAACCTATACTGCCTGAGATTCTACCCATCCCATTCTTTATCTAAACAAGTTTTACCAACTGCAGCTCTCAGATGTACCAGTTTATTAGAAACTGTGAAAAGCAGCATCTGCAAAGGGAAGAGGGTTCCAAGGAAATGCTGTGCTGGAGATTTCCTCAGGGAGAAGCAGGAGCCTGTGCCCAGTAGTTATCTGTGGGGTTTGGTTACCAGCTGGCCAAGCAGGAGGTGCTCACTGGCCAGCTGATGGGCACCCTCATCCCCTGGGTCTTGCCAGGGTGCATGCTGCCACTCCAATGGCATGGGGAATGGCAGAGAAATTACAGTACCTGGGAGTTGGAGGATGAGGAGAGGATGCTGTGGGAGCATTTGAGGCCATAGGGAACACAGCAAGGATTTGGGAAGGTTGATGGGGAGGAGGAGGGGAATAGGAATATAGGACACAGTTTCATAGCAAACTAGACTTCGTTAATGATGCGGCTCTCAGAACTGCTTGTTTTCTAACTTGCAAAGTCTGTCAAATACTGCTTTTTTTTCTCTTTTAGACTTTTCTCCTCATTACTGTGTTCTTTTCTTTATTGTCATCCCATGCTGTGACTTTGATTCTCTGCTCTGAGTCACAACATATCCACTGCTGCTTTATATTTTGAAATGCGTTCATATCAGCATTAATATAAAAATGCATTTTGGCATAATAATTGTATCCAGCTATTGACCACATAATCAATAGTGCAGAGTTGGTAGAACCTTTGCTGCCATTTAAATAAAATCATTAATCAAAGCAACAAAACCCTAAATGTATACATCTGTAAAGAGTCTTTGTTTTATATTAAAAGTTGTTTTATATTAAAGGGAAAAATGGGACTCAAGTTTGGGGTTTTTTTCCTCCCAGTCATGCATAAAGCTGCCAAATAAGATGATTTCATCCTTTTGTTCATCTCTCAAGCAATTCCAGGATTAGGCACAAAGTACCGCCAGTGTCAGGCTGGGCTCCTGGGAAGCAGTGGGCAGCAGCAGAGGGGACTGCAGGCCATGTCACACCTGGGTTGCACTGGCAAAGACATCCAGGAGCTGCAGTCACACGTTACACCTCTTGCACTTGCTCTCGAAGCAAAAATCAAGTTGTCAAAGGCTGTGTTTGCGCTGCTAAATAAAACGGGGCTATGAAGCAAGCCTGACTGCTGGCCATCCCGGCTACTTAGCTATTAGCTGTCAGCTCACACCTTGACGTGGTCTCCATATGTGTCAGCTTCACTCCCCTGGGGAGTGCTGGGATGTGGCTGGCCCCGGTGCTTGGCTGGCATTGTCAGTGAGGGCACAACAGTCTTGGCCTCCTCTGTCCTATGGGTGTCCAGGATGCTCTCTCCAACACCTCACGCCATGCAGTCACAGCACAGAGCCTGGGGTTTCTGCTAGGAAAACATCACCGTCATGGGCTCCAGACCTTCCTGATTCAGTGCCAAATACAGCAATGACAAAGCCAGAATGCTACGTTTATATCCTAGGCCTGTAGGAGCATCCTGCAATGCCCGAGGGAGAGCCAGAGCCTAGTGCCATGCAGCTGGGAAGCCTGTGCCTTTTTGGGACTCGTTTAATTTAGCAGTACAGATACAGCTGCTGTGACTAGAAGTGTAAACTTCTCAGATGGAGGATACCTTCTGCAAAAGCTGGTGTGAGGCGAGGCACTGAGCGCTCTCACCCCATTTACAAAGGTGTCTGAGCTTTATATGTTTTTAAAGCTAGATCAGCCTTTTAGTACTGAATTTTGATGTCTTAAATGAACTTAATTTTCAGACGCTGCTAATGCTTAGCATTATGGAAACTAAGACCTTTTATAGAGCCTTGCGCCAGGCATCTAGAAACTTAGGAACCTCAATTCATTGGTTACGTTTGAAACTCCTGGCCCGAGTTTCTGGCTCACTTGCTCTCTTCTCTTGCTATGTGATATATCACCATGATTGTAAGATTTTCTCACTGCTGTACTTTCTCCAAGAGCCTGACTCAGTTCAAAGGCTCCAGTTTAAAGAAGAATTACTCCTGCTAATGGTAAAGGGGTTTCACCAACATAAAGTTTCAGTATCAACACACATGCCAGATTGCCAGAGTTTCAGGGGTTGAGAAGAAATCACGTTGAAGCTGGCACTCACTTCCCTGTACTTGCTGTCAAACTGATGGCAAGACAACACAATATTGTTTTGCACTCTTTGTGGGGTGTATTGGCTATGATGAATGTGTGCACATCCTTAAAACACCTCTGTGCTTCTGAGACTACTTGTTTGTGTGGAGTGCTTTACAAAGGCTGTGTTTTTAAAAGACTGATTAGCGATAATTTAGAAAAGAGAAGACAATTTGCTACTTTGGTCCCTTTAAGTCTTCTTTTTATGTAACAGAGACAAAATTGTTTCTGTTTACCAAAGCCAGCCTTGCACTGTGAGCATCACACCCACAGTTCAGGCTTTGTGGTCTCACCCCCTCAACTGAGCTCTTATCTTGATTATGTGCTCTCCCTCCTCCTTCCCTCCTTTCTCCATCTCTAGGGTCAGCTAGGCAAAAGTTGCACCACATTTCAGAGGAAAGGAAAAGAGGAGGAGCAGTCGTCAGAGATCAGCTGCACTGGGGCAGTTCATAGCTGCATCCCAGGCAGAGCAGCTCCCAAATCCGCCTCTTGGGTCTCTCTCACCTCTCATCTCTTGGCTTCTCACCCCAGGGCTTTTTCACAATTCATCTGGGTCTTTTATAGTCAAAGGGTCAAATCTACAACTCAGATGTTAACATACAACATAATGTAACCTACAAGTATAACAGAGAAGCTCAAAGTCTGGACCCTGATCGCAAACATTTTATATGTGTATTTTTAAAACCAAGAGCAGACCATAAGAGGTCCTCCCATACCAGTTCACAGATCTTTTTGAAATCTGACTGCAGCATCTGCCGGCAATGTTGTCTACATATATGTAAGCTTTGTTTTTCATGCATATTCATGCACTAGGTCATTTATACACAGCATAAACAAAAACAGACCAAGGACTATGTCTGGTGGACCCCAACAGGACTAGACTGAAAAGAAGATTTAGTGCTTCTAGTAACAATATTTTGTTGGCAATTTGACAGCTTTGACCTAAGCCAAGTGACAGCGTTAGGTGATACACAGTATGCTGACAACTTATTACATAAAGTATCATGGTTGGCTGTCAAAAGCTTTCTTGGAATCCAGAAATATAGCTCTGGCCAATTTTTATGGCAGTGAAAATGTGTTCAGTAATTTCTACCAAGGCAGTTGTTGAGTGGGGAGGCTGAAAGACAGAACTGATGGAGAGTTACTTGATAACAAGAAGTTGTCCACCTGCAATCAGGCAGGTTTATCCACATGGTTTTGTAACCATCTTGGCAGTGACTCAGACATTACAATACAGTCTGGACAATTCCCTTTTCTTTCTGGGGAAAAATATAATCTCAGCAAAAATAACAGGCTACCTATTTCCTTTTTTAATCTAAAAATGAATTCAGAAGAAGTAGCAGTGTGTGGGGATAATAAAGTTGAATTCTGTGCCTCAGAAATACAGGGCACCTCATTTGATGCCTTGAAACCATGAAGACTCTGAGGGCCAGAGGGCATTGCTCACCCTTGCACAGCCCTGGGAAGCACAAGGGCATTATCAGACCCAAGGGTTTTGCAGACTCACAGGTCTCCTTTTTTGGTAATGATTTGGAAATACAAAACCACAGTTCTTCGTATTCTTTTTCTGAAGTTTGCTTGCAGTAATAAAGACATGATTCTTGGACTATGTAATGCAGTTTTGTGAGGAGAAGGATTGATATGATAGGAATGGTCACTTTTGAGCAGCTAAAGCTCTCAGTGGCTTTCCCTTTGCCCCTGTTGAGGGAAGGGATCAGCAGATGTCCAAGAAGCTTGAAGGACATGCAATGTTTTGAGAGGGCAGATAGCTGCACTGCAGAGTGTAAGACAGCAGGAACATGATTCAGATACCCATCAGCTCAGGTCTGTTCAGATCTGGGCTGATTCTTTCTGTTGTGGCTTTTGCTACAGTGCTTGTATTCTTTGCATTACAGAGGTTCCCATACAAATTTTAAATGCAAATCAATCACAGTATAATAGACACATGCTCTTATTTATAAACCTTAATCTTTTTTTTGACCAACACAGCAATTGCTCTTGCAGAAAAAGAACATTAGCCTAGGGAGTTAATTTAAATTAGTGCAATTTAGGCTGGGGAAAAAAAACAACAGGAGGATACACTATCCAGGAACGCATCAAGCAACTGGCCCCCAGCTTTGGTCCCTTGGATTTGATAACTGCTTCAACCTGGCTTGTGGGATGTTGTGGGGAAGCAAAACAACACAAGCCATGACTGAAGGGAAGGCATGGCAATTACTGGCAATGTCCTTTTCTTTGTGTGATGCTAACCCACCTCAGTATAGCCTTATAAAATAATCCAGTATGACAAGTGAAGCAACCACAGGCAACTGTTTTTAACTGCCTGCACATGATCAGACACATAGACCCCTTCTTCTAGTATGTCTAGCACAGTCTTAATTAAGAAAGTCAGGAGCTGGAGTTGAAAATACAGTATCACATTTCTCATAATGTGTGAATTGATGGTTTCCTACAGTCAGCGCTGACAAAAATCTTCCCTTCCTTCAAGTTCAAAGTAACTGTTGAAGATACAGATGGGCCGTATCTACACCTTTCCCCTCGCAGTGAAAAGTGCTTTAGATGATTAAGAATTTAAACTGTATCATGAGTGAGAACCTTGGTCGTTTTAAGTAATAAAGGTTTCCTTAGAAACCGGGAAAAGTAGTTTGGGAGCAGACGTTTATGAGGGCAAATATGCACACCATCAATTAACACCTTGTTTCTTTCACAAGTTCAGTTATATTTACAACACTGCTATGAAGCAGTGAAAGCAGACAGTTTTGTATGTGCATCAGGGCTGTGAAAGATAGACTACCAGACAAACAGGGATTCACACCATATGGCTGGTTCAGGAGTTTTGACCGATTTAGAGCAAATGCATAGTAATTTCCCACTAGGGCTGGGTTAGGATTTATATTAATACGGATCAGAAATGACAGAGAAATGGACAAAGATTGTCCTCAGATTACATCCTCCCCCAATGTTACAAGAGGTTTTAAAGCTGTTTTCTTGGCAAAATCAGCAGTTTGCACCTGATTTCCATGGTAGTTTCCTCACATCGAATCTACGTAAAATCCCAGCAAATGTTTCCAGCTCCAAGTGGCAAATCATTGGCTGCAATTTGATATCCAGAAGAGTTCATAGGCTGAACATTTAACAAAGCAGCCAAACAAGCTAAGAGCTCAACAGCTAACAATGCTGAGAAGGTTGTAGACACAGAGCTTGGCACTGACAACCGCTGCTGTCATTCCTACCTTTAGCACTAGTTTTATCCAGAGACAGTTTTACATCAAACATGGTCCTGGGATACCAGGACATCGCACATACATATCCTGAGAGACTGCAGTACTCATACATTACAAATAGCACAGCAGTTCAGCTGACAAGCAGAGAAGTAAACTATTGTGGACCCAGCTGGCATAAAATTAACCCTGGTTTTATCTTTCTTTCACTGAAGATTTATTCCCCTTCTTTGCAAGAAGGTAATTTAGAAGATGGTTTATAATTGCCTATGAGAGTCTCCTCAATTCAATTTCTGATCATCTCGTGTAGTGGAAATAATGAATAATTAGGCTTGAGTCAAAACTTGACTTCCATATTTGGTGCTAAAATGGACATTTTGATTTGCAATCCTCCCTCTCTTGTTTCGGAGATGCAGCACTGCATTCATCTCCATGGAAAGCAAAGGTGCCACCATTTAAAGCACTGTTCTGCAGCTTCTGGAAGAAAACCCTTTTGGAGATGTTGGCTGAATGGGGTTGTATCCCCAAAGCCAGGTGGATCTGGTCTGTGTACTCACCACCTGCAGAAACGTAACAGTTATGTTAAGTGTAGTCTCAGCTACACTTAGGGTATGTTGATCCTCTCTTTGGACAGATTCTCTTTTCAGCTGACAAACTGTAACTGTGTGAGTGGAAATTTTTCATTCAGTGTCTAATTTCAGGATGGATGAGCTCAAAGAATTCAATTAAAAATGACTCAGCTGATTCTGAGGATAGGTTAGTAGAATGATTGTTTTCCTATGTTAAAAAAATCCTTTATTTGAGGAACTCTCTCATGCAAATGTTGTGGAGTGATGCCTTCAAATTTGGCAGGATACATGACTTTTCTATACAAGATTTGTTTTTTGCAGTTATTCTGAATATTCTCAAGTGTTCTCAAGGTCTTTTAAAAGCTGCAATTAATACATACCCTCTAATACACGAGTCTGTTTTTTCTAAACTGAATGATTAAGCATGTTGACATGGGGATTTTCTTGTGACTTCTTAATTTTATTTTTTATTCATTCTCTGTTTGGATTTTGGGCACCACTGAGCCAGAGTATTCATGTTGCATGTATCTTACTTCCAAAGACAATATATGAAGGAGCGTTATATTATGAATTAAAAACTTAGGCAATATCTCAAGCTTAATTTTCACTTTCCCATCCAACATATATGGCAAATCAAGTGAAGATGACCAGCTATGTCAGCAACTATGTGCAGTTTCATTTGCTTTCACTTCTTTGTCATGCTTTACCTTCTGTATGTTGTTGTATTTTCCAAATGTTGTTCGCATTCTGCTCCAAAGGCAAATTTTCTGATTTTCGCGTGGCTCATAAGGTGCTCTTCACAGCTGTATCTTCATGTTCCAAACACAGACTTAATTTTTGCAACACTATTGGCATCAAAGAGGACTGAAAAGACTACCATAGCCTGGAAAACATCTCTTCTTCCTGAGATACGTTGCTTCTCTACCCACCACTTCCACAGCAAAAGAGGCAGAAGTCATCCAGAGACTTGCCTTTATTTTACACAAGCTTGTTTCAAAATGTTTTGGTTGACTACAGCATCAGTCTTGTGGCAAAAAATGCATCCATGTAAATAATGCTTACTGTAGAACTATGAGGAGTTCAAATTCAGGGTTTTTCAATCTCAGCTGTTGCGTAACCTATTTTTTAGAATTTGATTTTCCCACCTTTGAGATAATCTCATTCAATGGTTGTGCAACAAACAGACTGTTTATCCTTTAACAAAAGAAGAAAAAAATAACAGATCTGAAATCTACATCCTCAGAAAAAACATCTATACCAGCCTTAGATGTCAAAATGAAAGGCAATTCTGAGGCACTTATATTTACAATAACATAGGGGAGAAAAAAACCCCCATAACCAGGCTATGGCTCCTTTTGAGCTACTGCAAAATTGTCCCTTAAGAATAAATGCACGTAAAGGGCCTCCTCCTGAATGGGATCTATGCAACTGCACCTTCTGACCCTTTGCAAACATGAGACCTCAGCTTGTGAAAAATAGGCTTAAAAATCTGAGCAGCCTATCACAGTCTGGCTGAGACAGACTGTGAACCACAGGACCTGCTTTTCATCAGCAAGGCTGTTGTTCACCTCCTGAACATTTCAATCAGCCCGCTGGCAGATGTGCTCCTGTACAAGCCTGCATGCTCAGCCCTGTCATGGCTTCCAGCATTGTTTGGCAGCACTGCAGCAGAAGAGAGACAAAGATAAATGGAAGTGCAAAAGCTATATTTACACAGCATTTAAACATACTGTATACTGGAGATGGAAAGGCCCGCTGATAGGTGACACTGCAGATTTCAATAGGGAGCACGTCTAGTTGAGTCCTTATGCCTCATTCAGGTCATGCAGCTCCCATGACTTTACCTAAGGGTTGTTGTTTTGCCTGAAAAACAGAGATTTTGTGGGTAAAATTCAGACAATAGCGAAATTTGGTCCCCGATCAAACAGCAAAGAAGGAACATTGCTCTCACGGGAATATTCTTCAACTATTCAAAGATCATCCAAATCTAAAGAGGAACTAAATATGAAAAGGAACATGCACAGATCCAGCAAAAAAAGTTACTTTAAAACTATGTGGATTTTGCTTCATATGCCAAAAACATGAGGCAAGAATAGAAGTATTACATTATTTTTTCATCATTTGCCATTCAAAAAACATCTCAGCTTGCTGTATCTTTAGACATTAGTCTCACACTTTGTAGAGTGGTAATAGTAAAGCTGGAAGAAAAGGAAGCTGCAGGAAGTATTTGTAACAAAACAGATTTTCACTGAGAAGGGCCTTTTTTCAAACTCATATAACACTGACAAAACTGGAGTAAATTTATGATGTCTGGAAGACTGTCAATCCATTTTTATTATAAATGACTTTGAAATTTTATGTTGAAGACTGACATAAAGGAGATATCAACAGATATCTAGGTATGCCTTTAATGAACAACATTTTGGGATGCAGAAATAAAGAAATCACATTTACTACATCTGCTTTCAGGAAATCCTTTGATTCTATTGTGAGTCACTGACAGAGAATGCAGAGTATGAATGGCAATAAACACAGCGGTATAAAATAATAAATACATTTTCATTGTAAAAGATTATTTCAACCAGGTCTTCTTGGCTAGTGAATAGAATATTTATGGCACCAAGGCAGTCAAAATCTCGATGTTCCTGCTCTGTGAGAGCAAGGGATGAAGGACTATTAATGTTACCAACATCTTTGTTGGAATCATAGAATGGTTTAGGTTGAAAGGTACATCAAAGATCATCTAGTTCCAACCTCCTTGTCATGGCAGGGATACCTCCTACTAGACATTAAATACAGAAAGGGATGCGGGTCGTGCATGTTAGTTGTGCAAGTAGTGCCTAAGCATCTTGAAGAGGTGTATCAGTTGTTCCACCGCAGTAGATGAGGTGGAATTCAGCTGCCTGGCTCTTCCCTGTGGGTAGATCTGTAGAGATGAGATGGGAGGAGACGGGAGGGGTGACTACAGAGAGGTATAGCTGCTTCCCCATTATATGCTGGGGGTTACAGCCTCTTTGGCTCCTGCTATTTCTCCCTGCCCATGAAACTGTGCCTGCCTTATTGTAGTGCAAAATAATTCAGCAGAAGAAAAAGAAAAATACTTCAACCAGATGAAATTTAAATAGTATAAAATTGTGATTTGTGAAGCAAAACTGCTGAACGAGTAAAAGAAAAAGATGCATGAAAGATTTTGTATCAGTTTTCCCATTTCAAAAGGCTCGCCTGTGGAATGACCCATCCAGCATTCTTCAGGCTTTAATTAATTAAAATCAGGGAGAAAGTTAGGATTTTTGGCACAGGATAACTATTCCAGACTTGAATAGAAGATGTTGCTTTAATGACCTGGACACTATCCAGGAAGTACGCAAAGGCTAGCAGGCACTTCTGACAGTTAATATATCTGATAAAAAAGAACATTCTGGCCAATTAAAGAACTGGGGTAGAAATAATGGTTTGTCACCAAGTGTGTAACTGAGGCCAATTGGTCCAGATTAACCAATGGGTTATCTTTTGTAAGTGAATTTAAAGGTCACGATGAGCTGTCTTGGTGGGTAAAAGATAAAAATGTTAAATTAATATGGTGGCAAAAGATTTTCAAATGTGAGACATGGAGATAAAAATTAGATTTGCAAATCATGCAAAATCACCTGGAGTGGACTAAGCAAATTGCTCTTATGGCAGAAGGTCGTTAAGGAAAAAGTGTGAATAAAAGTGTGAATTTTTATCCACCGCAGAAAGCAGAAGCTTGCTTTAAGTATTCATAGGCCAACATACTCCTGAAGGACTTTATTATAAACTAATAGCTGGGTGCATATACCTCTATATTCTTGGGGGAAGCAAAGTGGGGCTGGTTTTAGGGCAATCTAGTTTCCACCTTCTACCATAAAACAACTGGTTATATCATTGATAGTTGACCTATGTGATGCAACTTGACCATGAAGAGATTATCTCTAATCTAGCTGTAAATGTTATCATTTCCATGATGCAAACTGTCCTCAGGACAAATCCTATTGAAGAGGATTTTTAAGCATACTTTTCTCTGCAATATTCCACTGCACAGAGAGGTAAAGTTTGACACTGACTCTGGACAAAGATGATGTTCACAGACTTCAGGATCCCCACAAGACCTATAGGAAGCTCTAGGATGTCCATGGAAGTGGAGCTGTGTTGTCCCAGGTTTGGCTACGGCAGTCTGTGACAGAGCCAAGTCCCTAAAGTTACTTTGCCTGAGTATCCCAAACTACCACCAGGTACCTCAGGAGAGAGAACAGAACCCAGAAGTTTACATCCAGTGCTGCAGCACTCCCAGTCTTGCTCTTGACCTTCTCCTTGCTCCATCTTGCTCTCTTCCCATATATTGATGCAGGTGGAGATGTAAAGGAAGTTTGCACCCTAAATGACCGTCTGACTTCTCAAATGCAAGAGACCATATTTAGACACAGTGGGATATATAGCTGAGAGATGAAGCCCCTCCAAACTTCACTCTCCCCATGGGGGCAAGGTAAGACATCCTGCTCTCTGGCCTCTGCCAGGCACAAGGGATGTGGAGGCAGCCTTACAACTCTGTCTCTCATCTACCTGCACTGGGGGCTGCCTTCAAAGCACCCAGATAGGTGGCTGCCGCTCACTGTGGGCCAGCCAGACACTTCTCATGAGCACCTCTGCCCCATTCCTCTCCAAAAAGTCCTGTTTTGCTATTAATGTTAGAGAGCGCCTTCTGATTTCATCTGCATCACAGCCAGCAACTGTATTCAAGTGGCTCTGTTTGCTGCTACTTGAGAGATAAGATTCCCAAAATAAGGCAATAAATATCCACAGTAGCTGTTGCTTATTTTTACAAGCACCTGCAATATGGAGCCCCCACATCATTACTGCAGTGCGTAAAAATGTAGATGTTTATAACAAGCCAAGTCTAGCCAGCCCCACAGGGAAGCCTTTTGGTGCTCACAGCCTCCCAGCTGTGCTTGGTGCTTCCTTCCCACCTAGAGGGGATAACCCCAGCCCCGCAACCATGGGGGTGACATTTGCTGCCCCTTCTGGGTCCCCCTCTCAAGGCGATGAATAGTTTGGGAGGGAGCCTGCCTGCCACCCACCCTGTCTGGGGCTGAGGTGCTGGGGACAGGCAGGTGAGCACTTTCCTTTTCTTCCAGGGCTGCTGGCAAGAAGAGAAGCAGTGACAGCCTAAGTGCAGAAACAAAGAGCAGGACCAAGGCTGCTGAAGTTGGCTGCCCCTTCCCACCTGGCATGGTGCAAATATTTGTTTTTTACCCCCTTTCTTCAGCTCCAGGTCTGACTGTGTGTTCAAACTACTGTTCTTGGCAGGATTTGGGTGGCTCTGAAGCCACAGAAAAAAGCAATGGCCCCAAGAGAGCTCAAGCACTGTTAAAAACCAAAGAGGTCCATTCCTGCACACTGGGACTGAGATACTGGTGCCAGGGTGTGAGATTTTGGGGCTTCAGAAATGGGTTGTTACAAGCATATAACCAGTGATCATAAAAGGTATCTATTTTTCTTTATGTGAGCACCTAAAATACCCAAACCACACATAAAGCAGATATTTATTTCTCTGAGGAGCATTTAAAATGCTTGTTCTTCCATGGTTTACCTGTGCGAGTGGATGAACTTAAGCCACTAAACAGCTGATTCTGAGCCAAATTTTCAATGGATATTAAAAAAGACGTATACATACCTAGGAAAGTGTGCATGGCCACACGACGTGAATGCATGCAAATGAAGATATCCGAGTACAATGACCGTAAAGCGTTGATGAAAGGTATTTTACTGACACTGAAGTAACCTTGTTGAATTGCAAATTTTGGCTTAATTTCCTTTTCTGTAACCAGTGCAAAAGCAAAGAAAAGATCTGATTTCCTGGAAGCGGGTTTGTCTTATCTATTAATATATAGTCCCATCTTTTACATTGGGTGAATATATTTGTATGTCCTTGGTTGGTGTAATTTGGGACAAAAAGGAGGAGATATCTTGATTTTTCAGAGAGAAGCTACTGTTTTGAGGATGAATTCTAGGGAAATATTCTGACAGTTCATTAAAGAAAATGTAAAAACAATGTCTAGTTAGAGCATTAGCAAATTGCCATTCTAGTAGAAAGAATTACAGTACTGAAACTTTCAGTACATGGTTTCCTGTAAGTAGACTACCTCATAGGGTTTTGTAGGAAGTGAGACAGCTAAGTTGAAGTTAGCTTGTACAAGAGATTTCTTAGGATGGGAACTTCAAAAATACTAAGCCGTGCATGAGCTTAATTCCCATTTTTGAAAGTGACTGAGCTCAGAAACACAAGAGCACATGGCAGCACATGCTGGTGATGGTACGGAGAGTCCTGACGGCTGCTCCAGCTCAGGCTCTGGCAGCACTTGCCTGGATCTGCCTCTGCCTGGTGGTGTCTGTATAGCTGTGGTGGAGCTAGCAAACTCTTCTGATACCTGTTGGTGAGGTTGGTTTTGAGCCCGTGCTTACATGGTGCCATGTCAGAGGTTGTTACACCATACTTAGTTGCACTAAGGTTCCCTTGGTTCTCAGTTCAGTGCAGGCTCCTCAATCCCTTACTCACTTTTAAAGACTCACTTAGGAAGCTTCTGAAACTCTTACCTTAAGTCTGTTAGCTGACACCCTGAGAAAGTGAGGGAGCGTATGCAAGTACCCATGTAAAGCAATAATATATGTACTTAATGTTTGAAATTTCAATGGAACTGCTGTTCTGCTTAGAGATAGCATTGTTCATTTGAGTGCTAGAGTGAGAAGCATCTGATCTTAAACTCACAGAGCTGGCAAAATCTCCTGAAATCACACTATTTCTTTCATGAGATGTAAAATATTGGGAAATAAAGCTCAGTCAAAATTTTCCTCTGCTCTTGGTAAATAACATGTGAAAAAAAACAACCCAAAACCTACACAAACAACAAACAGAGCCTTCTTGACCCAGCTGACTTCACTAGTTGGTGTCTTGTTTTCTTCCTTTTCCTTAGCTGTCATTGCATCTCACCCCCTGTAAGCAGCTCAGTCTCATTAAAACAACGTGGTGAAACTAGCCACATCATTATATTCACTTAGGTGGAGTTCTTGTAGCCAGCACTTACTGTTCATAATAACTGCCACTTAGGATTGGTGAACCCCCTATTGGCACCTTCCTGGTGGTTTGTTGGAGGCTTTTTTGTGTGTGTGTCTTACTTGGAAATTTACATGTCTTCAGAACAACTAAAATTCACAAGAACAAACTAATTAATGGATTCCAGTTTTGACAGCTACAAGAAGACAGATGAGAAAGTAACATGCTTCTGGCAGCGTGTTATCAATTGGGAGGCACCAGTGCATCGCCTCTATGTGGTACAGTGAGCTGGAACCGACACTGACAGATGACACAGCCCTTGACAGTGAAGCCTGTACGAGCTGACAGCTCCACTTGCACTCAGGCAGGTCCACGCTCAGTGCTGGAACTGAACCAGCTTGATGTGCAGAATATGCTTGCTTTTGTCTTCCCCTCGGCTGTATGGTGGGCAGGCTGAACAGCACTGGCAGGTGGATCCCAGGACCTACCTTGGAAAGTTACAACTGTAATGAGCCCTAGGATTTCACCAGTAAAAATAAACTAAAACAATGAACAAATATCATTATTATTCCAACCGGTGTTTTGCTTTCCTTTTTGGAAGCAGGGTGGATCCCTGGCCAGTGGAAATAGGGGAGACTGGTGGGTGTCTCTGGTAGGATTCTCAAGTGTCTACCAAGGGGCTTGTTCTGAGTGAGCCACAGCTGGGCAGTCCAAGCCTCCCTCTGCCACATGCATTCTCCAGTGTCAAAGAAGGGCTGAATGCACATGCCTGCCATTCTTTCAGGTGGATCTCTCTTCTCTGGGCAGCTGGCTGCTTCCACAGAACTGCGCGAGCTTGTGTCTTTGGGCCTATTACTCCCCTGTTAAATTTGGACAAAACTAGACAAAAGTTTAAGTTCAGATGGTGCTAGGGGGTGGAGACAGGGTGCGGATGCACTTCCATATACAGAGAGTAAAAACATAGACCTAATTTCCTTTGAAAATATAAGGGTAACACAGCAAAGGTAGAGTTTCTTCACACTATACATTCAAGACGTATATCTACAGTCTCAAGAGCAGATTGAGTCTGAGCATAGAGGCCCTGGCAGCCTTATCTAATTCTTCCCTAAGGGGACAGGGATGCTAGAGGCACTTGCGTAACTGCTCCATGCCATGGTGAATTACAACCCTACAGCAAGTATCTCCTCACAGATTACTGTGATAGATCTTTGTTCCAGTCCTCCTCTCCCATCATACATAGACAAGCTCAGGAATAGATCACAGGCTTTTAAAAGGAGCAGAATACTCCAAACAATATTGTCTCGTGGATTTAAGGGAATATTGTCTTAATGAAGAAACAGTCTGGTCAAATTAGTTGGAATCAGCTTAGATCTTCGAGAAGCTTTCTTTTCTTCATCTTCAGTGCTGTAATTTTTTTCAGATCACATTACAGAGAAATTGAGAGCCTTATTAAGGGGAAAATCCAAGTTTTATGGTTCCAGTGAGGGGATTTACTGCAGCCAACCCATCTTTCTACCTTGCTCCTTACAGCTCCATGTGGCCCCTCTGCCTGCTTCCCTCCTATTCATTACAGTCTCCTTTGGCCCTCGAGAGCAGCTGCCAGTGCTCCCCTGGCCTAACGCTGGGGTGACACAAGCAATAACACCGGCAGAAGCCACAGTGGCATTGGACATACTTGTCCGCGTTCAGCAGCTGTCAACAGGAGCTATTTGAAAGATAGATGGGGTTTTATATGGCTTTGTTTGTGCACATGTGCCTCAGAATACAGCGCTTAACTGGAAGGAACATAATTCCACTAGCTTCATGGGGACTATTTGTATCCTTAATATTATGCTCATGTTTTAGGGGCTTTGCTGAATTGGGACCTAAATTTATGAAATTTGCCTGGATTTCTCCGTGCTGCAGCTGCCTGTGCACGCTGTCATTTCAGCGACTCAAGAGCTCGGTAGTACTATGTAACAGGAGATACATTTCACACAGTCTGTTTTCAACTATTTTAAAGCATAAAAAGATAAAAAAGTTCATTAAAAATCAGTCTATAAAGAGACAACTGGGCAATGTTTTTGAAGTGCTTTTCTCTGTGAAGCTCTAGGAGGACAAAATTAATTTTTTTTCCAGGTATTGATACTTTTGCTTACTGTTACACATCTATGTGATGCATAAATAATAGATCTGCTGGAAGTCTTCAGAAATATTTGTTTAATGAGGATTATGATTAACAGAACTTCACTTTAAGTCAACAAGAAGGAATTTATATTCCTTTTTCCAGGTAGCATTTGTGCACCGCATCCCCTTTCCCTAGAAACTAAACAAAATCCACAGTCTGAGTGGCTTCAAATTCTCAGGCTGTGGATTTTATCATTGATAAAACACAAAAACATGTAAGCATGGTTGTTATTTATCTTATGCTAATGTTTAGAAACTCTTATTCCAACTTCACAGCTAAAGAACAAGAAGACCAAGAGAAGCAATTGCCTAAAGCAACATCATGGTCCTGTGTTGAGCCCTGAAGATCCAGTTTCCTCTGAAGCAATAGAAAGCCATGTTCTCATTTTCACTTGCTCCCTGTTGAGGCAATCTGCCTGGGTAACAGGGTGACAGCTTGCAGCCCTAGCTCAGTCATGGCAGCCTGTTGGGGACAGCACTGTAGGCACTGCTGGTCAGTTAGGGGTGAAAGGCTTTAACATTCCAGGAGCACGCTAGAACTACATTTGAGCAGACAGTTATCACTGTCTGTTCTTGCTTTCAAGATCTTACACCTGCCTAAAAAGTTACTTTTTAGAAAGAAATTCAAATATCTCTTCTTAGCCTAAACCAGTTTGGAATTAACAGAATACAGGAAACTGGTGATTTTCACTACAAAATTCTTTTCCTAGGAAAAAACATTGTATTTCCTGGATCCAAATGTTTGAACATATATGTTGCACCAGATAATTTTTTTAAAGAAAAAGCTTATAGAAAAGATGAGCTAAGGATATGTAGCCAGAGTTCTATCTCTTTTTTTTCATAGCAATGGAAACTAATTTTATATAAGCAAATAGAAAAATGTCACTGCTGTTCCTAAATTTTAGGTACTAAAATAAACCTCTCTAGGGATAAAAATACCTCTTGGATACTGGTCCTGATTTAAGAAAAGTCTTTCCAAGCACAGAATAAACACGACGTGGGAGGTGCTCAACGGTGTTATAAGTGAGTGCCCTGGATGGTCTTCTGCAAAGGTCAATAGAAATAGATATGTAAAAAACAGGCCCTCACTTTAAGCCCTCTAATATGAAAATGAGTAGTGCAGTGACTACCCTTCATAATGCACCTTGCAGCAAGAATCTAGGGTATTTGACTATTCAGAACCAAAGGTTCCTTCAGGTGTTTTTTTGCTTTGAGGCTTTTTGCTTCTATATTAGTTGTGAGAGTCACATCCTTGCACACTTACGAAACAAAGCAAGATCACTAAAGAGGCAATTTGTGAACTTGCCTATCTAGGTTAGGAGCTGAATCCAAATTCAACCTAGATCAGGATGAAATATTTATGAGTATGCATAGATAGATATTTACACAGAGAGACATGGATATAGACAAATTCAGATTATCTGTTTTTCTCCCGCATGATCAGACTGTTCCTGGATTGCTCGCTTAGATATATTTTAAATGGCTTACATTTATATTCATGGTGTTGCACATATCTGTGTTCTTGCTGTTTTAGATATATTTTAAAATATCATACTGAAATTTTATGGAGCCTGATAAAGTTGGATAGCAAACTTTCCTAAACAGAATGAAATTGTACTATCTAACATCATACAAGGCTATCCAAGATATTATTTAACTTTTTTAAATACAACGCAGAGCATGCAGTTCTTTTTCTTTGACATTTTTTGAGCAAGTTCTCTTCAAAAACCTCCAACATTTATATCTGCAACCCCAGAATACATGCAATATTTCTTTATAGCCTTGTTTATCAAGAGAATCTCAAGCAGAGGAAGCCTTGGTGAGCCAAATTTTCTGGCAGTGTAAGTGGGGAAGCTCACTGACCTCATAAAGGTTCTGAAGATTTATACTACTGGAGTCTGACTTTTCCGGTGTATCCACATTACGGAGATTAACAAAACATAAATTAAATTTCAACTGAGTACATACTGTGATACCATCAGCATGGAAAAAAGCAAATTCTACACAAGTTAAAACAAGCTTAAATTTTTTCTTGACATTTTCACTTAATTGACTCCTTCCTGCATTCAGACAGGTAAATGTAGTGTCTCTGACTGTTTCTTGTTTCTGTTTCAGAGCCATCCATGGAAGAGAAATCCACCAAGGGTTGTTAAAAACAAAACACTCTCTTTGGTTCAGAAGGCCCCTGAGATGCAAATCCATGGTTGCTAGGAGAGTATTTTGGGGAAGTATCACTACGCGTTTTCTCTATTCTCGTACTTTCCTGTAGCCATCTGCCCTTGGACATTGCTGAAATAGGATTGTGGGCTAGATGGACCTTATATTCATTAGAGTTGAAGAGGCTAGGAGTAGATGTAAACCCACGTCAGTTTAAATTCTCAAAACTGTCCTATAAATAGAAATGTTTGCTGATACTCAGACTGCATTAGATTGTCATAATGACATCTTGCTCTTTTCTAGATGGTCCTTGGTCTCCTCAGAAGTATCTGTTTGTGTTTCTTTCTCAGACTTTAAAATGAGTGATCAGACTATTTGAATCCTATTCAAAATATCCTGTTCAGAATGTCCTCACAATGCCTGTGTTCCTACCTCTTATATTTGGGAAGGACTAGTGCTCTGTTTTTTGTCACAAAATCGTACCTGGCATATGAGAAATGGGGTTCCATTCTGTGCATGAATTTTCTATTGTAACTCTGGAAGATAGAAATGAGGAGTTAAAAGTGATGAGAGCAGCAACTTGGAAAGAGTTTTACTCCTTTGAGAGCACTAAACAATAAATAAGAAATTAGAACTGTCCTTTTTTTATTATTATTTTTTAATGTCAGGTTTTCATGGTAGATGAAGTGAGGGAGAGAGAAGTCCTGAGATTCAGGACACGCAGCTTCAGTTTCTGCCTTATCCCAGCAACTTCTTGCATGTCTATCCATGCGGAGTCTGTCCATACTACTAAACAAATGAGGACCAAAGAAGAAATTTTCACTCAAAGCCCCAGTTATGCACCCTGTTAATTGCTTTCCCACTCCTGGCTTTGGTTTAGTTCACTGCAGATAGTTCATTCCCAGACAAGGCCTGTACCTTCCCTGACGAGTTCACTCCAAGGTGTGTTCCTGAAAGGCAGTATGGAGGAGATTGCATTAGGACTTGCTCTTCCTGCCTGGTACAGTTTTCTAGCATTATCTCACACACTTTGCATCCCCACATCACCCTCCAGAACACGTTACATGAAGCCCTCAGTTTTGTAAAAACACTGCTTTTATGAGTTGCAGCTCAGGTTTCATATTATTCCAGGAGTTCAAATTGAAGAAACACATGGAGGGAGTCATGATTACATCTAAAATCTGTGGAGGCATCACTTGGCCCAGGAGAGACACGTGGATGATCTGGAGAGAGCTGAAATGAGTATCTCCTTCTGCTTTCCTCTCTGAGAAATTTGAATCAGCAGCTGTCTGTAACAAAATTTTTAAACAGATAGACTAACAGCTGGAAACTCTAAGCACTACTATAAGCTTAGTAAATAAACGAAGCCAGCTTTATCATAAAGCAGTTCTGGTAGGAAAGAACAAGATTTCCCATTACTCTTCCTAAATGTGATGCTTTTAAAGGATGGCTCATCAGAAATGTATATAGCAATCTTGTTTCAAGAATTTCCTTAATTAGCCATCCATGTTTACTGTACTTGTCCCTTATAATACGTGCAGTGTTATATTTGCTATCTGTAATCTCTTTGTTGATTTTGATTCTTCTGAAATGCATTTTTGCCTCCAATGCAAAATACCAAAAGGGCTTTCATTCAAGAAAATATGCTCGGCATCCGAAAGTTTAGGATATGTGGGAGTCACATCCTTTTCTTAATTTCATTCAGTACAGTGGGAGTTTAACTCCTTACTGTCTCCTGCGAAACGACGTCAAACTTATGGAGCTTGCAGTGTAAGTGCTCAGGGGGAGGGGAAAGTTTCAAGGGAAAGCCCAGCAGCTGCTGGTCTCCTGGAAAGGGGGAGATGGGAGGGAAGGAGAAGGATCTCTACCTGTGCTTGCAATGCTGTGTCCCGGGAAGGCAGAGCATCTCTCTCGCCACTGAAAAATAGCTAGTGCAGCTGTACAGCAGCTATACCTTTGGTGCTGGGTAGGGAGGACTCCCTGGAAGCACTTATCTTTCTAAGGCTGAAGGCCTCTGCAGGCTTGATAGGCTGCATTTTCAGCTATTATAGATCAGGTTTTGTACTTCTAAGGATCAGGCGTAATATCTTCACGTTTAGCTTTTTACATGGCTCCTCTTTTATTTTTCAGTACTAACTCCAGAATCAGTTTAAAAGCTCTAGAAGTTGATGAGAAAGTATTGGGTTCTGGACTGGATAGAAAATAAATAATGTTCTGATTTTGTCAAACTCTTAACTCTGGTTGACCTATGGGCCACCAAGGCTCCTCTGCTCCACACCATCTGTAGCTGTTCTGCTTTGACAACCTTGCATACTGGTTATGGTCTGTGCCACTATGCACACTTCATACATTAAATACATTTTCTCCCACCCATGAGCCACTGTCTCCCTTTCTTGGCTACAGTTGTTCACCTGAGACTATATGGCACAGGTGTAAGAGTAGCACACATAAGAAATGTTAAGACTGCAGCACGAGAGAGTGCTTCCCAGCTCTTAAACTGGCTTAACATCCAACCAAGGTCTGAACTGCACGGAAGCAAGGGAGCTATGATGCTCTTCAGCAGAGCCTCTGAGGACACCTGCCCTGTGGTCAAGGCACAGACATGGGGTTGATTTGCTCTTTTTGCACCTGGAGAATTGCAGGGACCATTACAGGCTTTTTATTATGCAGGAGGCATATACAAGAAGGCAGGAACCAGTATCTGGCTCACTGACAAAAAGATTTCAGGCCGAATGACTCACCTCTGGAGGAGTCAGACAAAGCTTTTTGGAGGACATGACTTACAAGGGAATTCAGTAGCTGGGATTTATTTATTTTTCAGGGCTTATTGAGCTTTTTTTAGCTCTTAAACAGTCAATCTACATACACAAAGAATATAGACTTCAGACTCATGAGGTTTGAGGACAGACTTCATAAATGGTCACTTGTGACTCACCACAGAGGAGGAGAAAGCAGGTTTTTAGAATCTTAGTATTGCCCAGATCATAAGACCCTGATGCTTGTTTATGTGAAGATGGCAAGCTGAGCATTTGCCTTTGGTTATAAACACATCACTTGATGTGACAGAGTCTGCTTCTTACAAGAACTGTCTCCTTTTTCCCTTGGTTTTTCAGCTGAAGCTTTGCCAAAGGGGTCAAGTAGACAGTGGTCTCACAAAACTGAGTCACCTAATGTACTTACCGTATTCATAACTCTGGCAGTTTCTAAATATACTGCTAGAGAAGGACCAGAGTGTCCAGGAAAAGACCACACTGATAAAAATGTGAACATCCAGTACAAACACCCAGACACAGAGTAAGATGTAATACAATGGGCTACTTGAGGTATAACTCTAAAGTTGCTTTACCTTGAAAATCTTTACGTTCTGCTCAATAGTTTATACCTTAAATCCTTCAAGCATTTACTGCAGCATAAACTATGTATGTCAGAATAAACCCACAACTTACTTTGGATGTCACTGAAAACTAATTGGTGTGTTTGCCTGAAATTTGGGATATTATAATATATGTTAATTCTAATGATATGTTTACTTTTGCCATAATAATTAGCAGTGATTATACTATACAATTTTCAAGAAGAACCTCCCCAGTGAAAGGATAGAAAATTGCTTAACATATATAGATATTTTTTCCCTTTGAGAAGTCATATAACAGATTTGTTGGACAGTTTGTTCTGTAACACTTTCCATCTTCCAAAAAACCCCTTTTACATAGGACAGAGAATGATTTGATATCTGTTTGTGATAAAATGACAGGCTGCATATCATTACTGCTTCACTAAAATATGACTTGAAACAGTCTGAATTAAACTAGAAAAAAGAGTTCCAAATTGACAGGTTTTGGGTACTTTGCAAGTCCATTTTTAATTAATCAATTATGCTATAGATAATATAACTGCAAACAAAACACATTTACAGGAAACTTTTGTGTTTAGAATTTTAAATCTACTCATAAAAATCTTGCAAGAGCATTGGAATAAAAAAACCCCACACAGTTGCACTTTTATGTTCTATGAGTGTTAATTGGGGTTTCTTTGTCATAATGAAGGGTAATATAGAAGACGATCTCAAGAAACTTCTTATAATTCACCATACCAGTACTTACAGATGGCACTTTCACCACTACTATTGGCCTGATTTACTTATTTTACCAGGTTTACATAGTATTTCTATGCTTATCTGTTGCAGAAGTGAAGAACAGTCATAGATAGTGTAGGAAGTCTCCTAATTATAAAGAAAAATATACATAAGAAATTTAAAAAAATATTTTACCAATGGACTACAGCTGCATTTTACAACTACAAGGATTATAATGGCTTGATGAGCTAAATCATGTAGCTTGTCTAAGCACAACAAGGTAAGCTTGAAACAGAAAATAAAACTTCTTTCTGTAAATAGTTCCTGTACTGGCAGCAGATGTTATAGTCTACTGCAAGGTGAAAGTGGCAGCAGCAGAGGAGGATGAGTGGGAAGGTGCGAGGAAGGTGCCAGATGCCCAAGAAGCTGAGGTATATGTAAATAGTCCTTTGAGTGCTATTTTCCTGCCAGCAGCAGTGTGTAGCATCAGGCAGACACCTATTCTGCCTGCCTCTAATGTCAATTCCCCCCAGGGTGCTCCGGTTTTGTCAGAGCTGGAATTTTCAGCATTTCTGGGTTTGGGTACCTGAGGAAGGATTCAGATAAATATTAAGATACTTCTATTTAGAGTTGCAGACATGGTTTTTAGTGGCATCTTGCTTGCACTAAGCCTCCAGCTGCTGGTCCATAGGGGTGCAAGTTGCTCATAGTCCTGTGCTGCTGCCTTAGGTACCAGAGAACATCTCAAGTAAAACCAAGTGACTATATTTAGGTGACTAAACTGAGCCTTAGGTGTCTACATGGAGGTTTCTACGGGTGATCAAAGTATCTAATCTTCCTTTGTAACCTATTCTTTAAGTCAATAGAGACCTGAGTTTGCTCTCCATGGTCCACTGACAGTATTGACAGAGTCTCTATTTACTGAGATAAGAGCTTAGGTATCTGCCTTCTACATAGACATCTAAACCATGAATCTATATTCAGAGCCGAATCCCACTCCAAATTCTAATCTAAATTCTGGTTTGTTTGGTTTTCATTGAAGCTGGCCATTTTTTTATTGCTGTCTAAATTGTGGTGATGTCTAAGCGGTAAGCAGTTTCAGGTTAAATAACTCATTAATTAAGTCAGCTTTAAAGTCTAGCTTGATGGTGGCAAAACCAGTACATTAATCTGTGTCACTCTGGCAACGTGGTGACGCTGTGGTCTACTTCCTACAGAAGGCTACAGGGAGCGAGCGAACTATGAAATTAAATGTGAGTATGCAGGTTCTCTTTCTGGTAATGTGTAAACCAGACTGCTCTGGAACACAGTATTGCCTTTAACTGAGCTTTTACTGTTCTTCATTGTAAGATAGCAATCTCCTCTCAGTCTTTCAGAACATGGAACTACCAGGAGGTGCAGAACATGTTCTTCACCCTTGGTAATCTGTACATGGCTCCAGCCAATTCCGTTTGTTCCTTAGCTCTGTCAACACCAAATTGGATTACAATTTTTTAAAAAAATGTATGTCAGAAGTGAATTATTAACTGATTTATTAATTTCCTTCTGATGTGGTACATGAGAAGCCAAAAAGGAAAATGAGAACTAGTTTGTTTCATCTAGGTACTGACTACAGATTAGAGAAACAGCAGGAGGAAATAAAGAATAACACTGGACTAGGCTGGACTTGAATGGTCTTGGCTGGCTGAAGAAGAAATGTCCGTGGATAGACTTGGAAAGCTCAAAGACAGTGTACAATTTATCTAAGTAACTTCATTCACTTGGATTCAGCTTACAAAGCTTGGTGCTTAAATAGGATATATAGTCCCAAATTTGGGTGTTGTAATGAGCAATTATCCTTGGGTAAATAAAAATGAGGCAGAATTTGTGCCTCCTATTGCAAGTAACGAAGTATGAAAAGTTGGGCTCTAAATATTTGCCTTCCTGTCTCCAAACAATTATCAGACACTATATTTTAAGGAGTACACTTCAGAGCTTGCAAATAACAGTCATGTGTTTTAATGTATTTAATTTTACTGGCCTGACTTTCACATATTTTAAGAGCTTTCTACCTCTCCTTGGCCACATAAGAAATTTATCTTGCCAGAGGGATATAAAGGGTCTGTAAATGAAAATCAGGGCTCAGTTATTCTATTTCTGAACATCAAGGTCTCGGGTATTAGGCTGTTTGAGATTATTGTTACCTACCTTACCTTAATGTGAAAGTGAAATCATGCAATGAAGAATGTGCCAGGATGAGTGAAATATTTCCCCCTTCTGTTGTCATGTTTTGGTTCCTTGTGGTTAAAAGAATAATAAAATGTGCAATTGAGTCCTGTTTGGTTGATATTAAGATAATAATTTCAGGCACATATCCATACAAACAATGCTGCAATGAAAATGGAATACATCCCTGCAGTCTATGAAATCCTGAAGTAAATAGCCCTGCTCTAAATTAACTAATAAAACTTTTCTAATTATGCATGGTGGGAAGAGTAAAGGAGAGTGATAGCAGGAAATTCCTTTTGCCTCATGCCACGGGTTTGGAAATGCAGTGACATCATTCCCATTGCCAGGCATTAGAGAGGATCATAACAGGATATAATTGTTGCTTGCTCATTTGATTGAACTCCAAAACTATATCAAATAACACTTAATTATGCACATAGAATACCATTACAGAAGAGAACTGAGAACAGAGGGCTCAGTTTAAGCAGAAGCATTTAATAGTTATACAAATCCTGTAGATGCAAAAAGGCAATGCTGCTAATTAGTCTGGAATTTTATGCTCACAATATCCTAAGTAAATCTAGTGAAAACTAGTTAGGAGCCTGAAAATACAGTTTTACTATACCTCCAACTGATACGTGCCCTCTGATTACCCAGCACACTGGGCAGCTGTTTGAGGGACACATTTGATATCTGGCCAAGTTTAAAGGTCTGCTGGAGGTAAAACAATGCCCACCCTTTTACAAGGGGATCATTGTTGCTCAACAATAAAGCTCTCTGGCTTATTTGAATGTCAACAATTCAGAAAAGTTGATGTTTGGAGCCATCAAATAAAATGTTTTTGTGAAACAGTTTATTATTTCAGTGGTAATTATTTGAATCATTCATGGTAAAGGATGTTTGCTAATGAGAGCTTGGCTGCTGTAAATTCCAGGGAGACTGAATGCTCTTTGTGCTGACAAAAAGGCCCAAATCACTGGAGAGCGACTGACTGGACAAATCATTCATCTATGCAAATGCCAGCTGAAATGGTCAGATGCATTTATTACCCTCCTCATTATAGTAAACAAGGCAGAAATCGTGACTGGCAGTTATCAACTTGCCCTGAAGTGTGATTTGTTCTCCTACCACTATTTAAATGAGAGGAAGAAAGGCATGCCACCAGGGACTTTGTCAGTTTATAAAAGAGTAAATGTCACATAGCCCAGTGCTTAAAGACTTTTGATTGACAAATGTTTTATTTGACATATCAAACAATAATGGTTTTCATATCAAATAGTCCATATTTGTTAGCAGAAATTTAACCCTTGGAAGAGTGAGAACTGATTTTTCAGAACGCTCTGAATCCAGATGAAAAGTTATAAGCAAAAAGAAACTCTCTAACTGGGTGGACTGGAAAGGCTCACACAGTGGTGTGCAAATATGTTTTTAATAGGGACTTCAAATTAATTGCTGTCTTAGCTGCTTCAAGAAAGTATTTCACACCGGGAAGGCTAATAGCATCTAACAGAAGAAAATAAGAGTGACTTATTTTTTTTTCCTAAAGGAAATAAAATAGCAGTTTGGGAGACCTAAATAGGACCTGCCTCACCCTCCAACCATGTTCCTAGGATACTTATGCTAGGTGGCTCTAAGACCCTGTATAAATACTTACAAAATCATATGTACTCTGGTATTAAACCAGGGAAAGAAATTACATGTGATAAGATGATGCCTCCTATCATTGACGATGTCTTTGCACCTCAGTCGGTGCAAGGACCAGATGGAAAAAGCATGCATGCTGTATCCAAATTTGAATGTACATTCTGACAGAGAACTATTTATTTCACCTTTATAAAAGCATGAGGACAAACTCTGAGTCAGATCCTTTAAACCTTTTCCATCCAGAACAATAAACTGGGTCTCAAGAATGAGATTCTGAAGCCGAGGAAAAATGAGAGGTCATTAGATATTATAAGAGGAGAATAAAGCTCTAAATCATGACTTTTGGAAGGGGACAATGACAGACATGATCCTTCCTGCCTATATCTTCAAACCGATGCATAGTGTTGAACTGAGATTCTGCAATCCAAACAGCGTGAAAGAGAAACACTAAGTGGAAAAGAAGCAAGAAACAGCATATCAGAAAGATGCTTTGGGTTATCTGGGAAGTATGGTGTGACTTTAATAATAGTATGAATATGAATAATATTGCTTATTAGCTAGCGTGATAGAGGGAGGAATTAAAAACAAACAATGTCTATATAATGCTTTATGGCTCTTGTGAATCAAACATTAACTGATTAATTTTCTCATTAGCTCTGTGAAGTAGCATCATTAATCCTCCTTCCTGATGGGAGAGCATCTGCATACATGGATAGGTGATAGATATTTAAGGTCACTCAGCTGGCTTCAGCAGACCTTGGTGTTAGTACCCAGAGCATCTGATTTCCACTGGTGTGCACAGCTACTACTGTATGCCAGGAGTACGTACAGGCACATTTCCTACGTGCTGAAAAGGGATCACCACAGCATTAACCTGTACCACACACCTCTGCTAGCAACATTTAAAGGTCCCTGCCTTTTAACATTGTAAAAAAGCACTTGTCATCCTGGCTACCACAACTGTAATTAGAAAGATAATATTTTCCATTCCAACCTGAAATAATGATTCTTAATTCCAGTATCCAGTGTGTGGAGGCAGCTCAGCCTGTGCTTCAGAGTAATATCCTTGGCCAGTCAGGCTGTGCTGCCTTGTATATGGAAGCGCAGATATCCCAGAACCACAAGGACATCTGGTGAGATATACCTTGCAGACAGAGGACTACAAACATTCTTGCTGGTCACAAAATAATCCGACAGTAGTATTTGATTTTGTGACATCACACAAAGATGACTGTCAGAAGATAATTATTGCAAATACAAGGAAGAAAGTGTTCCCAGTTTTTTCTAACATAGTTTCTATTATTAGATCTAAGGGCCCTCTTGCATTCTGTTCCTAATGTGGTCTGAATACACATATAAAAAATAACGTAATTTGTTATGAGCATCCTCTTTATAGGCATTTTGAGATTACCCACCTGTCTTGGGATCTGGCCAGCTCTTATTTATGGGAGTCCCTGCTTCTCCTCCCTCTTATGCCCCCGTATTCCCCTTTTATCATCCTCATGCTCCTGATTTCTTCCTCCGTCTCTCAGAAGCTGGTGTGTTTAAATGCTCCCATCGGTCCACCATTCCAGCTGCCATCAATCTCCTTCAGACCTGCCATGTCACTCCAGAGTCATTGCTGCTGCAGGTCTTGAGGGTGCTGTCACAAGGGGCTGATTTACCATGGTGGAAGAGGCAGACAAATGGTTAGCTGCAGAGACAGGACGGGCCAGCGGAGCTTTGGAAAGGCTATAAATAGTGCTCTTGGCTTCGAGGATTTTGCAACTGAAGAAGCCAAGGTGCTAATGAGGCAGGGAGGAGCACCTGCTCTTCGATGACATTGCTGGCCTCCACCTTCTCCACTGGAGGAAAAGTTAAAGGAGTTGATTAATATAGTTCAGGAAGGTTTCAGGATTAATTTTCAGGAATGTGAAGTAATCAACATTTTCTCAAGCAGTTAGTATGTTCAGTCAATAACAATGCCACCTTCAGGACTAACTATGTGCCCAGAATAAGTGATCATCAGGGAGCCAGGGACAGGATAATGCTCAGTCTAAAGGGTTATAGTAATAGCAGAGGGGAAAACCTCTCTAACAATGCTGAATATCTTTCATTAATGCACACTGAAAGGTAATAGCAGGTATAAAAACAAAACGTGTTTTATTTTGCCCCCTGTGTGGAGGTGAGTGGGCCGCACGTACATCAGCAGTTTTCTGTGCATCCCAAGCCTCCTTAACCCATGCAGGAGCTGCAAATGTCAGTGTAGCTTCAGGCTTGTGCTGATATCTCTGGCTATGTCCTCCAAACAGTAAGAAAAGCTTTTGGTGCCAGGAAGCACAGAAATCGATAGATAATAAAAACAGATTCAACCCAAACAGTGCTCTTCTGGTGAAACTGCTGCATTTAAAAGCTAGGAATGAAATCGCTCTGTCACGCAAAAACATCTTCCAGCATTCTTAGCCACTGTGCACTATCACCTTGTTTTTAGATCAACTAATTAATGGCAGTTCCAGTAACTCACTGCCAAATTCAGGGATGATATGTTGAAGGAAAAGCTCTGGGAAGAACTGACCTACCTACGATCTTCCTCAAGTGACTTTATAATCTGGTAATTCCAGTCACTTCAAAAGAGTTACCCTCATTCAGAAGTGTACAAATCAGTACAGAAGTAGACCAAATATTTTATATATATTTGTAGTCAAAAACTATTTATGTGAGATCATTGGCAGATGTACCAAATAGCCTGAAACTGAAGGGAGAATGGAACAAATAAAGCAAACTGTGAAGACATTTCTACATTAAAAAAATTGTTCCTTCCACAGTCTGATCTGTATCCAATACAAAGATATTAATATCAGTCTTTTAATTATTCAGAATTCTTTCAGCAACTGCATCCAAATTAACATAACCATCTATTTCCATGTGAGGAGGAATTCATGCTAATTGTACATTAATTCCCAGGATAAATAATTGAGGTATCAGATGCAACAGCTCAAAAAATATATCTTGTTTAGTGCTAAAGTAACAAGTTATAAGCCTTGAGTTAATCAAGAAAACTACAGATAGGTCTTCATTAACATACTGGGAATCAATTCACAGTCGATACAATCACAGACCACGCAGTTTTAAGTGTGCAACTCTACCATACTTAACTCAGTCTGAACACAAAGTTTCTCAGCACTGGTAATTTCATAGCTAGGAACCATCACTTCCCATTATGCTATGAATCTCTTTCCAAAGTGATAATGATGTGTGGAAGTGGAAAAGAGATTATGTTAAAATGATGACTAGTTTTTCTTGTTTAGGCTCGGCTAGCACTTACTCCCACTTCCCTGTATTTCTCCCTGTCAATGCTACACAGGGAACTTAGGTGTAGGTGTCCTGCCTGTTAGGATTCCTCTGTGCACTAGTGTGACATTATGTTGCTTGATATTGCTGCCTATTCACCCTCTCTGTAAATATTACCTAGATCACAAACTTACTCCATCAACTATGGAAACCTGCCAAATTCCTTCAAGAAAATATGATAATTTCAAAAGCTAAAACATGCAAAATAGAAGGGAGACAGCTAAATAAATCAAGACCCAAGGGTTGGAAAAGTACTAGTAATCAAGAGCTCGCTTGTTCCTGACCAGCTGTAAGACAGAAATAGAGCATTCAGGTCACTAAGGTAGAAAATTCTGGTATAATTAGTAGACAAGAATGAAAAATCCCAGATGCTTGGCTTTTATATTCTGATTGTTTGGATGCCAACAGGGTATCCATGCATACTTCAGAAGTGACTTAGTCCGGTTGTTTCTATTGCTGTAGCAAATTCATTCCTAAACAGAGAATGCTTGGGTCAGGCACCTGGCTGCATTATCTGGTTGGTATTTGGACCGTATCTGTACTTCAGGTACTTTCACAAATTGAAGAGATCAAGAGTTTCCTGCAATGAGGGCAGAGTGTGTGTGTCCCTATGTGTATACATTCGCACATTACAGGCACACATCCTTGGCTCTGGGAGGACTGAACTTCTGCTGATGAATAGACATCATCTCTTTGAGAAGATAGGTTCCTTTTTTGTGTCCTTGCTTGCTGAAGAGGACTCATTAGGTTAACCAAGAGGTCATTAGGTCATTAACTGCCCATGTTGTGGTAGATTTCCCATGACTTCTTAGGAATTGCATATGTTTAGAGCTCCCAGACCGTCCTTCACTAAAATTCAGAAATAGTTTTATTTCAGAAGGCAGCAGCAAAACAAGATGCTAAATTCTAATACATATTCTGAACTGTTCCATCACAAAATAAGCTTTGCAACATGCTTTGTATATTTCCTCTCACTTGTTTGGTTGGTTTTTCTGGTTTTGTTTTTGTGTTGTTTTTTTTTTTAAATAAAACACAGCAAGTACTGAAGCCACCTTAATTTTTTACGGGTACATTTGCTTATATTGTCTTTTAATACATCACTTTTACTTTTTATACTTGCATATCTTTAGCAGTGGAGAAAGGTGCTAAATAAGCATAGGGTTTTACTATTAGCATATTTACATGGCTGAAAGCAGCTTTTCTGCATGCAATGGATGCACGTGCTATTTCTGAAAGAAAATTTTTGCACATCTGACCCATTGTGTGGGAAGCCTCAGACATCAGTTTCAAATCTTCAACAGAAACTTCTCAATTCATTGCCATTGATAACAATGCTCATGTTGATCTGGTTGGAACAGCAATATGAACTTCACAGTTTTCCAGGTTTCTAACCCTTGGGTGGAACCATCTCACTGTTTAGCATCTGTAACTCTTCAGCTCTTCTGAGCTCTGATTGACGATGCCATTGTGAAATGTAGCAGTGGTGGATGAGCCACAGACAGCTTTGTAGCCATGGAATGCAACTGATCTATAAAAATATGTCTGGTCATGTGAACATATTATAAAGGGTTTAAAATAGTTACGTGATGCTTGATGAGAGGCTAACAATGTCTTTTTGTGAAGCTAAATGACATATCTCTATTGAAATCAATATGGCTCAGACCTGCAAATACCAAAGTATTGCACTGCAGCTGTATCTATTCCCTTGGTTTTTGTGCGAAAAAACCATACTGTGTGGATTTACACACATCTATCTCAAACCCAGCAGTCATCTGCTCCTTGCTGCCAGTCAGTTCATACAGCCAGTATGCAAGAAAATATGAAATGGCTGATATATTTCTAAAGAAGAAAAACTGGCACGATAAAGGAGACTAGGAGCTAATTAACAATTATGGCCAATCAATATCATAAGCCTGATACAACAGAGTCCCACTAATTATTAGACCTTCCCTTTCATCATGAAATCACAATA
Organism: Brachypteracias leptosomus; assembly: GCA_013401335.1. Lineage (NCBI taxonomy): Eukaryota > Metazoa > Chordata > Aves > Coraciiformes > Brachypteraciidae > Brachypteracias > Brachypteracias leptosomus. Next base: position 185,968 of record VYZX01000504.1, read on the forward strand.
AGGCCTTATTCAAACATACCTTGCAGTTTTCTGGCTGTTATGAAGAAGGAATCAATTCTCCCTGTTGCTTGAGCGCACATGCCTGTGATACTCCTCTGCACTCCTGGCAGGCTGCAAGGAAAGCCTCGAGACTAGGAGCAGCCGGCAGTGCACCAGGAGCACTTAGCCTGAGAAATCTGACATTCCAGAGGTTAAAGCAACGAGTCCGGTTTGAAGAAAGGAGGTGCTTTGCCAGAATTGGCTCTGGGAAAGTTTTTATGGCATAAGCACCTAGAGCATTTACTAGTCTGCTGGAACAGAAAAATGGTGGTAGCCCAAGAGCTGAGGGAATTTCCCGCTTATTCTCTCAATTGTTATTCAGGTTTCAATATTACTCTATATCTTGCTAAAATGCTATACAGGTTTTACATTCCCACTCTTAAATCTCAATTGAATGCAGTAACAAGTTGTGCAGTGTCAACACAAAAGCTTAACAAGATTGTATCAATCTCTGTCTCTTTAGATCCCTGTATGAAGCCCATTGCTGGTTAAAATTAGCATATTATCCTTACTGGATCCTAGTGCTGCTGACAAAGGATTCTGATTTAAAACTTGTCTGAAGATTGTTGAACAACAACCTCCTTGTCTACAGTAGATTTTGCTATCTCAGATTCCCTAATCCTCATTAAAAATCTCATAAAGACTCCAGTCAGCACATCTTTTCCAGGCTTTAGGATTATTGCTCACATTTCTAGAGAAAGATAAAAAGGAAAGACAAAAGATTTTTAACCACAGCATGTTCAGGTAACACTGTATCTTCATAAATTAGGATTTTCTCATTCTTTCTCCTTTTTTTCTTGAAGTGTGATTATATATCACACAGAGTGCTTCCACAGCAAGGGCAGTGCGTATCCTGACAAATGCTGAAACTGTTAATATTATATAATTTGATGATGTATACTAGGTCCTTCACAGGAGACATAGCAAGACATCACCCTTGCCCTAGTGAGTCTATAGTCTAAATTCTGTGAGATCTACTGAGAACCAGCACCAAGCAGCAGAGACACAGATGAAATACTACAGTATTTTAATTGTGTATAAAATTTAAGCACATAGTTGTACTGTGGTACATTATCCTGTTTATCTTTTAATAAAAATACAGGAAAATAAAGATAAAATGTAGCAATTAACTATATGATATGGCATTTTCATAGGGCAAAGCAGAGAGAGGATGCTACGCAAAATATTGTTACATGGAAAAAAAAAAACCCAAGGAATAAAAAAATTTCCCCTGGTAAAAACAGAGTTCAAGCTGATAGAGAACCCAGTGATTTGTTAGGCCTGGCTCATGCAAACACCTACAAACATGCTTAAATTTACTCAGTGAGGAGTCTCATTGGCTTAGTATACTTTCTCTTCCACTTCAAAGCATATATGTAATTTCACATATCAAAAAGCAGTAATGCCAGCCCATGAGGCAGTGAAATGTTTCCCATGCTGGGTTAATATCCTGGGATGCAGAGGAAGCCAAAGAGAACAACTCACACCAATGGCAACGGTGTTGTGCATAGGCACTCAGTGCTGCTTTGCAGGTAACACTTGGCTAAGTTTGTTGTATTAAAAATAACTCACTGATTAAAATGATTTCATTATTTTTAGGGTTTGATTTAACACTTTAAAATACAAACCTTTGCAAAGTGACCAGTTTCCTGCTATGAGCAGCAAGTGGTGACTTACAAGGCAGGTCGTTTTTTGCATGATTTGTTTATTTACAAAATGTTTTCTCAACTGATATGTTAGAAACAGTAGAACAGGCCTCTCCTTTTTTGCAGGTTTAACTAAAGTGTTTTCTGGAGAAGCTGTCTCCTAGATCTTTGCCCGAGGCTCAGGTAAGCTTCATTGTTCAATCAGATCCTTCATTCTCCCTAAAGATCCCTTTGCTACATGAGATATTTCAATGACCACCTTGCCTGGAAAAGTGGATCTGGACATCTTCTGGGAGTGCAGAACCTTGGAGTTCCAACAACCAGATGCAACAACTGACGTGGTGGTATCCTTACATCCTCCTACAGAAAATTTTCCTCTGGACATTTTTATGAGTCATCACAATGCTGCTTTGTGGTGATGAGTTAAAGTACCTGACTGTGGATCCAAGACCCAGCCACATGTCGTGGGAGTCAGAATTGATTGAAATGCTACCAGCCATATCATTCCCTCACGAGCCTTTGGTATAGACAGAGAGATAATTTAATCACATTTAACCATGCCAGTCATATGGTCTTTTCATTCTTTATACCTAATTTTGAAATAATAATATTTCTACTGACTTCAGTAAAAGTTCCCCCAATGACCAAGCCACACCACCACTTGTCATAACGAGCAAAAGCTGAAGGAGAAGCAGGTTGCTGTTAAGACATGAATTTGGTGGTTACAAAGATGGATTAACACACAGAAGACAAGCCCCACTGTTATTTTACAAATGGAAGGTTTCCTGTACTGTCCTACCAGCCTACTTCCTTTCATCACAGAGAACTGTTTCTGGCATATATACCATGCCTGGTTTTACTGCTGATGTGTACATAGAAACATGTATAAGGTGTTTATGTGGCATAGCTCACTGGAAATTATCTGTCAGCTCCTGATGAGGATAACCGATGAATAAAAACAGATCATCAATTGATTTTTACAAAGGCTGTGGAATGACAATTTGACAGTAATTTGGAGCACATATTGAATGCACATAGCTTGAATTTGAGACAGCAGCCTAGACAAAAAGGACACTGTGACCTGACATCCTCTGTCCACTTCAATAATTTCTAGTCTCTGCAGTTTTAAAGTGCTACCTGCCATTGGACAACCTCTGTGAGTAATGATGAAGTTGGTTCTGAAATTTGTCTAGCTTGAAAAGGATGTGCATATACATATATATATACACACACATATGGCACATGGTATTTGCTGTCTGAAAGCTTGGGGATGGTCTATGCTAAGTGGAGAGGAGTGTACCTCCAAACAGCTGTATCTTCTGTGTACCTTAGGCACCTGACATAGGAGTGAACAGGATAGGCTGCATCACCTGCAGGCACCCATGTCTCTCCCTGAATTATAGAATAAGCCTAGCAGACTAGATCAAACACATGGCAAATGAGTGGACTGAGAGGAAAAACTTCTTATATCTATCTTCAGTGCTGATGCAGGGCTCAAGCTCATTAAAGTCTTTAAATAAACACAGGATGGGAATGATTTGGCCAAACATAGACCTCGGTACAGATATCTCAGGTTGTTGCCTACATTTTCTTTATAGCCAATAGACAGAAATAGAAACTTTTAGGATCCTGTTCTTAGGTGATACATTTAATGCTAAAGTAGAAGTCTTAAAAGGGTTAGATAAATAGTGCCCTCCAAGTGTTCATTTTCTCTTAATTTCATTTGTAAAGGGACGATAGCATGATATGGACAAAACCTAAAATGAAAACGACATAAACAAAACACGAAAGTTCAGCTTCATGACTAGCCTATTTTCTGAGTCATCAAACTTATTCATAGTCTTATTTCCAAGGTTGGTTTTTTTTTTGGTATTACGAATTCAAATTTTGAGGTGGTGACTGCCTGGGAAGGTGATTATTAAAAGTACCTTTACAAGCACTCTGTAGTTAGCACCTGACTGTAGGATAGAAGTGAGGCTAAATGATGCAAAGAGGCACACTGGCAGGTTCTGCTGTTCAGAGGAACACTTCAAGTTCTGCTGGCACGGGAACCTGAAGAGCCTACCTTCCTCTTCTGTAGAAGTAGTGCCTTAAAAGTTAGAGCTTAAATTGTTATTTGAAAGTGGTACAGTGGCAAGTTATGCATATAAAAAAGGTACATATGTATATATTTGTATTTCTGTATGTGTGCACACATGTGCATGCAAGCATATGAATCGCCCATAAACCTGTCACCCTGACACGTCTGCTTGGGGAAAGCAGGGTTACGTGGTGGCCTGTCTGCTACTAGAGACAGCAATAGAGAACCACTGTATTCTGAATTTATAGATTTCTATATTATTATAAACATATAGAATTTATATTAAAGGATTATACAAAAACTACCTTAGATATCAAGCATTTCGAATCATTTCTGGATTTTTAGAATTATTTTTTGACCACCTAGTCAAAGTCAGCATCAGTATTTTCTCCTGTTAACTGATTGGTCGCGGGTACTCTCTAATATAGAGCATTGCAGGAGACGTGAGGAGACTGGACCGACTGACAGCAATTTTGGCGATCGTCGCAGGAACTGGGATGGGAAGTGGCAGTTGAGAGAGAACGCACAAATACTTGGGCATGCGAGCCGAATTAAAGAACGTGACACTTCCTTTGCGATATGCCAGTTATGGACCCAAGAGGCACCACAATTCGCTGGAGCAAATACTCATTAAGATCAATTAAAATCAGGGCTGCTCTTATGACATGCCGGGGACTCAAGACACCATGTTAAAAACATGACCCGGTTGGGCTGGCGCTAGGGTGACGCTTAGAAGTCGCCTGTTAGAAGGCTCTGGGAGAACCCAGGCTGGGGCTCGCCGTGGGCAGGTGGGCTTCTCTCAGCGCTCGCCTCACTGCAGCGGTACCGCGACACAAGCCAGAGACGGCTTGAGTCACGAACAGTAACAAAACGATAGCCTGCCACGGCCTTCCGATGGATTTGGCAATTAGAATTAAAAAAGTGGACCCGACCCGGGGCCCTCCTCCCGCCACCGCCCTCAGCTCCCAACGGCCTCCCGCAACGGCCTCCGCCCGGCACGCCCTGCTCCGGCGCGCGGGCAAACGCAACCCGCGGCCCCNGCGCGGCGGCGGTGCGTGCGGCCCGGTCTGCTCCGCCCTCCGGACGGGGTAGGGTGGCGGCTCCACGCGGGCGGGCACGGGGTTGGGAGGGGGGAGAGGGGCTCGCGTCTGCCCACCGGGGCCCCTCCCCCCGGGTCTGCGGCCGG